>JAPPVO010000031.1:173639611-173954313 GCA_030407325.1 Camellia japonica | reverse complement strand
AAGAAGTATGAAAGAGGATTCTGTTGTGTGTGTGAAAAGAGATAAAGAGAAAAAAAAAAATCAAACAGATTGACAAATCTCGTAATGAAGTAGAGAAAAAACTTCTTAATCACTACAAAAAAATTTTCATTGGTTTTGGGAAGTTCCACCGTTATGAATTTTGTTAGGATTTTGGAAGAAAGGCTTTTTGGGGTGTAGGGCATGTGGGGTGTGCATTTGAATGGGTGAAATATTTTATAAGGATAATTTTTGTATTTTTTGGGAGGACAAAATAAATTTTTGGGGTTTTACAATTTATAAGTGAGGCTCCAAAGAAATTAGGAGTCCAAAATAGTTGATAGGGTGCTAATAGCAGCACTCTATAATATACTTCTCATACGTTTAATTACTTTCTTACCTGTTCCTTAAAAAATAAAATAAAAATTCTCAAAATGATTTACATTCCTGAACGGATGTGAGTTCTTTCACGGGGATGTAGTTTCTATGAGAATCTTATTTGATTTAGAAGGTAATTAGAAATTATATTTCATTCTAAAACAACATAATGAAAATAAAATTTGAATAATGAAAATAAATTGTTTGTCACAAAATTTATTTGAGCTGATTTCTGAGAGTTCATGGCAACTATTTGGTACAAAGTTCAAAAATTAGACATATTTTTTAAACTTAATGGTGAGATAGTGTATTAAAATATTTAGAGCAACACTCTTTCTTTCATATCTTCTCTACTTATTAATCAATTATAGTACTTAACATTATTGGGTCTAAAAATTAAGTTTGTATATAATTTTCTTAACTTTTAAATAAGTTTAAAAAATTAATTATTTAAAAATTAAGAGAAAAGTGCTTTTAATTTTTAATTTTTAACTTACAATAAATAATACCTCAAATTAATCGGTAAATACCGAGTTATCAAAAAAAAAAAAAAATTACATCAAGCATACTCATTGTGAAAACTTTAAATTGTTTGAATCAGTTAAATAACTAAAACTCAACTTAAAAAAATGAAAATGAAAATGAAAATGAAAGTGAAAAAACAAAACCACTTCCTAATATATTCATAGAAGAATGATAACTGTCACTTTCAAAAAAATGATTTTCACTGTCAAATACACGAAAGAACTGTACTTTCCTATTTGTTTATTAATAGTAAGATATCAAAGATGCTTTTTAAAACAATTCAATGATTAAGACTTGAGAATCAAGAACTCTCATCAAAATCACCCATTTCTTTACCTATTCTATTTTTTTTCCGCTCTACTTATTTCAGGAAAACGCGGCCGACCCCCAATAATTGCCGACCCCCAGTGACCCCCAGTCCACGTGGCTGTGGGTGATTGGAAGAAAAGAAAAAAAAAAAAAAAACTGGCGAATGGCGCTGCGCCACGTCACTGGAGGTCGACCCCCAGTGGGGGTAGGAATCACGGTTGTTTCCAAAATGGTCATCGGGCGTTTAGATATTAGTTATTTTAATTTTTTTTAATAAAATGACGTGTAAAAAAATAGATAATGATATAACAATTTGTAATAATTTTTAACTTTTTAGTTATTTTCTTTGCTCCCCAGCTAAGGCCTTGATTACATAAAAGATTTAACTAGGGAATTAGATTTCCTAGACATAATTTATTTATTTGTTTTTAAATAATGTGCAGTTTCAAATCAACTATTATATAGTAAGCTCTATACTTAAAATGAATTTAAACTGCATATTATATAGTATTGCTCCAAAAGGATTAGGATCATCTGCTATGATCTCTCTGTAATAGTTTTATTGAGATAATTCAACGGTCTACGTTCAAAGTTAAAATAAAAAATATTGTTTCAATATGTGTATATGTTAAAAAATACATGGTATTTTGATGATATTTTACTTCCATTTTAAATTTATATTATTGAATTATGTATTTTATTAATGTATCTTATTGTAACAAAAATAATGATAGAAAAATCCTTATTCGCTTTGTAGAGAGTGTGTTGTTGTCTCTGTTTGTTTCACATCTCTGTACATGTAGAATTTTCCTTGCATAAATTCAAAATAGTTGTTATGAAAACAACTTGAATTGAATACTCGAAAATGCTGTATAAAAATCCTATGGTAGGGCAATTCTATATTCATTGTTCAATAGAGTGATCAAAGAAAGCTTAACCAACAAGGAGGGCAGATTGATTGTTATTCTTTTTGGACCACAAGCCCACTAGTTCCCCTAATCATGCTATCCCCATTTTTTTCTTTCTTAATTAATAGCCTCTTATTTCAAAAGTTTGAAACAAAATCAATTAATTATTTAATAATTTCGGAGTACTATGTAGTATTGTTTAAATGATACTCTCAATCAATGACGTAACAAAATACTTTATGAGTTAGATAATGATGACTTATCTTTATTCAACAGTGTTAGATTCACATAAATAAATCACATAGTGTGTTGTGTGACTAAGATTTATTTCAGGTGTGGGTACACCAAACCAAAAATAAATTTCATCCTTACGATGCATTTTCTGTACACTTTTCTATGTTTTATTTTGGTACACATCGCATCATTAATCTTTATTAGGTAGTTGAGAGATGCATACACTCATCTATTGTTTTTGCAGTTTATCATTTGTCGGGAGTACTGTGCAGTAAATGTCACATTGTATTATCAGATTACTTAATAATTTTCCTATAAAGTTAGGGGTACTTTAGTAAATTTACTCAATTAAATTATGACAATTGGCATGTCCTTGATCCAAGAAGAACAACATACAATGGATGCCCACGTGTCAACATGCTACCCCTTGGAACCTGATAGAACAATGCAGCTATTGTTGTTATATATGCACATGAAAACTGTATACACTGCTCCCCTCTGTTACATTATTGCGCTCTCTGTCTCTCTCTCTCTCTCTCTCTCTCTCTCTCTGGTTGTTAACATAGAAGAAGTAGAAGGAAGAAGAAGCTCAAAAAAAAAAGGAATAGCCGGAGTTTCTATGGAAGTTGGCCGGAAAATGTCCAACTTGCTCGGAGAAGAGCGAGATGGGTATAGCTTGAACCTCAAGGAGACTGAGCTCTGCCTTGGCTTGCCTGGTGGAGGCGGAGGAGCTGAGGCGGAGATGGTGAAGATCACTGGAAAGAGAGGCTTCTCCGAGACTGTTGATCTGAAACTCAACCTTATTCAACCTAATAATCAATCAGTTTTGGATCTGAAGGAGAAGATGAAGAACAGTCCACCAAAGGAGAAGATGAACCTCCGTCCCCCCTGCACTAAGGATCCGGCTAAGCCACCCGCCAAGTAAGTCTTTTCAAGCATCCTTTCCTATTCTCATGCTTCCGCCACTACAATAAATGTACGCAGTCTGATCCCATCATGTAGATAGACTGTTTCCATGATTTAATTCAGTGACGCCCAAATTATACTAAACCAACCTTATGAGAAAGGTTTTAAATGACAGTGTAAAACTCTGTTAAGATACATATTTTTTTTTTATCAGAAAAGAAAAATTTCATCAACAACATGAAATTAAGAGTACAGAAAGATGAAGTGCATCGAGAGAGATTTGGAAAGATACATATTGATATGTGCTGTATAGTGATATCGACTGATGTTAGATAGTATCAGTTAATATCTCAACTATCAACCAATATATTGCCCGATCTCTAACAATATTGGTTGATATATGGATCAAAAATTTTAAATTTTGATATTACGAGTTGATCTGATACGTAATAACCAATATTTAAAACCTGACAGCGAGGGTTACCCTAATGGCAGAATTTATAGCAGAGGATTTTTTAGGGTTAAATGAATTAATAGATACATACGAACACTAACATAATCTCCTTTGGTGTTTAGGGCACAGGTGGTGGGTTGGCCACCAGTTAGGTCATTCCGGAAGAACATAATGTCTCAGAAGAGCACCGCCGAGGAGGTAGAGAAGACTAGCAGCAGCAGTGGTGGCGGCGTAGCATTTGTGAAGGTTTCCATGGATGGCGCACCTTACCTTCGTAAGGTGGATCTGAAGATGTACAAGAGCTACCAAGAACTTTCTGATGCCTTGGCCAAGATGTTTAGTTCCTTCACCATGGGTATGTATATATAATTTTATAAACAATAATTGCATGCATGTAACTCATGAAGGAGATTGAGAGTCGTAATCAAGGTTTTAAGTAACTGTTGTGGTCGATATAATGGTAACTGTAGTGATGGTGCAGTTTCAAGAGTCTTAAAATTTTATTTTTTTATGCCTGATAGTATGTATGATCATGTCTTTTGTTTAGCAGCTAGAGATCTAGAGCCATTTTTATGATATAGTTTTTAATTTTCTAAGAAAACTATTCATATCCAGTTCTATCATGAAAGTAATTCCATTTTGAGTTAACTGAAAAACAGAACAGCATATTCTTTTCTTCCATTATTTTGGTAGCATAGTAGTATAAGAAGAATAATAGTACTATATGGCACAAGAAAAAGTGGATCTTAATCATCATGGTGATGCTAAGCCTAGCTAGCTTGTGAGTGTTAGTGTCCCATTTAATGGTAATAGAAAAGACTATATGCAGCTAGAAAAAGTAGGCCAAAACAATTGTTAAAAAATAAATTAAATAATGCAGATTTAAATTTAATGTATTATGAGTTACACTCAGAATGAATCTAGTCTAGAAATTTCATCTCGTGGCTAATTTTTCAATTACTTTTTTTATTTTTTTGATTCCGTAGCATTATTGAGTAATAATTTCATTAATGTAGGTAACTATGGGGCCCAGGGAATGATAGATTTCATGAATGAGAGCAAGTTGATGAATCTGTTGCACAGCTCCGAGTATGTGCCCACCTATGAAGATAAGGATGGAGACTGGATGCTCGTGGGGGATGTCCCATGGAAGTAAGTTTTTCATTTTCTTTTTCCCTAAAAAAGCCCTAAAACATGTGACCATATGGATAAATATATATATATATATATATAGGAAGTACCAAGTACAGATCTACACAAAGCCATTGATGTCAGATTCTTGATGAATCACTGAACACCTTTTGTACATTAACACTAGGGAAAATGTTATTTATGATTAAATTTTACTCTAAAAATTGCTTCAAAAGCACGGTGTATGGTGTAAATTAAAGTTCATGAGATGTGACAATGATTGTGGTCTATAGATATAATTTTTTGTATATTTTATTTTGAGTAATTTTTCTAAGTATGTAGTATTATTGTAAAACTAATCTCTTATGCAGATAACACAAAGGAATACTTTTACAATTTTGCAAGATACCCACAAATATTATTAAATTCTTTTATGCAGTTCGAAATGTGTGAACAATATTTATTTTAGATATGACCCACAATTTATTAATTTTAAATTTATATCATATACTCTACTTTTGGGTAAAATTTTGATTAATTTTGTTTAGGTAACTAAGAATTATTGATATACTCTGATGGCTGACATTACGAAATGTCACAGCAATGGTCCAGATTATAATAAAAATCCGAACTGAATTTCATGCCAAAACTTAAAAATAAAAATAAAATAAAATAAAATAAAATTTGTTGCATTAAAAAAAGTTAATGATCCATGTTTTATTAACTTCATACAGGATGTTTGTTGATTCATGCAAACGTCTTCGCGTAATGAAAGGATCTGAAGCAATTGGACTTGGTAAGCACTACCTTCATATGTCAAAATTTCTAGTATACTTTGTATCAAATATTTATGTGCAACCTTTTATTATTCAAGTTAAAAAGTTGATCAACTACGTCAAAACATTGAGGATTAATACCTTTGGGTTGTATTTGGATCTCGAATTTATATATATATTTTTTCTTTCTTTTTCTCTGTACCATTTTTTTTTTTTTTTAACAGATTCAAGATCCAAATAGAATCTTAAATTTTAATCCATTTTTGTTGCAAAAGTAACGTATGTTCATTTTAATTGTAAATACATAAAACAATGGATAATTTGTTTAACAAAATTATTACAATTTACCTAATAAGGTAAACCTTATTATTTCATAAATTTTATACTGAATATTCAGCCAGACAGTAACATTTTTTTAAATAATATATTATTTTAAGTTTGAATGATAAAACCTAAATATGTCACATCGTTATATATAAAAAAATTTATGTACAGTTTTTATGTTTAAGTACCATTACTCTCTTTAATTACTGTTTTAATTAATTAAATTTTTTAAATTTTTTTTTTTTTTTTTTAACTTTCAGCACCAAGAGCCATGGAGAAATGCAAGAGCAGGTGCTGAACAGTACCACAATTGCCTGCTCTTCCTGAATGTAACACACTTGCACAAGGTGGATCAAGCAAGGTGTTGCTTGGATGTGTCTGTAATAATATTTCAATTTCATAGTATATAATATAATATAAGATATATCTGAAAGATCTGAACATTTGTAATCGACAAGAAGCAATAGGACTTGTCTGGCTTGTTTATTAATTATGTCCTATAATTTTATTTTATTTTTTTGTAATGTTGTCTTTGCTGGCACAGTTGTTGGTGTGTGTGTGTGTTTTTTTTATTCCAATTTTAATGCAATTTTTTTTTCTTCCACAAGATTCATCAAATCATGTATTCCTTTTGTTTATTCATTAATCTATTAAATATTAACATTATTTTCTGGGTGAGAAAGCTAATTAATGAAATCAATGAACCCAAGTGAGGGAGGGAACAAGACCATGTGCATGTTGATGGGGCATATGTTCATGGTCATTAATTTACGTTTATCACTTGTTTATTGATAATCAAATATTTACATGATTAGTGATGTAGATTCCTTATTGAATGGCAATAAATGGGGTTGGAGCTACAATGTGCCATGGTGGGTAGGAGCACATGCATGTGTTGCCTTTGTGTGTACATATATTTTAAAATTATTTTTATGGGATCACCAACATTTGATAGGTTAATGGTATTTGAAGTTTCCATTCTAAGAATGTCAAATAAATTCTATGGACTTTCTTCTTCTCCCTCACTAACATTTGGTGTCATTGTATTTAATCGAGTGTTCTTGGATCCCACATGCTTTACCTACTGGAAATAATTATAATTTTTTTTTTCTTTTTATTTCACCACATACATATATAACAAGATTTATATGATTTTTCCTTATATAATTTTTTCCAATTGCAAATCCAATCACAACCATCAAATTAAGCACTTATATAAAAAGTGACTCAAACTTGACATATAGCATTTTTGTAGATAAATACACAAAAAATAGGATGTATATGTTGAAGGCAACAAAAGGTCTCTTTAACAATAGTCTAGATTAATTTTTTTTGATAATCAGTTTGTGATCATCTTAACTAATCTCGGGACATTGAAATTAACAATGAGACAAATTTTCAGTTATCCGTTGAGATGATTCGAATCCAAAAGTTTGAATTCTTTTATAACGCCCTCAAAATAATGCATAGAAACCCACATTATTGACATGCATAGACATAAGTAAACAAAATTTAATTCCATTCATCAGAGTATTCCTTATAATTGTATTACATGTTGACAACAAAAGTAAATGTTCAACGGGCTTACAACTTTCCAAGCCAACACTTGGTTACACAAAAGAGAGTACTAACTCATAACACATTAAGCCCTTGGCTTGAATTTACATGTAATACATAAAAGATATCACAAAAAGTTTTTCAGCCTCTAGCCTCCCAAGCTACATCCTTGGAGGTGGCATACCATCTGTACCTGAAAATGATGTCCCATATAGGGTGAGCCACAGCCCAGTAGAGATATAATAAACCAAATATAAGCAATGACTAAAACAATAGCATTTGATAGGTGGTTAACACTTATAAACCATTTTATATCACAGTCCTGCTCCATGACAATTATGTCCATGTTACATTCCACTTTCCTTTACTTATCCAAATCATTTCGTATACATGGCTCAAAACCTGGCCAAACAATTTAATGAGACTATAACTTGTATACCAACACTTCCATATTTCACGACAGATACACATATTTGATGCATCACTATCATATTAAGACACTTCCATACTTCACAAATGATACACAGATTTGCTGTATCAATACTTCAATTTAATACACATATTTGTTATATTAATGGAGTCCATCCCCTATCTCCTCCCAAACAGGTTTGAGAGTCCATCCCCTATCTTCCCTCAAACCATAGAGTACATCCCCTATCTCTTCCCACACAATACACATATTCCAAGTATATAAACAATTATCATATACATGAATCAATCAATACATATGTTTGATGTATTATTCCAACTGCTATACTCAATAACATATTTAATGTGATTAGTTTTAGTTTTCCCTAATCAACATACAGTGCCTACAATAATCACGACTATCCTCCACCGATAGCCCAAAGCAGTTATTTCTAAACAGAAAATAAATGCATTAAACAAGTATAATATCAACTTTTACATAGGTGAGTGATAAATTAATCCAACTACACCATTCAATCCCATAACTCTTCAATTTCACAATTTCCAATTCAATTTCATATTTCCCCAAATTAATTATACCAATTAATTTATCACAATAATTAGGGCATTTTTCCCTAATCCTCAATATCAACCCTAAGGTCCAATTTCATCGATAATACAACAATAATCCCGCTACTCAATGTCTCACATACATATGGGTTTTAATATCTGAAAACCTGCCCTTTTATAAATTACACAATAATCCCAACTTTTCTGAAAATTTCCCAACATCACCAACTAATCAAAATGACCAAAATTAAAGACAAAGCTCATAAGATGGAGTAGGGTATCCTTACCTCGAAGTGAAGAGACCAAAGGGAAAGATGGTGAAAAACCAAAGTGCTCCAAATCCAAGATTCTTCAGATTAAAAGAAAGCCCTCAACACCCTATATCTTTCTTACAAAGAACTTAGGGTAGAAACACTCAAGAACTAGATCAATCCCTAGAGAGAAGGTATTTAGAGAGAGAGAGAGCTCGGATATAGGGTTTTGAAATCAAAAGAGATGAAAAAGTGAAGTGTTTACCCGCTGCTGTCTACTGATATAACACAGGCTCGCTCGAGCAAAGAAGTGGTCACTCGAGCGACCAGACACAAAGAATCCTTGCTCGAGCGTAGAAAGCCTCGCTCGAGCCAACAATCCTAACCTTCAGGTCTGCAACCCAGAAGCACGCTCGAGCCACAGAATGCTCGCTCGAGTGAAGAAACCCAAAACATAGACCTCGCTCGCTCGAGCGAGCTTTGAGCGAAGGAAAGCTCGCTCGAGCCAAGAATCAAAACCATCAGGTCAAAAAGAAACGCAGACGCAAGCTCGAGCGCAAGACTCCTCGCTCGAGCCACTAGACACAAAACTCAACTCTCGCTCGAGCGAAGGAACCCTCGCTCGAGCGAAGGATCTAAAACAAGAAGCTCGCTCGAGCGACAGAAGTCTCGCTCGAGCGAAGGACCAAAAATCTGGGCAGCAACCATTTGCTCCCAATCACACCCAACCTGTAACAAACCTGCCCAAAACATCCTATAACTCAAATACAAAGTATTGAAGGACGGAAACAAGATATATATAACAACCAACATCCATGGAACCAAGTCCGGATTACAATAATCAATGGAGGAAAAACCAGAATCGCTATATTTATTCTTTAAGTGTTTACAACTTGATTAAATTTAATGAGTACCAGATATGAAAGTTTGCGTTATCATAAGAACAAAGGATGAAATGGATAAATAAATGATAAAAAAAAAAAAAAAGTACCAAACCAATGCATTACACTATTGTGATGTAAGACCATCTCCAACGGAGAATCAAATCTTTCATCAAATTCAAAATTTGATAAAAAAGTCACTTTTTACAGCTCCAATCGTTTCACCAAACGCATATCAAATTCAGGATTCACCAAACAAAACATCAAACTGATACCGGGAGATTGATTTCATCAAAACACTGTTACCGACCGTTGAAAATGGTACACCGGTCAACCACCCGGTTGCCCGGCCGGTTGACCAACCGGTCACCCGGTTTCTTTTAAATTAGGTAGGTTCAAAAGGTTCAAACAGGTAAAAAAAAAAAAAAAAAAAAAAAATTTTCTCTTTACCGGTTGACCGGCCGGTCAACCGGCTGGTCAACCAACCGGGCGACCCTGGTATCAAATCTGCGAATGAAAGCTGCAAATGAAGCATCCAATTGATGAATTGTTTAATAAATTGTTTAATGAATCAATCTGCAAATTGTTTAAAGAAACAATTGACGTGCACAAAGCATCCAATTGAGAAACGATTGTGTGTAGCTCGCCAAACATCAAACAATTGATGTGCAGGAAGCATCAAACATCAAACTGAGAAAAAAAAAAAATTTATGCTTACAGGTCGACCAACCGGTTGCCCCCACGGGATTTGATACCGTATTTGATGCACCGTTGGAGCGAGCGGTATCAAATTTGATAAAATGAGTCGTTTTTTACTCAGATTTGGTGAAAATTCTGGTTCACCGTTGGAGATGCTCTAATGTATGTTTACCATTTTGCCCTCCATAACATTTGTATGATTAAAAGTTAGACATTTTCATGAAAGACACATTTGTCATTCTGCAATAAAAATAAAAATACTAAAAAATATCAAACATAATTATCTAAAAAATAAAATGCATAACTTTTTTGTTGATTTATTTTATTTTGTAAGTCAAAAAGTAGGAAGCCAAATGAAGCAAAGGAAGCAACCATTAAATTTGATGATACATAGAGGTTAAGCTTTTGATAAGAAAAATAACATTAAGGTCAATATGTCAACAATTATCAACCTGTAAGATTATTACAAATCCCGAACTATGTAATCTTATCATAGTATAGGAGTCACTCTCAATCCTCAGATTATATCATTCTGAAATTAATCTTGCTCCCTTAATGGGTTATATTTAGGGTGTAAGTCAATCTACTTTGCTCCCCACCAAACAAATTTATTTTTGTCCACCAAAAAAAATAAATAAATAAAACTATGGATATTCATCCACCTATTGACAAGATGGATCAAGGAGCCACCTATTGAACGCAACCATACATTTCCAATCAAAGTATTTTTTTGTGAATTATAGTTTTTTTTTTGATAAATTACAAATACATCTCCTGCAATTTTTTAAAAATACAGATTATTTCCAATGATTTTAAAAATTACATATATTTCACTATCAGAATTTGTCATTTAATAGTAGGGTAAATTACAATCACACCCCCTGAGGTTTACTTAAATTACAAATTACCTACTGTGGTTCTAGAAATTACATTATGCCCTCTAATGCTTCTAATTTCATAACAAATAGGTCATTTTATTAATAAATCATCAAGTTAACTAATAATTTTTAATAATGTTAAAATTTTATTTCATTTAATAATTCAGATAATTTTATTATTGTATAGGTGAACAGTTAGAAATTTCACTTTTTCAATTAATTTTGTTAAATAAAAAATTATGACAGGGAGATATTTGTAATTTTTCAAACCACATGAGGTAATTTATATTTTAAGCAAACCTCAAGAGGTGTATTTGTAATTTACCCTTAATAGTTTTGATAGAAAAAAAAATTCTTAACTATCCTCCCATATAACAATGAGGGTTCGTTTGGGAAGGGCTCTTCCGGGCTTTTTTGACTCTTTGAGTCACAAAAGACAGAATAGGCTCATGAGTCACAACAGACAAACCATCCCATCCAACCCCATAATCATTACACTCTTCTCTCACAAAAAAGTCAAAAAAGCCAAAAAAGCCAAAAGCCCTTCCCAAACCAAGCTTTTGAGCCCAGGCTCATATAGCCAAAAAAGCCAAAAAGTCAAAAAGCCAACCCACTTCCCAAACGGAGGCTGAAATAAACTCTTAATTGAAAATATCATTAAAAACTGTTAATTGAATTAATAGTTGATTAATGAAAATGATTATTTGTTATGCGATTAGAAATTTTAGGAGACATTATATAATTTTCAGAATTATATGAATAATTAGTATTTCAAGTAAATGTTATAAATTATATTTATAAATTATTTTTTATTTTTTAATTAAAGTTTCAATTAAACGTTATAAATTATATTTATAATTATTATTATTTTTTAATTAAAGACACTAATAGACTTAGATAACAGTGGGGGTGTTTGTTTCAGCTTCTCAGAGCCAACTTATGGCTTTTAGCTTTAAAAAAGTTATTTTGGACTGTTTGGTTAAACTTATTTCAAACAGCTTCTGATTCTAACAGCTTATTTTAACTCAAAAAAGCTGATGCTGAGAAGCTGCTCACCCCTTGCTTCTGATTATCAGCTTCTGCTGTGGACATGTTAATTTATGGTTATACTCTTAAATTTTTTTATTTTTTATTTTTTTAAAAATAGAAAAAGACTCAAATGGACTATAGATTATTATTTTTTTTTTTATGAGAAATGTAGACAAATAAAAAATAAAAATTAATTGAAAAAGCTATTTCACAGCTTATTTAACAAATACTACTCAGCAACTTAAATCTATAATCCAACAGCTACACCAAACAGATTAACAACTTCTGATTAAAGTCATAATCTATAATCTGTTAAGCTATAATCTATAAGTTATTTTAACAGCTACACCAAACGGGGCCAGTGACACACAGAACAGTAGTTGAAACATTTATTTAAAAATAAATAAATAAATAAATAAAGAGAAAACTATGGGCATTCATTTCCACCACTGACACGGTGTTCAGAGAACCAAGTATTCAAAACCGACCTTTCATTTCCAAACATGGCCAACAAGTTTATTATTATTATTTTTTTTTTCATTTTCATATATATATATATATATATATATATTTACGGAAATGTTTTCAAAACTATTTTTAAAATAATAATAATAATATAACAATCCACCTTTTAAAAAAGGAAACTTTTTTGATAAATCCACTTTCTAAGAGTTTTATTCCATCCAATCCAAATTCTTTTTGACTATTCCATTAGGGCCTATTTGAGATAAGAAGACCAAAATATCCTTTTCATCTACTTATGTTCCATTTAGTTCACATTATTTTCTTATGTTTCAATAAGTCCTATGGGTGACATAATTACCAAAATACCCCTAATGTGAATGTTCACACTGTCAATGTGAATGTTCATATCGTTAATGTGTAGGGGCTCGACCCATGTCGATCCTCATGGGTGCCCGGAAAAATTCGAGTCGAGCCGGGGCGGGCCCGACCCATTGACAATGTGAATATTCACATTGACTTGTTAATATTCACATTAATAGGAGTGTAAAATTGGCCCGCGTCCCGTGGCGCGCGCGAAACACGCCTGCGGCCCATGGGCGGCCCCGGGCGGGCCCGGTCCGGCCCGTTGACAATGTGAATATTCACATTGACATGTTAACATTCACATTGATAAGAGTATAAAATTGGCCCGTGGCCCATGGGCGACCAAAAGCCCGCCTGCGGCCCAGGGTGGGCCCGGCCCGACCTGGCCCGTTGACAATGTGAATATTCACATTGACATGTTAACATTCACATTGATAGGAGTGTAAAATTAGCCCTCGTCTCGTGGCTGCCCAAAACCCGCCCACGGCCTGTGGGGGGCTCGGGGCGGGCCCGGCCTGGCCTGTTAACAATGTGAATATTCACATTGACATGTTAACATTCACATTGATAAGAGTATAAAATTAGCCAGCGGCCTAGGGCTGGCCTGGCCCGGCCCGTTGACAATGTGAATATTCACATTGACATGTTAACATTCACATTGATAGGAGTGTAAAATTAGCCCGTGTCTCGTGGCTACCCGAAACCCTCCCACGACCCGTGGGCGGCCCGGGGCGAGCCTGGCCATTTTTTTTTAATTCTTTTTAATTTTTTCCACTAAAATTTTATTATTTTTCACAAAAAAAGACACTAGGCCTCGGCGCGGGCCGGGCCTCGGACCGAGCCTTGAATAGGCCTTAACTGGGCCGATGGGCCGGGCCGGGCTTCAAAGTGATGGCCCAGGCCCTAGCCTAGGGTCTCGGACTAGGCTCGAGCTTGGGCCCAAACGAGCCTTTCTCGGGCCGGGTCAGGCCGGCCCACGGGCCAAAAAATTAGGCCTAGGCCCTAGCCTCGGCACAAGGGTATTCGGGCTTTGGATGGGCCGATAGATCGAGCCTCGGGTCGGGCCGATGGGCCTGGGCCTAGCCTCGAGCTTAGGTCGGGCTTGGACGGGCCTAGCCATTTTTTTTAAATTCCTTTTAATTTTTTTTACCAAAATTTTATTATTTTCCACAAAAAAATACATTGCACCTCGGGCGGGCTGGGCCTCGGACATGCTCGGCCCGGACCCAAACGAGCCTGCCCCAGGCTGTGGGCGGGCTTCAGGCAGCCCACGGGCCGCGGGCCAATTCTACATTTCTATCAATGTGCATTTTAACATATCAATGTGAATATTCACATTGTCAACGGGTCGGGCGGGGCCTACCCTGGGCCGCGGGCAAGCTTCGGGCAGCGGACAAATTTTATACTCCTATCAATATTAATGTTAACATGTCAATGTGAATATTCATATTGTCACGGGTTGGGCCAAGCCCGCATCGGGCTGCGGTTGGACTTCGGGCCGCCCACGGGTTGCGGGCCAATTTTACACTCTTATCAATGTGAATGTTAACATGTCAATATAAATATTCACATTGTCAACGGGCCGGGTCGGACCCGCCTTGGGCCGCTAGCCAATTTTATACTCTTACCAATGTGAATGTTAACATGTCAATTCACATTGTCAACAGGCCGGGCCGGGCCCGCCCCGGGCCTCCCACGAGCCGTGGGCAAGTTTCGGGCAGCCACGAGGTGCGGGCTAATTTTACACTCCTATCAATGTGAATGTTAACATGTCAATGTGAATATTCACATTGTTAACAGGTCGGGCCGGGCCTGCCCGGGGCGCCCACGGGCTGTGGGCGAGTTTCGGGCAGCTACGGGGCGCGGGCTAATTTTACACTCCTATCAATGTGAATGTTAACATGTCAATGTGAATATTCACATTGTCAACGGGCCGGCCCTGGGCCGCAAGCGGGCTTTTGGCCGCCCATGGGTCGCGGGCCAATTTTATACTCTTATCAATGTGAATGTTAACATGTCAATGTGAATATTCACATTGTCAACAGACCGGATCAGGGTCGCCCCGGGCCGCCCATAGGTCGCGGGCGGGTTTCGCGCCGCCACAGGACGCGGGCCAATTTTACACTTCTATTAATGTGAATGTTAACATGTCAATGTGAATATTCACATTGTTAATGGCCCGGGCCCGCCCCCGCCCCGGCTTGCGGGCGGGTTTCGGGCCGCCCATGGACTAATTTTACATTCCTACCAATGTGAATTTTAAAATATGAATGTTCACATCATAAAATTGCTAACCGTTCAAAAAATATTTATAAGGGTATCAAAATTAAATATAAGGGCATAAGTGTCCAAGAAAATATTGTAAATCAAGAAAAAAAGACTTCACGGAATAAAACTATACATACATGGGACTAAATGGGTTAAAAAATTTCTTCATGGACTTCTTGGGTTAAAACATTTCTAAATGGGATTTATCAATAATTTTCCCTTTAAAGAAACACCAAATATATATTTTCAAATCTTCAAAATCTATTTTTGCAAAAAATAATAATAATAATAATATATAAAAATAAAGAAAAATTAGTGAAATATCCATTTTCAACTTTATATAGTAGGAAAGGTTTAAGATATTTTTTTTTTATTAGCTAAGGTTCCTCAACATTTTCACAAAGAAAATTTGACTCAAAGAAATTTTGCCAAATTCAGAGAAATTTCGCCCAACTCAGAAAAATTTCGGTTCCGACTCAGAGAAATATCAATTTTCACAGAGAAATTTTAAAATTTCTCTGGTATGATCATATAGAAAGTTCAAAATTTCTCTGTGAAATCAGAGAAATTTCTCTAAATTGGGCAAAATATCTCTGAGTCGAATTTTCTCTTTAAAAATGTTGAGAAACCTTAACTATTATTAAAATATTACATGCTTTTATCTTATAAAATCTTAATATCAGATACCTTAAAAAAATTCTCTAAAAATAATGAATGTTTTCAAAATTATCATTATTTTTGTTTTTGAAAATACATGAATAATAAAAACCAAAAATACAAGAATGACAACAAACATTTTTAAAAAGTCGAATACGATGCAGTAAAAGGGTGGAGGGTTCAAACATAATGAAAATAATTTTATTCATACACTCTGAAAGTGTGAACAATATACAGATTGTGATTGATCGAAAAACAATAGGTCCTATATTCAAAGTACGTTGGTCTCATTCAAACTTATGGGCTCTATTATTTCAGACCAATTGTAATATGTGTATCATTTACGCACTCAAAATTGGATTCGAACATAGCATAAGGTTCTATTTGAATGAATGTAAATTTCAAATCTTAATTTAAGACTAAAAATATTAGTTAACCAACTATTACAACCGGGGGAAAATTATTAATTTTTTAAGAAGTTTAACACTTTTGGCAGCCGTACTTGGATTGCGTCTCTTTAAATATAGAACTTGGGCAAAAAAAAATGTATAGATGGATTTCCTTTTGTAGCCGAATGGGCCTAATATTGGGCCACGTATGCCTATGGCGATGATTGTTTGGCTAGAAAAACGGAACAGAGAACATAATTAAAAAGAAAGACACTTTCAAATGGAAAAGAAAGTCTCAATCGTGCATTAGTGAAGAGATTCGAACTATTAACCTTTTATGAGATGCAAGAGTTTTGGACAATCACACAGGCCCCCGTTAGTTGTATTTGTAGGATAATTTTTATTGTATTTAAAAGATTTAATTTTATTATGTACAAAATCACAACTAGAATTTAAAGAAATAAAGAAAAGAAGAGAATTTGTTTGATTACAAAAATCAAACTTGAAATAATAAATAAATAAATAAATAAACAGATTTTATTTTGTTACAAAAATAAAATTAAAATCTGATTAAATAAACAAATAAAAAAACAGAATAAAATTAAATAACTTACTTGGTTAATTTCTTTGAATAACTTTTCTGATCAAATCCAGTGTTTAACACTGTGTCCTTAAAACAGATTCGTCCTCTCCACGGTACTTTCAGAATTTGGACATTTATCTCCCAAGATAAAATGATCTTATCAACGAATAAAAGCAGTACTACAATTTAATCGTTCATCGAACACACTTAGTGTTTACACTCTTTCTTTCAGAAATAAAATGCAGCAAAATGCAGAGATTTAAAGCAGATGATAGAGTACGAAAATTGGAGTAAAAATCCAAATGGGAGGCTAGTCTATTTATAGATGTAAAGGTGGCTGCTGGTTTTGAATTGAACAGGTATGAAACCTTTTGGTTTTGAATTTAAACAGATTTGAATCTGTTGGGTTAACCATTCAAACAGATAAAAAACGGGAAGGGCCCTGTTTGGATGAACAGTAAATCCAAACCAGTTTAATTCTATTTGAAAACGGGAAGGGCCCTGTTTGGATGAACAGTAATCCAAACCAGTTTATTTCCGGTTTAATTTGAATTCTGGATTTTATTTTATACAAAATAAAATTAAATTCAAATATTTTTGGCCCAAAAAGATTAGTATTGGGCCGAACAAGCCCAACCCAACCTCACACCCGCGCCTGACCAGACGGACGAGCGCCCGTGTGGTGATTTTTGGGTCCAATGGGTCTAGCCCATTTTGCCCATAACCTCTCCCTCTAAAACACTTGGGTACCCCTTGAGGCACACCCCAAGTTCCAAACCCATGCCATATAAACCCTTTTAAAACCTCCCACCAAATCAATGTGGGACAAGCCTTATTCAAACATTTACGGTGTGTTTGGTTGGGGGATTTGAGGAGAGATTTGAAAAGGGAAAGGGAAAAGTTAGGTGAAATGTGAATAAAATATGCCTACATTTCACCTAGTTTCACACACCTTTTCCCTTTCGCTTTCCAAATTCCTCTCCAAATCCCCCAACAAAACACAGCATTAAGGAATTTTCACCAAAACTCCATTTCCATGGAACATACTTTGGCTTCAATTTCCCATTCACTCGGTAATGGTTTTGAGTAACCAAATATACCACGTGAATCACAACGCGGCATAGAACGCGTTACCACTTTGACCCGTGTAAATCGATGCACAGGGCCCACCTAAAAATCAGACCAAACTTAGGAAAAAATTCTAATTTTACCCAGAATTTTATAATCATTTCCAACAGTATTTATCTACTTAAAACATCTACAAACTCATTGTCTTTCAATCTCACATTATTTCATATGATTTCATAAACAAAAATCACAATGTTAGATTATTACAGTAGTTCGACACGACTCCACACTCCATTGAATTAAACTAGAGGTCTCACATCGCTGATATCTAAATGCTCTTTATGAACACGAGTTACAACCTAAATCTTGATTTAGTTATAGTTGTTAGCCTACTTGTAACTTGTGTAAGAAAATAAATAAATAAAAGGGTAAAAGGGAACAAAATTTACCTTGTATTTTGATCTTTCCTCTTTTTTCCTTTTCTTTTTTTTTTCACAAATCTTATTTCAAATTTTCTATCCAAACACAGACCAAATATATTGTGAGAATTTCAACTCATGTAGCAATTGAGGATTGGTTTCACACCCAAGGGCGCAATGCAACTAGAGTAAAGATATAGGCACTTGATTTTTTACAAATTTTTTAAAAAGACTTCTAATGCTATACTATGTGAGTCCCACACTTATATCAAAGTGTATGAAAAAAATGTGTAAAAATTTAAGTACATCAAATCTTATCTAATATTGTTGATGCAACTAACCAGCTTAAACTGATGGAAAAGTAACAAGCACAAGCGTCACCGAGTCTTTATCAAGGGGAACCAAATTGACAACCCGAATAAACCAATCAACTCATTGGACCTAAAACTAATGATTTAAACCCCAGTTGGCCCAACCCAATGTCACTAGGTTTTTGTTAACAAGCTGGTCACCAACAACACAAAGGCCTATGATAGCTGTAATGGTTCTTTATTTTGGCAACAATGGAAGGTTGGATCTGTTCAAGGTATCTTCATCAACTTGGCCATGGAATCTTCCTTTTTTTTTTTTTTTCCTCCCAAAATTATATATATATTTTTGAGTCTTAATACACTTTTGGTTGTTTAATTCAATCTTAAGATTTTTGTATTTTCAAACTCCTACCATTTGTACAATCTCTGTTTGGTTTCAATTTTAGAATTAATTAAATTTTTTTAAAAAAATAAAAATTATTTTTGACAAAATTAAACACTGAAAAGATATGTTTAAAAAATTTTTTTGCCGTTAAAAAATGTAAAATCGTATGAAAATGATGAGTGTCTTATATTTATGGGTGAATTACACTGACAATCCCTGTAGTTTGAGACTTGTGTTACTTTGATACCTGACTTTTCAATTGTGATACATTTGATCCTGAATTTCAAATTTTATTCCAAACTAGGACAATCAAATATATATATATATATATATATATTTCAAACGGTCTTTTTCAAAAGTAAAGTCGTCATACAACTTATTTTGTGTTAATTAACTTGTATGTTGTTTGAAATGCAATGACATCTTTTTTAATGAATAATGTTGAAACTTTCTTGGTTATAAAGTTCTATTTGGTTTTCAGAATCTATTTTTAATTTTTTTTTCTTCTAAGAAACTAAAAATTAAATGGGTGAAAAAAAAATTAAAATTTTTATATAATTTTATCTTTTGAGAGGGTAGAAATAATTTTTTTAAATAATTTTTTTTTATATTTATTTTCATTAAATTAGTTTCTATTTTTTTCAAAAGTCAAATACGGCAACAACTTTGATGTTATTATTAAACAATCCATTAAATCAAAAAGTCCAAAATTAAAAATATTTTATATATTAAACATATCGATTACATATTAAAAGTCTAATAACGATCCATTATATGATAACCAACAAAAAAATGTGTTAATAACAAATATAATTATCTATTACATGATAACTATTCAAAAATATTAATAAAAACAACCACTCATTATATAATCATCATCCAAACACATAGTAAAAATTAATTTGGTAAAAAAAATAAAATGTAAAAGATTTATTATGTTTATATAATTTTATCTTTGATGGGTATAAATAATTTTTAAAATTTTAAAAATATTTTTTTGATATTTATTTTTGTCAAATTAATTTATATTTGATCAAATTGACGACTTTACCCTTGAAATGGAGCAACGCAGTCTTCAATTGTCCTTATTTGGAACGAAATTCAAAATTCAGAGTCAAATGTATTACAATTAAAATATCAAGGACCAAAATGACACAAACCTTAAACTATAGGGATCATTAATGTAATTCGCCCTTGATTTATTATTATTTTTACTAAATTAATTTTAAATTTTAAAAAAAAAAATCAAAAAACATATTTTGAAAACCAAACCAAATAGAGAATGGTAGGAAATCTCTAATGATTGACTAGATGTTATGGATAAGGTAATTCCAACTTCATGCCACAAAAGGAAGCTCCTTGGGGGCATCATTGCTTCTGCAAACTTTGACTTAGGATAATCGATTGTCAGTCAGATTTAATCCAATCCAAATAAAGGAACCTCCCATCAGGACACTGGTGGATGCCAACTACCCTGCCACAATAGGCATTTCAAACTATTATGCGACGGGAGTATAATGCGTCCACAAATACACCCTCTAAGTATTGATCCCAGGACTTTCTACTGGATGAGGGTTGGCTTACCAACAAGCCACCACCCCCGTTGGTCTTTTACCTTTTAGTTAGTCTAACAACTTAATTATATCCTCGGTCCTTTCATTCTTTTAAGGGTAAATTACATTGGCATCACCTGTATTCTTTTGAAATCACATTGCATCCCCTCTATTATATGAAATCACATTATTGAGAGTTTGTTTGGCATAAAAATAAGTACACTTATTTAGATAAGTGCACTTATTTAGATTATATCACCCCTCTACTTTTCTATACATTTTTTTTTTGTAAAAAGTCAAAAAGTGCACTTATTTAGATTATCCAAACAACTCCTAAATATTGTAGTAAGTTTGCCATTACGCCCTTACCATCTCCCATCTCTATCTCTCTCTCTCTCTCTCTCTCTCTCTCTCTCTCTATATGTCCATGTTCTTCATCACCATCACTTCCAATTAACAACCATCATTGCCACCATTACTCCTTCAAAATCAAAGCACACCAAAAAATTCAATAACAGTTTGAGCGAAAAGATAGAAGAGAATATATAAAGAGAGAAGAGAGGGACGCTCAATGACAAGTAGTCGTGCAACCGATGATCAAAACCCAACAATCACAATGAACAATTGGAGGAGAGTAAGCTTAGGAAGAGAAAGAGAACGAGGAGGTAGGGGGAAGAATGGACGGTGATGGTGTTTTGGGCAAGAAGATGAGGGTGTAATGAGAAGGTGGATCTTCTCTTCTTATTAATTTATTATGTTGATTTATGCTTTTGGTTCTTGTTGTGCTTTGTAATCACAAAACGTATTTGAAATTGATTATAAGACATATCCTAGCTTCCATTAACTTCCAATAATGGAGTTTGTCCATAACAACAAAGCTGAAATGTGAGTCCAGTTTCAAGAAGAAAGAATGCATCTAGAATTGATATCTATTTAATTTTATACATTCTCTTCTTACAAAGTGAATTGGAACTTGTTAGGCAATCCCACATCGCCTGGGAGGGACGGACCAACTTCACCTTATAAGCGTACTGACCCATCTATCTATTGAGACGTGTTTTCCTTCGAGAAGGAACAAAACCGTGAGGAAAAGCAGATGGTCATCCCTCTCGCCAGAGCGAACAATATATTGCAGGGTGCGAGTGGATAGGCAAACAAATTTGGCGCTAGAATGAGGGCCCGTCTTTCCCCCGCCGTTGCGGTCTAGTACGTTGGGGGGGTTATGTTGAGGCAATCCTACATTGCCTAGGAGGGACGGACTGACTTCACCTCATAAGCGTACTGGCCTCTTCTACTTGTTGAGACGCATTTTTCCCCCAAGAAGAAATAAAACCGTGACGGATATTGTCTGTCCACTTGCGCCCTGCAAGATATTGTCCGCTCTGGGGACAAGGATGACCATCTGTTTTTCGTCACGGTTTTGTTCCTTCTCGAGGAAAACGTGTCTCAACAGATGGAGGGGGCCAGTACGTTTATAAGGTGAAGTCGGTCCGTCGTTCTCAGGTGATGTGGGATTGCCCCAACATAAACCCCTAACGTACTGGGCCACAACAGTAGGAGAGAGACGGGCCCTCATCTAGTGCCAAATTTGCGTGCCTGTCCACTCGCGCCCTGTAGGATATTGTCCGCTCTGGAGGCAAGGATGACTATCTACTTTCTCTTACGATTTTGTTCAGTCTTAGGGAAAAAACGTGTCTCAACAGGTGGAGGGGGTCAGTACGTTTATAAGGTGAAGTTGGTCCGTCTCTCCTAAGCGATGTGGGATTGTTTCAACAGAACTAAACCAAAATTCTTGCAAAATTTAACAACGCAATTAATTTTTTTAGTGCAAAAATTATGACTAGTTCTAAGTTTGTAAAAGTTCATTGATTTGAGTTGAATGGTGTACTTCTTACAAAACAAACAAGTGTATGGAAGAGAGGAGAGTCTAACGTTGTGTTTGATTGAAGGATTTGGGAAGGAATTTGAAAAGAAAAAGAGAAAAGATCTGTGAAATTAGGTGAAATGTAAGTATATTTTATTCATATTTCAACTACCATTTCTGTTTTTCTTTTCAAATTCCTTCTCAAATCTCTCAATCAAATACAGCGTAAAAGTGACTGAAATACAGATGAGAGAGAAAGTAGACTAAAAGGGTAAACTTGGCATTTTCGCTTATATTTTTGCTGATGTCATCACTTTCTATCCAGTCAACAAAACAGAAGGAATAAATTGTTATAGAAAATTATAAAATAAGGGATGGGAGTGTGATTTTGAATAATAAAGGGGGTGAAAAGTGTGATTATAGATATATTGAGGGGGTGTTCGTGTAATTTATTCTTCTTTTAATAACACTAAAAGGTTTAAGAAAAAAAATAAAATAAAAATAAAAAATAACACTAGAAGTTTTGTTTTAAAAATAAAATAAAATAAAAAATAACACTAGAAGTTTTGTTTTTATTTTTGTTTTATTTTTTTTAAAATTATAAACAATTATATTAAAATAAAATAGAAGTTCAGTAAGCTAAGACCTCTGTTTAATTGGTTCAAGTGCCATATTACTTGGAAATGGTAGGTACCACATCCTTTTAGGGGGGAGAAGGGATATTGAGGCACAACAGGTACTGTTGTCTCCCTTGTGAGAGATTGTTCCGAGTGTTTTTCAATAATTTGAATCGTTTATATTATAAGGTTCGTCTAGATCATTTATATAAAAAATCAAATTGTTTCTATAAAAATTAACGGTTAATATAACTTTCATAAATTTTTAAAAACAATTAGGACCTAATCATGGGGTTATGAATATCCGATTAACACGATTTTTTACATGAATAATATTTTTAACGAATCTTACAATATGAACGATTCAAATTATCAAAAAATACTCGAGAAGACCTCCCACAAGGGGACAACACAGCAGTACCCCCTTCTCTCCTTTTAGGGTGCCAAAAATAGAGGGTTTTGATGGTGGTTTTGATGGTGGGACGTTCTACTTGCATTATAATTTTATCTCTTTACACTTTTTTTTTTTTATTATATCTTTAAGAAATAATTAAAATTCTTATCATACCCTTTATAATATCAAAACTAATCCTAAATTAAACCCTTTTTAAAACTCCTACAAATTTTTCTCATTACACTTATTTCTTTTGAACTACTCCGGTGTTATAGTACCGAATAAACTATATTTGTTCAGCTATCTATTATCGCATTTCTTTAAAACATCATTTTTTCTTTCCTAAATTTATGATGGGCCTATTCGATTATTGTAACAACCCTCGTACTGATTACCGATAAACGACTGAATTAGCTACTGGTTACTGCTAAGCTGAACTGATAATGACTGATAATTGAATTAACTGAAGTACTGAATAAACTGATTGAAATAGAAGCTGAAATTGAATAAGTTTATTTATTGAATTGCATATTGCATCTGTTTGATTGATTGATTATCTGTTTGAATTCATATGTTTAAATTGCTAATTGAAGGCCTTATCGGCGGCCGAATTAGGAACCGTTTAGAGTTTTGGGATCAGTAGAATATTTGTGATTTAATGGCATATTTATCTGAAAATTGATTAGGAATGACTAAATTAAATTAAAAGGAGTTAATTGCCAAATTTAACTTAATTACCACATTGCCACCTATAGTGGACCTTTGTTTACCATTATAATAGAGCCTTGTATATCAATTGATCAGCCATTTCCTACACTCTAGCCGACCATAGTTAGAGAGAGAGAGAGATTTGAGCCCATCTTGTGAATTGCTAGAAGAACTTGAAGATTTGCATCATAGATTGCTAAATTGAAATTCTAGACAAGAAATTGAGACTTAGGTAAGTGAATCTATCTTCTCCTTGTTGTCTTTGAGTTCCATCTTGCATGTATCATGGTTATAGAGAAGTTAAGTCATGAATTTGCTCATATATGTTGAATTGGAACTCCATTGTTGCATGCATGTTGAATTTAGTAAGTTTGGAGTTGATTTCATGGTTAAATACCACATGCATGTTCATAAGCATGTACAAATCCATGTTTTCATCTTGTTTTCAAAGTATTGAGCTCATTAGACACTACAAAAAAATTGACTTTTTGCGACGGTAAAATACCGTCGCTAATACTCCTAATGCCGTCGCTAATACTTTTTGCGACGGCAAAATGATTTTTTGCGACGGCAACAGGGGGTCGCAACTGCAGGGGTTGCAAAAGAGTTTTTGCGACGGCAAGTGCCGTCGCTAATGTTTTGCGACGGCATTTTTGCCTTTTTTGCGACGGCACCGTGCAGTCGCTAATAACGTTTGAAATTTCTTGACTTTTTTGCGACGGCCCTATTTTACCGTCGCTAAAAATATTATTTGAGACAGCAAAAAATACCGTCGCTAATAGTCTTTCTTTTACAACGGCAAAAGCACTGTTTTTGCGACGGTGTGGTGCCGTCGCAAAAAGTATTAAAAATATGAAAATTCTTATTTTTTGCGACAGTGTAATACCGTCGCAAAAAGTATTAAAAAAAATAATAAAATTTTTATTTTTTGCGACAGTTTAATGCCGTCGCAAAAAGTAAAACCTGTAACAAAATCAATAAAAATAACAAAATTTTCTGTTTTTTGCGACAGTGTAGTGCCGTCACAAAAAAGAAAAAAATCCTCTGATAAAATTATTAAAAATATTAAAATTTCTCTATAATAATTACATAATAATATAAAAATCCTGTATAAAAATAACAATTTCTACATAATAAAATATTCTCCATTCATAATTACACATCAACAAAATTATCCCACTACATAATGTTCCATAATTATCCTCCTATAAAATTTAAAAATATAAAAGAAATGAAAAAAAAAAACACAATCTCACATATTCACATGCAAGCTTGAAGGAGGGTCGGATGTTTCATCACCACGATACAAATCTGTACTATGAAAATTGGTTACAAAATATTCAACCCTCAGTTTTCCTCCAAAATCAGGGTTGATTGTGTTCAATTATCATTTTCCTCAATTATAGAGTTGCACAAACGCAGGGTAAATCTTTGAATGTGAACAAATCCATATTACTGGTAAATTACTTGCAATTGTTCTCAGTATCAGTCCAATATCTTAGTCTGTTCACTGAATTCACAGCCATATCAACTGCTCTAGCCAATTCAACTGCTGCTCCAACTTAGGTACGAGGGGTTAACTCCAACAGGTTGGCCTTTGCTTCAGTGGGCAATTCCAAACCTGGAGATTGTGTAAGGAAATTTTATTCTGAAACCAGAAAAATTGTATATTAAGGACTCAATACATAATGAAGATCATAATGAAACAAAGAGAAATTGTATTTGGGCTATACAAATTTACAAAACTAGAATTCTTAAGGAATGCCCTTATAATGAAGAGAAGCCAATAATTAATAAAACAATTGTTTTATATAATTAAAAACAAGCATAATCTCCCAGAAACACCAGATAGGGATTCCCATTTTCCATTGAGGCAGTGACTCATTTTAGCCAAAATCAAAAAGCAAAGGACTCAAATATCCAATAAATCAAATTACCACAAAAACAAATGCAACAGGATACACTAGATTTTGAATAATAGTATACAGACAAGGGCTATAATAATGCAAAACATGACATAACATAACATGTCGCGAGAACCCCGAACCCGAAGAATACTGCCAAACTATGTCCTCCATATACCTTAAACATTTTTTAAGAACATCAAATATAGTCTGATAACGGAAGATGACAAGAAGCAACATTTTATCAACTGTAAGCAACATGAAAAGTAATGAAGTTAGCCAAAAGAAAGAGGAAAGAAAAGAAAAGAAAAATTGAGCTTTTTCCGAGACTGAAAATAAATATATATATAAATATATGACCTCAAATTCAATGTATTGGTGATATGATTCAACTTCAACAAATCGTGTCCCCCATCAATAAAAAATACTAACAGAATACGCACCATGAAGTATCATTAAAACCACTTTACAAGAGAAAAAACTGGTGTAAAAAAACTGTAAGCAGCCTTACTAACACAGAAAAACAAAAACGACCCTGAGAAAAAATATTATATATATATATATTTGGCATATACGACTAGTATCCATCAAATGAATGCCAGGTATAAGGTACCATAAAAGTCTGATTAGAATGTTGATGGTAATGTCCGATGATTAGTTGAGAGTTGAAACAAATTGCTGAGGTTGTATAGTAGTTGATCAATATAGTTGCTATGTTAAGTTGATTAGATGCATGTGAAAGGCTGTTTTAGCTGGCCATTGTGATCAAGCTGTTTCACTTAATTGTTGATATGGATGATCTCATCATCTGATTGCTGCCAACATAGCTGACGCAATGTCTTCTGAATATAACCAGAAACCTCCAAGTCAAGACGAAAGTTAACCAATCAAAATAGGTGATTCTACACCACCCAAGGAACAAGGACTTACCCTCTCCACGGTAATGCATCGGCCATCTAGAACTGACTGATGGAGATGTTTGACGCAACGGTTGCATCATCAAGAGTTTCCATTGTGATAAAGGCAAAACCACGAGAGGCACGTGTACGGGGCTCCACAACCAGAAAACATGAACTTACCTAGAACAAAAAGAAAATTGCATAGCTAAATAAGGCCATAAACAATAAACAGAAAACAGGTAAATGGCTTTTTCTTAACTTAACAACAATATAAAAAATTAGTTACAGAATATTCCCAAAAATATCCATTATTGATGACAAGAAAATCAGTTATGGTGAAAACACATTTCAACTTGTAGCATGCACGTGCACACACACAGAGAACACATTCTATAACTCCAATAACAGAGGAATCTCTTATCTTTCATGAAAAGTCACAGAAAGTAAACTATACTGTTTTGCTCATCTTAACAATTATAAGTTTATAATTCAATAACAGCAGCTATTTAAACAAATGTCCTCAGAATCATATAACTAATTATATGTGAATTTTCATTCACATTCACTGACCAAGGAGTTTTAATTAATTTAAATATAATTAAAAACTAACCTGGAGGAAGGGATTGCTTTTGCTTCAACTTGTCAGCCTTTTCTGAGTCAAACACACAGAGTGTGGAGGTACCTGGAACAACAAATGTAATATCTGAGCTTCCAAATATTGATTGAAATTGGGATATACAATGATAAACAAACTACAAACCAGCTGCTCCTAATATAGTGAATATATATAGTGAATTAAGCCTTACTACAAAACTCTTCACATTGATAGTGAATATATATATATATATATATATATGAACTACCAGCCATGAGCAAGTTATGACTTGTTGGAAAAATTAAACACTCACCATTAAAATCAAAATCAATATAAATTGAACCAAAATATATCATTCATACGTGTACACACTCACCACTGCAATACACACACATCTATTTATATTAAAACAGCACGACTCATATATATACAGAGAGAGGACACTCATATATATATATATATATATATATCTTCTATCTAGAGTTCAAGAGTACATCAGTACAGGTACAGCACCTTCAAACCCATCTAAATCGAACAACCCAGCTCTGTTTCTTGAATCTTGATGTTCTTGGATCGAGTAAAAGCAACAAAATCTGATTCCAAAACCCTGAGATTGAGTTCAAGAGTACATCTATTTATACAGAGAGAGAGGTACCTCAGTGTAGATCGATCGTCGCTCAATGCAAATCGATCGCCGTTCGGAAGTGTAGATCGTCGGTCGTTCAGTGTAGATCGTCGGTCAGAGGTTCACCGTGTAGATCGTCGGATGATGGGTGGGTAGGGTAGAGAGAGAGAGAGAGAGAGAGAGAGAGTCTCTGCGTGTGTGTTGGGTTTGTTTGTTTGTTGGGTCTGTCAAAAAATTAGGGCAAGATCTAAAGAAAAGGGGCAAGAGGCGTAAGGAAAATTTGGGAAAAAAAGGGGGAGCGGGAATGGAAAAAAATAAAGGGCGGGAATGAAAAATAAAAATAAAAATAAAAAATAAAAATAAAAAAATAATAAATAAATTTAGTTTTTGTTAAAAAAAAATTTTTTTTTTTTGTAGTTAATGAATTTTTTTTAAATTTTTTTTTTTTAGTTATTAAGATTGAAAATTTATTTGTTTCATTTTTATTTTAATGAAAATAAATATTATTATTTTTTATTTTGTAGAAGTAGGGGTAATATATATTTTAATGAAAAATATTTTCTACTAAAATAAAAAGTTAATTTTCTGTAATCAATGAAAAATATTTTTCTGCGGCCTATTTTTTTTTATTACTAAAAATCATGAACTAATTTTTTGTGGTAGAGGAAAAGAAGCGGCAGCAGTAGTAAAGGTGGTGGATAAGAGATGATGGCGGTGGTGGTGGTGGTGGTGATGGTGATGGCGAAAGAGATTAGTGGTGAAGTTTTGATAGTGGTAGTGTAAATGGAGTGCAGGGGTGAAAGAGAGGTAATGGTAGTAGTAGTGGCAGTAGTAGTAGTGGTGGTAGTGGAGTGGTGGCGATAGTAGTAGTAATGGTAGTCGTAGAGGTGAAGTGGCGATAATAGAAGTAATAGTGGTGGTGGAATGGTGTTTGTAGTAGTGGTGAAGGCGGTAGAGGAGATGGGTGGTGAGAGAGAGTGATAGACAGAAAAGAGACATAGAGAGAAGAGAGCTGAAAGAAGAGATAGATGAATGAGAGACACAGAGAGACAGACAGACAAACAGACAGAGAGAGAAGAGTGATGAGTGAAAGAGAGAAAAGGAAGAGAGAATGAATATGAAAAATAGATGAAAAGATATAGACAAAGAGAGAGAGAAAGAGCGAAAGAGATAAACGAGAGAGAGAGACAGAGAGAGAGAACGAGAGAGAATAAAGAGGAGAGAGAGAGAGAGAAGAGAGTGATGAGTTAGAAAGAGAGAGAAGAAAGAGAGAGAGACAAAAGAAGAGAGAAGAGAAAAGGAAGATAGAGAGTAAGAGAACAGAAGAAAAGAGACAGAGAGATGAACGAGAGAAGATAGAGAGAAGAGAGATGAGAAAACGAAAGAGACAGAGAGAGAAAGAAAGAAGATGAGAGAAGAGATAGATAAATCAAGAAGGAGCTCGATAAATAAAGAATATAAGAGGAAGAGAGTGAGCAAGGCGAACATAATGAGGAGAAATAGACAAATAGACAAGCATATAGAGAGAGAGAGAGTGATGAGTGAAAGAGAGTGAGATGAGAAAGAGACAGAGAGAGAGATAGACAGAAAAAGAGACACAGAGAGAGAGAGAAAAGAGAACAGAGAGAGAGAAGAGAGAAGAGATAGAAGGAGAGATAGAAAAAGAGAGAGAAACAAGAGATGAGCGAAAGATAGACAAAAGAGAGAGAAATAGAGTGAAAAGAGATGAGCGAGAGAGAGACACAGAAAAAGAGAGAGAGAAGAGAGACAGATAGACAAACAGACAGAGAGAGAAGAGTGATGAGTGAGAGAGAAAAGAGAAGAGAAGAGAGAAAAGAAAAATGAATGGATGAAAAGATATAGACAAAGAGAGAAAGAGCGAAAAGAATAAACGAGAGAGAGACAGAGAGAGATGAGCGAGAGAGATAAAGAGAAGAGAGATGAGTGAGAGAGACAGAGAGAGAAGACAGATGGAGAGAGATAGAGAGAAGAGAGATGAGCGAGAGACAAAAAGAGAAAGAGAGAAACAAAACAGAAACAGACAGATAGACAGACAGAGAAGAGTGATGAGTTAGAGAGAGAGAGAGAGAGAAGAGAGAAGAGAGAGAGAGAGAGACAAAGAGAGAAAAAGATAGAGAGTGAGAGACAGAAAAAGAGACAGAGAGAGAAGAGAGATGAACGAGAGAGATAGAGAGAAGAGAGATGAACGAAAGAGACAGAGAAAGAAAAGAGATGAGAGAAAAGATAGATAAATCGAGAATGAGCTCGATAAATAGAGAATATGATAGGGAGAGAGTGAACAAGGCGAACATAATGAGGGAGAAATACACAAATAGATAAGCATACAGAGAGAGAGATGAGTGATGAGTGAGAGAGAGTGAGAGTGAAAGAGAGACAGAGAGAGAGAGAGAGATAGACAGAAAAAGAGATAGAGAGAGAAAGAGAGAGAGAGAGAGAGAGAAAGAAAGAGAGATAGAAAAAGAGAGAGAAATAAGAGATGAGCGAAAGATAGACAAAAAGAGAGAGAAATAGAGTGAAAAGATATGAGCGAGAGAGAGAGACACAGAAAAAGAGAGATGGGCGAGAGAGATAGAAATAAAAGAGAGAGAGAGAGAGAGAAAAATAAATAAGAGAGAGAAGACAGATGAAAGAGATAGCGAGAAGAAAGATATACGAGAGACACAGAGAGAAAATGAGAGAGAGAAACAAACAGACAGAGAAAGAAGAGTAATGAGTGAAAGAGACAAAAAGAACAGAGAGAGATAAATACAGAGAGATAGGAAGATGAAAAAATGAATGAAAAGAGATGTTATATTAAAAGAGTAAGACGACATCGTTTTTTTTATTTTTTTTTTTTGCGACAGAAAAATACTGTTGAATTTATTCAAACTATTTTGTGACTGTATATATATGAAGCTGTCTCAAAACCACAATCACTATGCTAGGTTAGAGTTTTCCAAAAACTCTTTTGAGAAAATTATACTTTCTTGTTTTCCGTGTTATATTATTTTTACTGAATTTTTTTAATATTTTAAGTAATTTTTTTAATTTTTAGACACACCTAACATAAATACACCTAAAAAGTAAAAAAAATCTTTTAAAAATTTACTAAATACCAAAAATACAAAGAAATACAATAATTCAATACATTTTTTTTTTATATTTGTATGTATTTATTAATTTTTAAAAATATTTTTCATAAATTTTTTTTTAGATACATTTAAGTAAAGTGCATCTAAAAAAAATATTTAAAAATTAAAAAATATTCACTTAAAAAAAAAAAAAACACAAAAGTCACTTTTTGCGACGGTAGAAAATGCCGTCTCAAAAAATCAGAGTATTTGCGACGGTAAAAAATGCCGTCTCAAAAAAACAGAGTATTTGCGACGGTCGCAAATACTCTCATTTTTTTGAGACGGTATTTTTTACCGTCGCAAATACTCTGTTTTTTGAGACGGTATTTTTTACCGTCGCAAATACTCTGATTTTTTGAGACGGTATTTTTTACCGTCGCAAAAAGTGACTTTTTTGTGACGGCAAGTTACCGTCGCAAATAGTTCCGTTTTAAGCCCCATTTTCTTGTAGTGAGAGCATCACATTGGAGCTTTAAATTGGTTTGAATGCATGCATGTCATGTTAAGTGTGGTTCATGCATGATTCTTGAAAATTGATTTGGAAATGAGCTTGATTAAACTCCCCTTGGGCTTTGATTTTTCAAATTGAGCTTGCCCAGTATTTTTGACCTGTATTGCAGTCCGCTCGAGCGGAGTAATGCGCGCTCGAGCGGAGAAATCGAGCATCCAGCATCTTGAAAATTGATTTGGAAATGAGCTTGATTAAACTCCCTTGGGCTTTGATTTTTCAAATTGAGCTTGGAATCAAGTAACATTATGTGTTTTAAAGAGTTTTCCAGAAAATGGGCCCAAGAGGATCGATTTTGGTGGTTGAAAACTGGGTTTTGGACTTGGAGTTCGAATCTGGGTTTTCCAGATTTTTGCCTTCCGCTCGAGTGGGGGAAGTGCCGCTCGAGCGGGGAAATCAAGCTCCCAGTATTTTTGACCTGTATTGCAGTCCGCTCGAGCGGAGTAATGCGCGCTCGAGCGGAGAAATCGAGCATCCAGCATCTTGTACTGTTCATCAGTCGCTCGAGCGGAGTAATGCGCGCTCGAGCGGGAAGTTGACGCTCGAGCGGGGACCCTTGTTTTGCTTGTCCGCTCGAGCGGGGAAACCTGCGCTCGAGCGGAGGCCTTGTTTCACTGAAATTCTGGAATTGTTTTCTAAGTGTATTTTTGCATCCTCATCCCATTCTAGGCATTCTTAGGCCTAGTTTAAGACATCTTAATGAGGATTTAGACGTAGAACCACACCGAGGAAATTTAGGGATTTAATTATCATCCTTCCCGACTGTGAAACTTAGTTTGTGTTCTATTTGTTAACTGTTTAGGGTTGGCTCTCGGGGACGCGCTCTAACTGCTATTAGCCCAATCTCTGTGAGTAACGTTGTATAAAGATATGTTCAAAAATGATTATCTAATTATCTTCTGAACTGTCAACTGAATGGAACTGCAACTGAACTGTTTACTGAAATATAATTATTTACTGAATGAATGTATGTCCTTTATTTTCCGAATTGTACTGTGGCATCCTTAGCATTACTGTTACTGACTGTCTACTGTTACAGAGATCTCTGTCGGTTCCCTTGTGGAACCCTACTGTTTACTGAATGACTGGCCATCATTACTGTTCGGTCTTTATGACCTACTGTTACTGCTATGCTAATGGATGTACCACATATGACTGAATAACTGTTCTGACTGAAAGACTTGAAATACTGTTTAAATGAACTATTTTCATTACTGTAAGGACATTTCATTCTTAACCTCTTTATGCATTACGTTATTCACTGGGCTTAAGCTCACTGCTCATATATATATATATGTAGGTGTACAGGCACCGATCAAAGCTAGAGGCGTCGGGGTAGAGTCCCAGTTTTGTCAAGTCAGCCAAATGTGCCTCACTGGAGGTTCCGAGCCTGTTATGCTAAGGCTTAGGGGTGTTTTAGTATTTCCCCTTTTTGTACTGTCTCACTGTTTTGTAATGACCGAATGGATTGTATAGACTGAATGGTTACTGTACTGTTATCGAGGGATTAGGTCCCCGTACTGAATGTTTGTATATGATTGTATAGACTGTATATAGACTGTACTGTTCTGAACTGTATGAATGCATGAAAAATGTTTTTGGCATACAGATTTTCACAGCTCAATGGACACTAGTTATTTACTGTATTGGCTTCCGCCAGGCCCTGAACTCTGTTATACTGTATTACTGGTAAGCAGGCCTTCGGTAATCTCGGATTACTGGCCGGTTACGGTGCTAAACCCATAGAGCCGGGTTTGGGTCGTGACAATTATGCATTGCCAAACAATTTAAATTATTCTAGTGTCATATTACCGAACAAATTAGATTTGTTCAGCCATATGTTGCCACACGTTTACAATTCACTTTTCTTAAAACATCAAGCATCCATAAAAATATTCAGTATACAAATATTCATAAAAACATTCATAAAACTCGTTAATACAAATATTTTTAAATTTGTCAATACAAACATCTATAAAAACACACTGAGATGTTATTACAATCCATTTATGTTGATAATTTTGGTAGTTGCTATATTAAGGTTGACAAACGTACATAATTAATTAATACAGGTAGGAGATGCTTTCAACCATCCATTAACACACGAATGATGAAAACAAATCTAATTATTTGCTTTCGAAGGTAGTGGATGACAAGGAAACAGATAAATCTAACAAATCTCTTATGTAATGAATTCATAATTGTAATCCATTAAAAATGCACTACTAACCTTACTACAATAAAAAGAAGCATAATCCTTCAAAGCAAAAAATAAAAAATAAAAAATAAAAAATAAAAAATAAAAAATAAAAATGTCAAAATAATAAAACTGAAAATGTTTAGCAGTGAGTTACCGAGCATATATTTTTTGTTTGACAGTGGGTAACTGGATATGTATTTTTTGTTCGACAGTGTGATTCCAAACTATTTGATTTTGTTAGGTTCTGATACACCGAATAAAAGTCGAATAACCATCTTCAAAAACGAAACAAAAACATAAAAAATAAAGAAAAACACACCATTTTACTTGTTTTACTGGTCCTTCATCACCATTTATTCGTTCATTATTTTATTTTATGATCAAAATACTATGATTCTCACTTTTTAAAATTAGATGTATAGTAGAAAAGAAGAAATGAGAAAGGGAAAAAAGAAAAAGAAGCAAGGATTGAAGTGTAATGGGTGTAAAGAGATAATCAAATCTATTTAATTTTTATTTTTTGTCCTTAAAGGTAATTTCACATATGGATAAAATTGAGAAAAAAAAAATCTCAAATAAAAGGTGTAAAAGATAAATATGTTGTATAAGTAGAATTGTCAGCTATTTAAAAATTAAAATAAAATAAAATAAGCTTTAGATTATCATATATTGCAACTTGTCCTTTGCTTACAAAATTAAAAAATGACTTGTAGTATTATAGTATAAATCCACTCATTTCTAGAGGGCGCACACACATGTGAATATATATTTGTAATTTATGTAAATTTGTAAGCACATTTAAAAGCAGCAGTTCTCATCTCTTATTTCAAAGTTGACTAAGAAGCCAACAAGAAAATAATCAATAAAAAATGTGATTTTTTTATTTTTTTATTTTTTTATTTTTTCCCATTTGGGTTGTCAACTCAGTAATTCAATAATAGAAAAAAAAATCAAACTTGTTCATCAAAGCACCCCAATGCAGTTTCATACACAGATATGTAGGCCCCATTTCACGCAGTTTATTTGAAATTAAAAGTTAATAATCAAAAAGTAAAGGTTACATTTGGTAGAGTTTTATAAATTTGATTTAAGAGTATGAGTTACATTTTGAGTTTGTGAGTTGTGAAATTATGATTTGAGTGTAGAAAATTTGTTTGGTTATGGTTTTTAAATAGAGTGTTGAATTGAGTTTTAAATTGAGTGTGGAATTGAGTTTTAAAAGTTTGATTTGACATGTGAAGTAAGAAAATTTGTTTGGTTATGAGTTTTGGAAAGAGTTTTCAAAACTTAATTCAAATTGTTATAACTAATAACAAAACACACTACTTCACACTATTGAAAATTTTGGTCAATACTCATAACCAAACTCTTTTTAAAATTCAATTAAAAAAAATATTATTAACAGAAAATAACATTAATCAATTTTTTAATTGAAAATACTACAAAGGAAATAAATTTTTTTCAAAATAAATATTCAAAAAATTTAAATCATAAATATTTAAATAATTTAAATAATCTAAAAAATTAATAAGTAAAAAATTAAAATAAATATTCAAAAAATTTAAATCATAAATATTTAAATAATCTAAAAAATTTAATAAGTAAAAAATTAAAATAAATATTCAAAAAATTTAAATCATAAATATTTAAATAATCTAAAAAATTTAATAAGTAAAAAATTAAAATAAATATTCAAAAAATTTTAATTGTAAAAATTTAAATATTCAAAAAATTTAAATAATTTAAAATGTTAATATTTTAAATTTAAAACAACTCTACACTCAAATCGTAACCAAACACATAAAACAAAACTCAATTAAGAAATTATTTTTAAAACTCATAACTAAACACATAACTCGAAACTCCATATTATTTTCACAACTCTACACTGAAATCGTAACCAAATACATAACAAAAAAATTAAAATATTTTTATAAAATAGAGTTTGAATTTATTTTTATAAAATATTTAAATTTAAAAAATTAAAATCGTAATATTTTGAAATTAAAATATTTACAAATATTCAAAAAATTTAAAAAATTTAAAAAATCGTAACATATTTAAATATTAAAATATTTAAAATCTTAACAAAATTAAAATATTTTTAAAATATCTAAATATTTAAAATATTAAAAAAATTAAAATATTGATTTGAATTGAGTTTTGAATTATGTGTTTGGTTATGAGTTTTGAAAAATAATAATAATATTTTGAAATGAGTGTAGAATTATGATTTGAAACCTCAAAACAAACAACATACTCAAATCAATAGATGAAACTATAATTTGAGAGACTTACCAAACGGAGCCTAAATTTTAGACATTCCTTCATCACTTTATCAATGATTATTTTTTTCAATTTATTTAAATTTTAACCTATTTTTTGTCTCATAAATAATACAGCACTGATTAGTGCCTGAAAAAAAGGGGCACTAAAGCCCCGAAATTCCATATGAAGTAAAAAAAAAAAAAAAAAATGGAAAAAACTTACCCAAAATAAAAATTAGGGACATTAATGCTCACAATTTTAGTGCCACAAATCATTTTTCTAAATAATAAACATATATTGCACCAAGTACTCCTGCACAAATTTCCAAGACAATTGTTCTGCTTGAAATGGCACCTTCATCACATCCTTGGGTGAGACAAAGCGTATCATTTTTTTAATCAATCAAAGGTGTGCCCTTTTTTTTCCTTAATTTTTTTTGATAAATTATGTAAATGGCCCAGTAGTTTACATGATTTATCAATTTGATCTTCATTATTTTAATTTACTCAATTTTGTCCTCTTTAATTTAACAAATTATGTTCTATTAGTCCAATAAATAATAGTCATTAGGTTTGGTGGACGAAAAGTTGTCAAGTGCTCAAACGATGTGTCAATTTATTTCTAATAATTTACATAATGTGTCAATTTAGTCCCTGTTATTTTAATTTGCTCAATTTTGACAATAACTAAATTGACATATCATGTAAACTACAGAAACCAAATTGACACATCATTTAAGTTTTTGTCCACCAAACCTAACGGCCGTTATTTATTGGATTAATATGACACAATCCGTTAAATTAAAGGATAAAATCGAGCAAATTAAAACAATAAGGATCAAATTAACCCATCGTATAAACTACGAGAACCATTTGCATAATTTACCCCCCTTTTTTTTTTTTTTTTTTTTTTTTTTTTTTTTTCCTTTTTTTTTTTTTTTTTGTCTTTTCCCATTTGGTTTGTCAACTCTGTAATACAATTATAGAAAATTCAACTTGATTCATCAAAGCACCCTAATGCACATGCAAACAATAGACATGTAGGCCTTGTTAGCAAGTTGAAAGTACAACAATTAAAAAGAGAAATTATAAGCATCACTCCTTCACCTTCTACATAATCAAAATTTTAATTTATTTAAATTATTTTTGTCTCATAAGTTGCTCTTTCACCTTCTACATAATCAAATTTTTGATTTATTTATACTATTTTTGTCTCGTAATAAGCAGAAATTACACCATACAGTCTTACACAAATTCCCAATACCGCTGTTCTGCCAGAAATGCACCTCTACATCCTTGGGGTGAGACGAAATTTATCACTATTTTATACATCAATATATAGATTTTTATTCAGTTTACTCTCAAATAATAATATCAATCAAGTTCAACATCCCCAAGATGTGCACATCCATGATAAAGATCTATATCTTTTGATTCCATTCAATAAATTTCATTCCAAAGACTAGATATAATTCCATTTTCTCACATTAAAATACAGTGGAGAGGTAAATGTTGGCTTCACAAGAAGGCTAACACAGAGTAAGATTCTCAAACATTTAAAATGTTTCATCATTTTGATTACTATAGTATCATTTTTTATACATTGGAAGGTCAACAGTTAAAGCCAGCTGTCATTTGAAGTTTCAATAAATGACAAACTACATCAGCAAGGCCAAGCTCAGAGACAGGGACTAACATGTTATTCTAAGAAGATGTCAATAAATTTGCAACTTAGTCTACAAAACCTCATATGTAAGCTTTAACCTAACTAAACAATCCCGAGTAATACATAATCCTGACCGAGTAGATTCAACAACAGATGCCAAACTCAGCAGTCATAGAGGGAACTCAACAACCTCACTTTATCGTAAAGGAATTTTGAGACTAATATATTAATCAACATACTTAATTTGAACAAAAATGGTCATACAACCAACCCCACAAGTATGTCCGAAAAAAAAAAAAAACAAAACAAAACAAAAAAACTAGAGATGACCAAAACTTACTTGAAGTTCATCCCATGTAGGCTCTATATAGCTGCAATAGAGAATGCATATAACATCACTTCCTCCTTTTGTATTCCAATTCAACCCTGTTTCAGTACAATCATGTTAGTGTCTGTGATCTATTCTGTGTTTAGCTTCTGTGTTCCAAGCATTTTTGATATTATAATATCAATCAAGTTTAATATCTCCAAAAACAGCACAGCCAGGATAAAGATGTATTTTTTATTCCGTTCAGTGAATTTCATTTGAAAGACTAGGAATGACTCCATTTTCTCACATTAAAATACTTTTTAAGAGCAAAATGCTGGAATCACAAGAAACTAAACATGGTGGGATTCTCAAACTTTTTTAAATATATCATCATTTTGATTACTATGTTATCATTTTTATACTACATTGGACTGCCAACCAGTTATTAGATTGGCTGTCATTTGAAGTTTCAACAACCGGGAAGGCCAATCACAGACATGGATTACATATTATTCTAACATGCTCATAAAGAATGAAACCCCACAAGTAAGCTTTCACCTAACTAAATCAACCCTGAGTTAACATAACCCTGTCTGAGTTATGTAAAAAGTCAGCTTCAACAACAGATGCCAAACTCAGCAGTCATAGAGGGAACTCAACAATATCACTGAATCATAAAAGAATTTGAGACCAATATATAATTCAACATGCATAATTTTAACAAAAAATGGTCACTACAATCAACCTCACAAGTATCTTAGAAATAATCATTATAAAAAGACTAGAGATGGCCAAAGCTTACTTGAAGTTTATCCATATTGGCTATATATAGCTGCAATGGAGAATGCATATAACATCACACTTCCTTCTTTTGTATTCCAACTTCAACAACCCTATTTCAGTACAATCATTATCAGCTTGAGCTGCCCTACCACAAAGTTCAATGGCCATCCCTCTATCCAAGATGGGCATGCCTATCAAGCGAGGCCATAGTGGTACCTTCCGGTCCAAAAAACCCATTACAACTCCAAATTCCGATCGGAAATGGACCTCTCTGGGTCTATCAAGAAGAGGAGACACAACTAGAATGCCCATAATAAGTGGGGTGACATCTCGAAATGACTCCACCATTGCAGTCTCGGATCTTGAAAAAGAGAAAAAGAAGGGATATTTGGGTGGAGAAGAATTGATAGCTGAAACGCCCAACAGAAGGTTAGCAGACTCTTGGGAAGAGATCCACGGTCAACATGATTGGGATGGCATGCTTGATCCCATTGACCCCCTCTTGCGATCTGAGCTAATACGCTATGGGGAGATGGCACAAGCATGCTATGATGCATTTGATTCAGATCCGTACTCTAAGTATTGTGGAAGTTGTAAAACTGAACCTAGCAAGTTCTTCCAATATCTTGGCTACAAACAGTATGGCTACGAGTGACCCGTTACAACTATGCCTCATACAACGTCAATCTACCATTCTTGTTCAAGAAAACCCTCTTGCCCAATGGATGGAGACCATCAGCAAATTGGATTGGGTATGTAGCAGTTTCAAATGATGAAACTTCAGCTTATTTGGGGCGTCGGGACATAACCATCGCTTGGCGGGGCACAGAAACAAAGCTCGAGTGGATTGCAGACTTCACCGACTATCTAAAGTCAGTTTCACATGAAAAGATCCCTTCACCAGATTCAAGAGTCAAAGCTGAGGCTGGATTCATCCAAGTTTACACTGATAAGGATATCACTTGCAAATTCTGCAAGTACTCAGCAAGAGAGCAGATTTTAGCAGAAGTCAAGAGATTGATTCAAAAATATGCAGATGAAGAACTGAGCATAACAATCACAGGGCATAGCCTTGGAAGTGCACTAGCAACCATAAATGCATATGACATAGCAGAGACCGGGGTAGATGTCATGGATAATGGGCGGGTTGTGCCCATATGTGTGTACTCATTCTCAGGCCCCAGAGTTGGGAATGATAGGTTTAAGGAGCGGCTTGAAGAGCTAGGGGTAAAGGTGCTAAGGGTAAGAATGTTCATGACAAGGTGCCTAAAGTACCTGGGATATTTTTCAACGAGCAAGTGCCTCCGATGATGCAACAGGTAGGTGAAATGTTGCCTTGGTGCTATTCACATGTTGGAGTGGAAATTGCTTTGGATCACAAGTGGTCTCGCTTCTTGAAAGAAAAAAGCGATCTAGCATGCTACCATAACTTGGAGGCTCTCCTGCATTTGCTTGATGGGTTAGTAATTTCTTCTTTAGTTGATTGGTTAGCTTTGAAGCACGGACACCTCTCCGGAGGTCACATACCAGTGTCAGACACATTGGGGACACGCAGTCTCTAGCATTTTTGTCCTGCATATTTTGAAAATTTGCATGTCCGCAAACCCATGTTGTGTCTGTGTCCATGCTTCTTAGTTGGTAATATCAACAAGTGAGCTGTCCGAGCTCATCATGAATGAATCCTGATAAAGTCTGATAAAGTCAATTAAAATTCTGTTATGCAAACTGAAACAGGTACCGCGGGAAGGATCAAAAGATCGTGCGTACCCGCAAAAGGGACCTTGCACTGGTGAACAAATCATGTGGCTTCTTAAAAGATCATCTTCTGATTCCACCAAACTGGTGGCAAACTGAGAACAGAGGTCTGGTTGAAAATCCTACAGGCTTCTGGAATCAAACTGAGCGGCACGATCTTGAGGCACATTTACAACTGGAGGATGTACAACATTACCTCTGGCCACTGGGTCTAGGGGTCTAGCTTCTGGTAATTAATGTAGTGATCAATATAGAGCCCCGGAACAAAAGGAGTACAGGCAGTCAGGTGTTTCTCTGAATGCAAGTTCCATGAATTTGAAAACCTTTTGAAATAAAAAAGACAAAACCATTTTTATGATGACCTTTAATCAATTAATAGCAACAGTTGGCAGATTCCTGTGTGTAATGAAAAGTGACAATAACTCATGGTTGTTAAACTCGTGATTAACTACAATTTATTGTGATTTATTACAATTTTGATCAAGTTCATATTTAGTTTTGTTTGCACAATGTATGAAATGGCATTTTTTCGCCTCCCTACCAAATTTATTTATTTATTTATTTTTTTAAATTAAAAAAAAAAGATCAATAGATGTAAGTGGTTTTATATATGCAATTTAGTTACACTATAATTTTATACGTATATACATATATAAATTATCTATCATATCAAATAAAGTGAATCTTACAAGTCTGTGTTGGATACGATTCACTATCCCCTTGTAAAAGAAATTATGTACCTCAGAAGGGCATAAAACAACCTTAAAAATAAAATTTAGCTTAAAACAGCTATTGAAAAAGATGATGGAGCAAACCTCAAGCCCAAAATGAAAAGAGGAACTACATTGCTGTCAAATTTTCATCCAACAGATAAATAGTAAAAATGCTTTACCGTGAAAGCATGATCCATCCACCAGTGATCATAAGATGCTGCATTTTAGATGAAAGCATCTATCTACCACTCTTCCAGGTCCTCATCAACTTAAAGGCTGCTAAATGATGAAATTCAATCTTGATGGCATAGACTCCTATGAAACTTGAAGCAAGAAGCAATTTACTGAGGAAAACATTGCATACCATCAATGTTCCTGAGCACAAAATCAAATTTTGGTACATACTCTTCAGCCTTCAAATGATTCACAAGAGCTTGATGGGTCTCATATATCTCCACAGTTTTCATGACTCACGAGGCCTACCTTGAATAAAAATCTGCAGACATACCTTCATCTTCGATCTAACAGCAACCAAATGGTTTTCTAGTCCTTTTCTCCTTTACCAGTTTCCTCTCAACATCCTTCCACCTTCCCTTAGATGCATAAATGTTTGATAATAAAATGCAGAAAAGAAGCCATTAATCAAGTATCACTACTTCACGCTCTTGTTGTAGCGACAAGATTCCCTCATTTGCAGCATTACGAGCACAAGGTATGTGGAGCCTAAAATTACAAGGTGCACATTCAAAGCCTGAACCTTTGACAAGTTCACCACAACGGTTGCATGGGGAGATATCATTAGGGTATCGAACATAAGTAAGAAGGTGTGGGTGGCCTCCAACATTGAGCTCATCCCCAATCTTGATATTTGAGTATTCATCAACTTGGATGCATATTGTATGAAGAGACTGGTCACAAACACTGCAGTGATAGAACCAACACTGTGGGTTTATTTCACCCTCACAAATGTCACAGTAATACTCTTCTGGATTGCCAGAATAGGTTAGGTTGTAAGGGTGTTTATCATATCTGTGCCTAACTGTACATGGCAAAAAGGCACACCGTGTGTCTAACTTGAAATCGCAAATGTCACATACGAGTGCAACTCCAGAACAATTATAATTACATCCAATGCACCAGAAATCCAATGTTGCCTCGAGAGCAAGGGTGTGCATATGGGCTTCATGTTTGAAAATAAAAAGGGAGCTGCCCTGCAAATCAGCTTTACGGATGCATTGTATCTGAAGAGATTGATTACAATCACCACAGTGATAGAACCAGAATTTCGTGTTTAGCTGTTCCTCGCATATTTCACAGTAATACTCATCTGAATTGTTTTTGACAGCAGAGTAGGCTAGGGTGAGGGGGTGTTCATCACATTTGTGCCTAACTGTGCGTGGCAAAAAGGCACATCGCAAGTGTACATTGAAATTGCAATTTCCACAAACAAATGCAACCCCGGAACACGTATACTCACATACAGCACACTGAACATTCGAAGTTTTCCTTAGAGCAAGGGCGTGCTCATGAGCTTCATGTACAATAAGACCTTGCAGGAGAGCACACTCAATGTCTAGGAAGAAATTGCAGGCTAAACAACCAAACAAAACCCCATTGCAACGCATTTTGCAACTTTGGCATGAGGGGGGATCAGAATATCCAGACTGCCATCTATTCAAGATGAGTGGGTGTTGGAGGTGAAGTGGATGTCGCATTTCAATGGGTAACTTAGCACAACACTCATGAAGAGAGAAGTTGCACTCAGTGCAACAGTATAACGGAGCTGAGATGGGTTTTGAACATCCATCACAAACCAGCAATTTACTATCAGAATATGATCCATCATTGATCTGCATATCAGCAAAATATAATGGATGGGGATGACAAACATGATAAATCTGTGTTGGCTTTGTAAAATTGGGGATCCCATTAACAGATTCATCAGTCAATGGCAAGCAAATCAGATTGCCCTCAAGTTCTTTAGCCTCTATTTTTTGGTCAATCTGTCTTATTTTATGATCCCTAAAGGCACAAAATCAAGAAAAAAAAAAAGTCAATCAAATATCCAACATCCAAATTAGCACAAAATCAAGAATAGAATGTCAATCAAATATCCAATATCCAAATCAGCAGCAAATCAAGAATAAAATGTCAATCAAATATCCAAATTAGAACAAAATCAAGAACAGAATGACAATCAAATATTCAATTTAGCTCAAAATCAAGAATAGAATGTCAATCAAATATCCAAATTAGAACAAAATCAAGAACATAATTTCAATTAAATATTCAATTTAGCACAAAATCAAGAATAGAATGTCAATCAAATATCAAAATTATAATAAAATCAAGAACAGAATGTCAATCAAATATCCAAATTAGAACAAAATCAAGAATAGAACAACATTGAGAGAATAAATAAAAGAAAGGCTAACCGAGACAGCTTCGATTTCGATGTGGCGCAATTCACATGAGCACAATACTTGCATTCAGCACAACAATAAACCCAGTTGGCTCTGTTCACTTTCTTAGAACAAATGTCACAGTATGATTTGAATCTATAATCTTCGTACGGAAGAGAATAGGTAAGAGATAGAAAATGATCGTGATCACTGTGTTTGATTGTACCCATTAACGAAGCACATTTCTGATTAACCCAGAATTGACAAGTCCCACACTGATACGACGAGCCTTCGTGTTTAATTCCACAAGCATCGCACAAGAACAAGGCTGGCCTTTGAATTGGAATCAAAGGGTGTTCGTGAAAATTGAGTTCGATCTTGTGAACCAAAAACGCACACATCAAGTCAAGATTGAAATCGCAAATGGAACAATTATAAGTGAAGCCATTGCAAGGTCGTCGACAAGCATTGCAATCGTTGCGAGGGTACTGAGGAGATGGGAGGAGAGTGAGAGGGTGGTGGAGGTGTAAAGGGTGGTTTGTTTGGTGAGGAAGTTGGGCACAGTCTTTGTGCAATGAGAAATAGGAACATTGGGAACATTTGTAGGAAGGAGTACCTGAAATTGGTTGTTGACAGCCATAGCAGTGGATTTTGGCTCTGTTTTCATTGAGGTCTTCCAACAAGATCAATGGATGTTTATGGCTAAAATGATCAATCTCCATATCGCAATCTGTGTCTGTTTGTTTCTCTTCAAAAAAATCCGAGTTGCTAATAATATTGAGCTTGGTTGAATTGTAAATTGAAGTGAAGAACTAATAAGAGATCAATCAACCAAGGGTTGTTTTGGGGGTCAAGACCCGGGGGTGCTCTCTTCAAGCTTGATATTCCAAGCTCAAAGCTTTGAAAATCGTGTAGTTTTATTTTATGCAACCGAACTAGCTTCAAGTCGTGATTTGCGCACGACTTCATTAAAATCGGATTTTAAGTACACGATTTTAATAAATTCATGTTTCTATTACATTACTCTATTTTATTTATTTATTTTCTTTAATTCGTATGATCAAATACAATTTCGACTCTAAATTTTTGTTATGAAAAGAGGACTTCAAAACAACTTGATTTTGATAAATATATTGAAAATAACAGACTTTGAGAAATTTGATATACAAAAGCTTGGGATTTGAAAAAAAAAAAAAAAAAAAAACTATATTATATATATATATATAGAGAGAGAGAGAGAGAGAGAGAATAAAGCCAAACCAAAGAAAGCAAGTCTCTTGTAAGCTAAGACATTTGAACCACAGCTCTCCAAGAAACTAGGGTTGCTGATTAGGGATTTACTTAGATTTATATTGAAAGGAAAAGCAGAGATTGCGTGACAACGTAGATATGCATATGGAGAGGAGAAAGGGAGAATTTGGGATATTAAAAATGCTTGGAACCTCTAATTAAAGGTGCCATTAGTGATGTGGTAGTGGATCCCACTCACTACCACTGTCAGTGCTGTGTCTTTTTTTTTTTTTTTTTTTTTTCCTTTTTACCTCATTAAAGGTGTATTTAGAGCCTCTAAATTAGAGGTATCTAGCATCACTGTTTGGGATATTTCTTGCTTAATTGGTTGGGAAGCAAAAAGAAAATAGAAGACAAAGGAACAGTGAAAGAAGAGACTTGTTTCTTCTTTTTTATTTTTTTCGGTGCTTTCGAAATTAAAGATAATAGAGTTCTACATAGAAAAGCAACAACAAACAACAAAAGCAAGAGAGGCTATATCCTCTCATACAAGGTTCCAACCATGTCTGCTATGAGAAGTGGTTGAATTGCATCGGGTGGGTCTTCCATGTTGACCAGGTCTTCGAGTTGTTTTGCTCTAATTTTCACTAAAGCATCAACGCATCTGTTGGTTTCAAAGTACACACATGTTTGAGGGTGCATAGCTTCGGCCAAGCAGGGACTTGGAATCTTCAATGAGGGCTTTGAACGGGCAAGTTTGTTGGGCTTCGTTTTGTATCAAATCAATTGCCTCATTGCAATCCACTTCGATCTCCATAACAGTCCAGTTGTTTTCAAAAATGATTATTAAACCACGATATACACCCCATATTTCTGCCTCTAAACTGGTTCCTTTTTCGATCTTCCCAGAATAGCCAAGGATCTACATTCCTTTTTCATCTCTAAACAGCCCTCCATATCCCACTTTTCCTGGAAGATTCTTGGCACATCCATCTGTGTTGAGCTTGAATTTTCCTGCAATAAGATGAATCCATTGAGTTAGTATGGGGTTGTTTTGCTTAGTAGATAAGGGAAAACTAAAGGCATCATGAATTTCAAAAATGTAACTAGTTATTTGGTTCATGCTCTCACTTGGCTTAACCTCCACATTATCAAACACTTTGTGATTTCTAGCCTTCTAGTTTTGCCACAAGATGACAATGAACCAAATATTCCAATGTAAGTTTTGGAAACACATACCTTTATTTTTTGCATTTTGGCTAAGCCATTCGGGAATAGGCTTGTCGTTTGCTTCCCCTATCCACTTATTATCTTTGAAAATTACCCAGAGTTGTTTGGCATAAGCACAATCTTTCACAAGGTGAGCCATATCTTCACCATACAGCCCACATCTTGGGCATAGATCCATAGTTCTAAGGCCTCTAGTCACTCTCTTCTAGTTTGTTAGCAGGCGGCCATGCATACAAAGCCAGAGAAATCCCTTTAATTTTTGAGGAATTTTGAGCTTCCAGATCCATTTCCAGTTTGTGTGCTGCTCATCTGTGCCACTATGAGATCATATGTAGATTTAGCTGAGAATAGGCCATTACTCGATCCCGTCCAGCTTTGCTTTATCTGGGTATATAACAAAGTTAAGCAGACGGATGTTCAAAATGTTCATTTTGTCTTGATGCGAGATCAACTCCTCAATGCTACTAATATCGCATTTGCCTTCATTGCCAAGTATGCTTTCGACCTTGTCTTGGTTATCGCAATCAGGTCCTGGATAAATTATGTAATTTTACATGAATATACATATATAAATTATCTATCATATCAAATAAAGTGAATCTTACAATTCAGTATTGGATACGATTCACTACCCCTTGTAAAAGAAATTATGTACCTTAAAAGGACATAAAACAACCATAAAAATAAAATTTAGCTTAAAACAGCTATTGAAAAAGATGATAGCAAACCTCAAGTCCAAAATGAAAAGAGGAACTACACTGCTGTCAAATTTTCATCCAACAGATAAATAGTAAAAACGCTTTACCGTGAAAGCATGATCCATCCACCAGTGATCATAAGATGCTGCATTTTAGATGAAAGCATCCATCTACCACTCTTCTAGGTCCTCATCAACTTAAAGGCTGCTAAATGATGAAATTCAATCTTGATGGCATAGAGTCCTATGAAGCTTGAAGCAAGAAGCAATTTACTGAGGAAAACATTGCATACCATCAATGTTCCTGAGCACAAAATCAAATTTTGGTACATACTCTTCAGCCTTCAAATGATTCACAAGAGCTTGATGGGTCTCATATATCTCCTCAGTTTTCATGACTCACGAGGCCTATCTTGAACAAAAATCTGCAGACATACCTTCACCTTCGATCCAACAGCAACCAAAAGGTTTTCTAGTCCTTTTCTCATTTACCAGTTTCCTCTCAACATCCTTCCACCTTCCCTTAGATGCATAAATGTCTGATAATAAAATGCAGAAAAGAGGCCATTTAATCCAGTATCGCTACTTCATGTTCTTGTTGTAGCGACAACATTCTCTTATTCGCTGCATTACGAGCACAAGGTATGTGGAGCCTAAAATTACAAGGTGCACATTCAAAGCCTGAACCTTTGACAAGTTCACCACAACGGTTGCATGGGGAGATATCCTTAGGGTATCGAACATAAGTAAGGTGTGGGTGGCCTCCAACATTGAGCTCATCCCCAATCTTGATAGCTGAGTATTCATCAACTTGGACGCATATTGTATGAAGAGACTGGTCACAAACACTGCAGTGATAGAACCAACACTGTGGGTTTATTTCACCCTCACAAATGTCACAGTAATACTCTTCTGGATTGCCAGAATAGGTTAGGTTGTAATGGTGTTTGTCATATCTGTGCCTAACTGTACGCGGCAAGAAGGCACACCGTGTGTCTAACTTGAAATCGCAAATTTCACATATGAGCGCAACTCCAGAACAATTATAATTACATCCACTGCACCGGAAATCCAATGTTGCCTCGAGAGCAAGGGTGTGCATATGGGCTTCATGTTTGAAAATAAAAAGGGAGCTGCCCTGCAAATCAGCTTTACGGATGCATTGTATCTGAAGAGATTGATTACAATCACCACAGTGATAGAACCAGAATTTCGTGTTTAGCTGTTCCTCGCATATTTCACAGTAATACTCATCCGAATTGTCTTTGACAGCAGAGTAGGCTAGGGTGAGGGGGTGTTCATCACATTTGTGCCTAACTGTGCGTGGCAAAAAGGCACATCGCAAGTGTATATTGAAATTGCAATTTCCACAAACAAATGCAACCCCGGAACACGTACACTCACATTCAGCACACTGAACATTCGAAGTTTTCCTTAGAGCAAGGGTGTGCTCATGAGCTTCATGTACAATAAGACCTTGCAGGAGAGCACACTCAATGTCTAGGAAGAAATTGCAGGCTAAACAACCAAACAAAACCCCATTGCAACGCATTTTGCAACTTTGGCACGAGGGGGGATCAGAATATCCAGACTGCCATCTATTCAAGATGAGTGGGTGTTGGAGGTGAAGTGGATGTCGCATTTCAATGGGTAACTTAGCACAACACTCATGGAGAGAGAAGTTGCACTCAGTGCAATGGTATAACGGAGCTGAGATGGGTTTTGAACACCCATCACAAACCAGCAATTTACTATCAGAATATGATCCATCATTGATCTGCATATCAGCAAAATATAATGGATGGGGATGACAAACATGATACAAATGTGTTGGCTTCGTAAAATTGGGAATCCCATTAACAGATTCTTCAGTCAATGGCAAGCAAATCAGATTGCCCTCAAGTTCTTTAGCCTCTATTTTTTGGTCAATCTGTCTTATTTTATGATCCCTAAAGGCACAAAATCAAGAGAAAAAAAAAAGTCAATCAAATATCCAATATCCAGATTAGCACAAAATCAAGATTAGAATGTCAATCAAATATCCAATATCCAAATTAGCAGCAAATCAAGGATAAAATGTCAATCAAATATCCAAATTAGAACAAAATCAAGAACAGAATGACAATCAAATATTCAATTTAGCTCAAAATCAAGAATAGAATGTCAATCAAATATCCAAATTAGAAAAAAAAACAAGAACAGAAAGTCAATCAAATATTCAATTTAGCACAAAATCAAGAATAGAATGTCAATCAAATATCAAAATTATAATAAAATCAAGAACAGAATGTCAATCAAATATCCAAATTAGAACAAAATCAAAAACAGAACAACATTGAGAGAATAAATAAAAGAAAGTCTGACCGAGACAGCTTCGATTTCGATGTGGCGCAATTCACATGAGCACAATACTTGCATTCAGCACAACAATAAACCCAGTTGGCTCTGTTCACTTTCTTAGAACAAATGTCACAGTATGATTTGAATCTATAATCTTCGTACAGAAGAGAATAGGTAAGAGATAGAAAATGATCGTGATCACTGTGTTTAATTGTACCCATTAACGAAGCACATTTCTGATTAACCCAGAATTGACAAGTCCCACACTGATACGACGAGCCTTCGTGTTTAATTCCACAAGCATCGCACAAGAACAAGGCTGGCCTTTGAATTGGAATCAAAGGGTGTTCGTGAAAATTGAGTTCGATCTTGTGAACCAAAAACGCACACATCAAGTCAAGATTGAAATCGCAAATGGAACAATTATAAGTGAAGCCATTGCAAGGTCGTCAACTAAAGGCATCATGAATTTCAAAAACGTAACTAGTTATTTGGTTCATGCTCTCACTTGGCTTAACCTCCACATTATCAAACACTTTGTGATTTCTAGCCTTCTAGTTTTGCCACAAGATGACAATGAACCAAATATTCCAATGTAAGTTTTGGAAACACATACCTTTATTTTTTGCATTTTGGCTAAGCCATTCGGGAATAGGCTTGTCATTTGCTTCCCCTATCCACTTATTATCTTTGAAAATTACCCAGACTTGTTTGGCATAAGCACAATCTTTCACAAGGTGAGACATATCTTCACCGTACAGCCCACATCTTGGGCATAGATCCATAGTCCTAAGGCCTCTAGTCACTCTCTTCTAGTTTGTTAGCAGGCGGCCATGCATACAAAGCCAGAGAAATCCCTTTAATTTTTGAGGAATTTTGAGCTTCCAGATCCATTTCCAGTTCGTGTGCTGCTCATCTGTGCCACTATGAGATCATATGTAGATTTAGCTGAGAATAGGCCATTACTCGATCCCGTCCAGCTTTGCTTTATCTGCGTATATAACAAAGTTAAGCAGACGGATGTTCAAAATGTTCATTTTGTCTTGATGCGAGATCAACTCCTCAATGCTACTAATATCCCATTTGCCTTCATTGCCAAATTTTAGATAATGGGTAGTCACCACACTATCTGTCCTTCAAATTGATACTTGTCTAACATTCCCCAATTGTCCACTTGGTGCCTTAGAATATGTTTAGTTTTTGACAATGCTTTTCCAAAGATGTGAACCTCCTTTTTTGGACGGCCAATTGAACAGAGAATTGTTGCGAATATATTTTCCTTTCATGAGTTGTGTCCATTGGTTGTCCTTTTTATATAGCATATTCCACACCAGATTGGTTATAAGTGCAAGATTTTGACTTTGAACTTTCCTGATTCCCAAACCTCCTAACTCTTTGGGTTTGCACACTTGGTTCCAGTTAATAAGGTGGATTTTATTTTTTTTTGGTGTCACAATCCCCTCACAAGAAATTTCTATTGGCTTTGTCAATTTCCTTATAGATGCTTCGAGGTAATTCAACAGATTGCATCACATAGGATGGCATGGTAGAGGTTACAGATTGGATGAGTGTGGACCTTCCAGCCAAGGATAGTGTGTTAGCTTTCCAACTTGAAAGTCTCTTGTGCATTTTCTCAATAATGAATTGAAATTGGGATTTGGACACCCCGATTATGCAATATTGAAGTTCCAAGATATTTCCCAGGTCTTGAGTGAGTGGAATATTGCAGCAATGGCTTAAATCATGAGCTTTCTTGTTCGATGTTGAGGCTGAAACAAACATTTTCGACTTCTGAAAATTTATTTTCTGACCAGAAATCTCACAAAACTATTCCATGACTTCCATGTTATATTACAATTCTTCAGGTCCACTTTGGAAAATAGGAGGTCATCAGCAAAGAATAAATGGGATATAGATGGACAAGTTTTAGCCATTTTGATACCCTTCCAGTCGCCCTTTTCCACTCTGCAATTTATCATGTTAGAAAATCGCTCCATGCACATAATAAAGATGTAGAGGGATAGTGGATCTCCTTGTCTAATCCCTTTACCCATAGAAAAATCAGTTAGAGTTTTCCGATTCCAGAGAATGGAGATATTGACAGAAGTAACACAACTCATGATCAGTTTAATGCACATGTCATCAAATTGGAAATCGATTAAGGTTTGGTGAATAAACTTCTTAGAAATTCTATCATAGGCTTTCTCAAGATCTAATTTTAAAATCATACCACCCCATTTACTCCGTGATAGATCTCCTAGGAATAAAGCTGCTTTAATTAGGGCTCATGCTATCAAGGAAAGGTTTGAGACAGCTAACCAGGATTTTGGTCACTATCTTGTAATGGACATTGCATAGGTTAATGGGTATTCGAGTAATTGATTAGGGTTAATTAATGGTTTTGCATAAGAGACTCTGCCTAATGTGAGTTAGAATAAAGTTCTATTTAACTTGTTTGACAAATTATTATGTTGGTTAATTATACTTAGCAATCTTTAATTTTTTATGTGAAGTGTATACAGTTTTGTGTAAGAGACTCTTATGGGTACTATCTTTTCTTCACACATTGTCATTTCAGTCCCTAGATAGGTAATTTCTGCGTTTGACTCTTTTATTCTTTGTGTCATTTTAGTCCTTATAATTTTAATTAATTCTATTTTAACTAGGTAATGGTATGGTGCGTATTATATGCAACTTATGTTATTTGTGAGGTAAAACTGTTAGATCTTAACTAAAATAACAACACTACAGTAAGTGATAACCAAGAAAAAAAAAAGAAAAATGAGTGAGACCCTTTGCGGAGGACCCCATAATCCCCTTACTGATTTACACCATTCATGATGTGTGGCGCCCACTCATATATGTGTGGGATCCACATCATGAATAGTGTGAATCACAAAGGGAGTCGTGGGGTCCTCCACAAAGGGGGTCTCTATCATTGCTAAAAAAAAAACACAAACACCCTAACTAGGGCTGCATGGTAGAATTTCCCATTTTATGCTTTTAAATTTTATATCAATTTAGTTTAATTAATTACCACATATACCCCCAACCCCTTGTTCCACCATTGTGGCCACCACCAACTCCCATTATCTGCATTGCAAAATCAAAATTTCACAAACCCATCTATTATTGTTGCCCCAAATGATACAAAATAAAAAATTAGAATTTCACAAACCCCTTAGCCACCATTGGTATCCCACCTATTGCAAAATCAAAATAAAAAATTTCAAAATTTAACTAACCTCCTACCACATCGCAAGAAACCCAACGAGAGTACACCGGGCAGAAGGGATTTCAATCCCCGTAGCTAATATCGTCGTTCGAGGAGAGCAGCCAAGAAGCTTCTTGGTGATCTCTTGCTGTGCTTGACGAGGTGGGATGCATCTCGGAATCTAGGAGAGTGGGAAAAGGAGGAAAATGGACAAGAGGTTGCTGAGGTAACATGTTTGGATTAATTCAATAAAAGGAAGTTGAACTGTAATAGTCTTGGAATAAATAGACAATAGTCGTTAAATTATTGGGTAATGGTAATAAATTATCAAATGAGATTCGTAATTTTATAGACTTTATACTCATGTGAGACATTTAGTTATTTATTTGGTTTGTGGATCTCATACTCATGTGAGATGTTTAGTCATTTATTTAATAAAAAATTTGAGACTTCAAGCATTTTCTTAAATTATTTTGTTGAAAATAATATCTATTTCATATTTATTTTGTCATTGGATTTGACGTGTGAAAATTCATGTGAGATATTTAGTTATGAAAAATGAGCGGTAGCTCGAAATTCGGAGCCCGAATTTGGCTCGAAAATGAAAAGAGAGAGAGAAGGAGAAAAGAGGAAGAGAGGGAGAGGGAGAGAAAGAGAGAAGCAGAGGGGAAGAGAGAGAGAGAGAAGACGATCGTCGCCCAGCCCAGCCCGCCGCAACCTCCGACCGCCGTCGCCCCGCCTCCGCCTCCTCTTCCTCCGAATATTATGCTCCCTCCAGTCCTTCTCCTCCTTTCTTCCTTCTTCTTCATGTCTTCGTTCTTCTTCTGCAAATAAGAAAAAAAAAAAGAAAAAAAAAAAAAAAGGAGGTCAAAACGACGTCGTTTTGACCCCTCGAGCCACAACTTTCGAGCTACGAATCATGGTTGTTTAGTTATTTATTTAATAAAAAATTTGAGACTTAAAGCATTTTCTTAAATTATTTTGTTGAAAATAATGTCTATTTCATATTTATTTTGTCATTAGATTTGACATGTGAAAATAATTATTTGTAATGAATCCTATTTTTTTTTTTTTATTAAAGAGGAAAATCCTTCTTACCCTCCCGCAGGTCCAAAGTAGCGCTCCTTGCAGCGACCTCCCAAGACAAGTTCCGCTTAATTCAGGACCCAGGAGATTAGCCAGGGGGAGGGAATTGAACCTGTGACCTTGAGGCTTAAACCCTAAGCCTTAACCACAATGCCACCCACCCTGGGTTACCTATGTTTAGTTAATAAATTATGGAGATGGAAAAATTTTCAAAAGTTCAATTTATTCCATTTGATAGGACAATTTAAATTAGGATTTTATATTAAGATCCTGTTGTAGCATCTCCAGCAATGGCTAAAGAAAATAGTAAGTCAAAATTCACTTCTTCTTTTTTTTTTTTAAGCTAATTACTTTTGAGTAAATTATCAATAGGTTTTTATTGAAAATAAGTCCAGATAAAATCGTCGTTCAAAAATTTTTTTGGTGACAATTTTTTATATGTGTCGCTAAAAATTAACAATTAGGGACTTTTTTTATTACGATTTTTATAAATTGTTGATAAAATTTATAATTAGTGACTTTTTTGTGACGAATTTTTCAAATTGTCGTTGAAAATTAAAAATTAATGACTTTTATATGACTATTTTTTTAAACTATCGCTAAAATTTATAATTAGTGATTTTTTGTGACAATTTTTAAACTGTTGCTGAAAATTAACAATTAGTGACGTTTTTTAATAGTGTTTGATGAAAATGTCATTAATTCTCACAATACCTATTGGATAATAAATCCACCTATTAGGACCTATACGTAAGTCTCCCATTACTTTTTCAATACATATAATCCCCCAACACTTTCTACTTCAACATTTGTCAAGAAATCAAAGAAATTTTAGCTCGTGATTGGGTCTGTGATCTCCAACCCATTTGGCGAAGGAAAATGTTTTGTGGCACTAAAAAACTGGGCACTAATGCCCCTAATTTCTAAAACTGGTAACTTTGTTTTTTTTTTTTTTTTTTTTGCCTTGCTGGAAAATTCAGGGCATTAGTGCCCCTGAATTTCGGGGCACATACTGGTGCCGTTTGGCGAATGTGAAGATTTCTTTGCCAAGAGTGCTCTTTATCAAATTTCCCAACGTGAACATCTTGTCTCCCCCCGGGGAGTTGGCTAGGTTGATAGAGAAGGATACACTAGAGCTTGTTAGCTTTGGATTTGTTGATATTTAGTTTCAACTTCGGCTCCATTTGCACCAAAAAAATAATAAATAAATAAATAAATTATGTTTCTTTAAAGGGTAATGTTATGGTACACACTATCAAAATAGTGTATACCATATGTAAATTATAACATTTGTGTGCGGAGTAAGAATTCAACCCAAGAGGTTTTTAGTCCAAATAGGCCCAAATAAGAGAAACGACTAAAGCCCAAGACTAGATCTTGGACGGTTAGGGAAAGCACAATGATGCCGATCACGATGATCGGCCAAGACAAACGCAACCTAGTCGACTATTCGAGAAATGACTACAACAACTACAAGTTGCATGTTATTTGGCTATAAAAGGACCCAGTAACATCACAGGTACACACAACAAACCAATAAGAATACATACAATATTATCCTTTTATGTCTGATCTAGTTACTAACTTAACCATCATAAGGTCTTCTCGACCAAATTAAGTTAAGAGGATCTTTGGGTTTCTCTTGCAGGGGATTAGGCCCTCTATCTTTCTATCTACCCGTGGAGACAAATTCATCCCCCACAGATTGGCACATACCAAAAGCCAATCATGTGCTGACCGAGCTTTACAAAAAGAAAAAACAAAATCCATATGATAGAAAGGGGGGTTGTGAGAAAGTCCTTTTGAGAGTTCCCAAGTACAAACACTGGGAAATACTATGCTCTTTTTTTTTTTATAATTCATCTAGTGATACTTTTCTACATTGTTCAACTTATTGAAGGAGATTAATTTTATTATTTGTGTGTTGGAAATTGAACCGGATATTGGATCCGGATTTGGGCGCCCATGTGGTATAACCCATGACTCATTCAAATTACCTATGTAATTTGAATTTGATTTCCTGATTATCCTATCTATAGGAGACATGGATAGATGGTTAGAATCTGGCCAATATATCTGATACAGTATATGGGATGTGGGGATGAATTAAAAACGAATAATTTTTTTCATACTTTCTCTCTCTAACTCTCTCCCATTAGAATAACGATACAACATTTGCACTGTGAATAGAGTGGGTGATACTCATACTGTGGTATCACTCTATTGCTGGATGTTCTTAGTTCGTGATTGTGAAGCACGTGATTTACCCACAAGATTTTTCGTTTCGGATTCTGTCACGTAAGGTATGGTTTGAATCTTTTTACCAACTGCATTATCTGTATCTTACATTGGTATCAGAGCCATAAATGGGTATTTTCGTGCTTGTTTTTGTGCACTAAAATATGTATATAATATATATATATATATATATATACATGATATATATATGAAAATTAATATTTTTTTGAACTTTCTCTGATCAACCTGAAATTTATATATGTTGTAGTACATTTCATGTAGAACATATCTGCAAAATTTTATGAAAATCCAACGGTTAAATTTCAAGAAAAATGGAAACCCATTTCATATTCCCGAAACTTTACATGCATAGTGGTTTTACATGCTTTAATTTTAGTCTACAAATCTTATATATTTAGAGTCCTTGTTTCGAAACTTTCGAAACCATATTTATTTGTTAGATTTAGACTTACGGTTGATGAGAAAAATCAAATCCTAAATTAGGTTCGTTTTGAGTTTTTAGTGGCTTAAGAAAAAAGATGAAGTGCAGAGTTTCTGCACTTCCACTCTCACTAGAGAGAAAGTGTGATACACCCCATTATTTATGTTTGTTAAATGTCATTTTTGAGAACATCATTGTTTTTATTTTGGAAAATGAAGTTCAACAGTACCAAAATTAGACCATAAATCGACTCGGAAGGCGACGCGTGTGCCTCATGCGCCAGTTGACGCCGCCAGTGCTTACCACGCACCTGCCACGTGTCCCACCAATGCGCACGCGCCGTACGCGCTGCCCACGTGCGTGCTAGGAATGTAATAATGGCCTGACTCGATCCATCTGGGCCCGGGCTCGGGCTTGGGCCGGCCCAAGCGGGCCTCACGGGCTCCCGTCTTTTTAGCGGGCTGAGTTAGGCCGGCCCGTGGGCCAAAAAGTGGGGCCCAAGCCCAAGCCCACTCATAATAGGGCCTCGAGTCTGGGCCACGGGACTTGGGCCGGGCCTAGTCGGGCTTTATTTTTATTTTTTTAATATTATGAATAAAAAATAAAAAATTTATTATTACTAGAGTATTTTAGTTAAAATTAATGAGATATTTTGTTTGGTTATGTAATGTTTCATGGTGATATTTAAATTTAATTATGTATGACTCATATTTTTTTAATTATGAACTTATAACTAAAAAAGTATGCAATTATGTAATTTTTTTTCTTTCGAAATGAATAATTTTATATATATGAAAATGAAACTTTCAATATTACAATATTAAATTATTTATATAAAATTTATTGAATAAATAATTTTTGTTTCAAAATGAAATAAAATATTACAAAAATTGATATTATTAAATAAATTAGGTGTAGATTATTGATGATGGTAGAACAATTGCATCACTATAGGTCAAGTACCTCCCAACTAGGTTGACACCTACTAGCCTACCAATCATTTGCATTATACTCCATCTCAATAATCTAATACAAAAAATAAATAAATATAAAAAACAACAACAACAACAACAAAAATGAAATGAAATAGTAAAAACAAATTGTTGATTAATCATCAAAGGAGACTGACATTTCAGTCGCGTTGCCCGCGGATATGTCATCCAAATCATTTTGAATTCGCTCCTTTTCACTATATTTTTGTCTTCTTGTAAGCGCATGTATATGATCTCTAGATATCATCAGTGCCTCAACCATTTTGAGTGAAAGCCTGCTCCGGTAATCGCTCAGCACCCGTCCACCTGCACTAAAAGCTATTTCCGAAGCAATTGTAGAAATAGGAACGGTTAGTATATTACGAGCCATCTTTAAAACCACAGGTCACATAGTTTTATTTTGTTTCCATCATTCCAAAATGTTAAAATCATCGAAAGCATCCACGGACGGGCTTTCCAAATAACGTTGTAGTTCAGAACTACTTACACTTGTATGTTGAGATATTCTTCTACTTTTTATTGCTGAAAAAACACTTAATCTTCCGCCTCGAGATAAGACTGCTAATGTAATGTGTATAGGTATATTTACAGATACAGCTACCCTGTATTCTTCAAATAATTTGTTGCATGTTTGCATAATAGGGGCAAACTGTGTTTGATCAGCGAAAAAACGCTTTGAAAATTCTTGTAAACCAACTTTTTTACACATAGGATTAATTATTATGGCTAAACCTAATAGACGAGACAAATGATCAAAATATTTATCAAATTTTTTTTTCATTGAAGTAATAATGGTTATATAATATTCATTACCCATATATTTTACGAAAACCTTAATTATTTCTGATAGCATATGTAAAATAAATGGTGAAGTAGGAATATATATATATATATATATAAGAAAATAATTTTGTTGAAACATCGAAAACTTTTAAAAAATCTTTATACAAGACTACTTGGCGTCAATTAAGTTCTGTGGGAGTTAGTACTCCTCCTATTGATGTTGTTGCAAAAAATAAATCTATTGCTCTTATTTGTTTACAAGTTATTTTTAACATATTATATGTTGAATTCCACTTACTATCTACATCTAAAATTAATTTTCTAAATGGTGTATTTTTTCGTTGACAAATTTTTCTATATTTTGAAATTCGATTACCAGAAGATATAATAGTAACAACTGCATTTTTTATTACAAGTACAAAAGGCTCGTATACATGCATAGCTTCTTTAACAATCAAATTTAAAATATGGGCACAACAATGAACATGAAATAAATCACCATTAACAAGTAATTGTAAAGTTGATTTTAAATGAGCTACAGTTTGATTATAATATGTTACATTATCTAAACTAATCATAAATATTTTATTTTGTAAAGCCCACTCATATAATACATTTCTTATTTCTACACCAAGCGAATGACCAATGTATGGAATTTCAACTAATTTAAATGAAATAATTCTTTTATTTAATTTCCAATCATTATCAATAAAATGTATAGTGATATATTGATATTCAAAACCATTATTAGATCACAGATCAAATGTTAAACAAACTCTTACATTCAAATTTTTAAAGATGTTAAATAATTCACTTTTAACATCCTCAAATTTTTTTAAAATCCTATTTCTGGTAATATTTCTTGAAAAATTTTGATATTGCGGTGCAAAACTTTCGTGAATCATTTCGGTAAAATCGGGACATTCACTAGTAGTAAAAGGTTGTTCTTTTTTAATAATATAATCAACTACAGAATTTTGTGCACGTATAGGATCATATGAAAATGTTTGTAAAATACCAATTGATGAAGCCCCTAATTTCATTGGACTTCGAATATCAGGTTGTTGACTTTGTAAATGTTTGTTAGCATATCTTTTTAGATGACTAGTACCTCCTGCAGATGCAACACTAAGTAAATGTGCACAATATTTACATTTTGCTTTAAATGTAATTGTACCATTAGGATTATTTATAAATATTTTTTCAAAATGTTCCCAAACACTACTACTTCTGCTCCTAGATGATAATCCAACTATTGGAAGAGGGATATTAGAAGGAAAATCAATAGATTCATGTTGTGTAGTATATGTATCAACATCGACATAAACATTAGGAATATTATGATCCATAATAATGTAAGTAAAACAATATATAAGAATTAACAATTAATTTAAATAATGTGTAAATATAATCAGTAAAAAATAATAATTAATATATGTGCACAAATAATTAATGAAAAAAATGAGCAGCTAATAAATTTAATTAAACTAATTAATGTTACTGACCAGTGAATGCAATACATAAATTAGCTTCTTTTGATAAAAATTTCTCATTGCACAATTGTAATTGTCACTTAGGGATAACACTTCAAAATTAATTGAGAGTTGAAAGAGATTGAGAGTTTAAGAGAGATTCAGAGAGTTTAAGAGAGAGAGGGAGAATTATTTATTGTGAGATTTATTTTGAAAAATGAAGGATATTTATAGTAGTTTTAAAAAGTGAAATAAATTTGCAAAATATATATATATATATTACCGTTTGAATTATGACCGTTTATATATATATTACCATTTGAATTTTTGTATACTAATTTATTATCGTTTGAATCTTTGTAGTATTGTCCGGCTCCCTTTTTCTTCCAACACAATGTCATTTCGTTCGGCTGTTATAGCAGCTAGTGGGTCCCACTCCACTCCCACACTCGTCATTTCTCTCTTTCCTATCTTGTGCCATTATTTTGGCTGGCATAGTAGCCAGCCACAGTGCCACTCTCACACTCCATCCATATTTCTCTCTCTCTCTCTCTCTCTCTCTCTCTCTCTCTCTCTCTCTCTCTCTCTCGTTCCTGTCTGTGGCTAGGTAGCCTAGGAGTGGGTGTAAAGTATTATTATTTTTTGTTTTCTTTTAAAATTATTAATGTTATTTATTTAATTATATAAATTTTTATTTCAATTCTTGTAATTCAATTACAGATAATTGTACAAATTATTAACTATTAACTATTTTGTTTTTGTTTTTATTTTTTTTTATTTTTGCAATATTAATCTTTTTATTTATTTTATTTTTTATTTCTTTAATTATTTAACCGTTGCAAGTTTTTTTATTTTTTATTTTTTAAATTTGACCATTAGTAGAGAGATGGTCGGATGGGTGGGCTGGACCAGGCTGTCCGCAATGATTGAAATTTTTTTGGGCCGAGCCATAAATTGAAGGCTTAGGCCCAGGCCCAAGGTACTAGGCTAGGCTCAGGCCCGAGCTTAACTGGGCTAAAACGGGCTGAGCCCACCTCGGGCGAGTTTCGGGCCGTCCACGAGCCTCTAGCCATTTTACACCTTTAGCGCACTGTCTGCGTTGTCCACGTGCATGCCATGTGCGCTGCCACACGCGCGCCAAGCTGCTCACGCCGTTTTTCGCGCTGGCTTGGCGGCTGGATGCTAAGGCTCTATTTGTTTTTTTTTTTTTTAAATCCAGAATTGCTTTAAATGGTCATAAGCAATTCGTTATAGCTTTGTTTTAAGCGTGGTTGGTACTGTTGGACTTAGAATTTAATTTTTTATCTACTGTAAATTTTCAAAATTTTATGAAGATAAAAAAATATTTTTCCTGAAATAATAATTCATTATTTATGTTTTAAAATGCTTCTAGTATTGCATGACTAACTTTCTAGGGCTGAAATTTTTACTGTAGACTACTGTAATGGTTTACTATTTATTGGTATGATTGTTGCATTTTACCAGATTCTAGAATATTTATTTTTGATTTTATGTGTGTCTATTAATTATTTAAAATTCCAAAAAATTTCAGAAAAAATTCAGAAGTGATGTAGTTTTTGTTATGGCATAATCTGAATATTAAATACAACATATTGTTGTTTTTTTGCCTAGAGTTTGTACTATGTTGTGATTAAAGAAGCATGATTAGTTTTATTCCATTATTAAATGAAATATAGCATGAGTTGATTGTAAATTTACATTAAGATGCTATTGTATAGAATTAATATTTTATCATGCTTTAAACATGTCATAGTTAGTGAGAGGTTGTTCGATTGAGAGAAATCTTTTTAGATTTACTCCCAAAAACTAATGTTTTGCACATGAATTAAATTAAATTTTGAATAATTGTCACTTGTGGCACAAGAGATGATTACGAGCATAGTGAATTTTTGATCTTACGACTTGTGAAATATTGTCACTATTTAATTTAAATTTTTGTAGAAAAATTATATTATAATATGCTAATCAAATTAATCCCAATGCGCATTTTTTTTTCTCTCTCTAAATTGACTTAGCTTATGGAAATTAATTTGGTTGACTTACACTTAGTAGAGATGTTCAAGTGTGAACAATGTAATCCTATTCTTTAGATGAGCAAAAAGTCTTGGAGACTTTAGGTCAGATTTTAATTGAGCCAAAGTAAGGAAACATGGCTCAAAGTCGCCATAGTTTTGTTGCCTTGTTTGGCACAATAAAACTGATGTGTACGCTATGGTTAGCGGCATACTAAGTAGTTTTGATTGGCGAGTTTGGAGTTGTGAAATGAGTAAGCCCTCAATAGATCTGTATATGATCCTAACTATTGAGCTGCATGGATTGACTTGTAACAATGTTGCATCATTAGATGAAGCAATATTCAAGAGTCACGTCATCCAAGAAATGCGAGCTTAAATGAGTTAGTCATTAAGTGTAAGACGAGTAGCTAGTGTTTTACTCTCTACCCAACTGATGGGAATGGATGGAGCGAAAATTCACGCACTATAATAGTGTGTGTTGAAGTATCAATTGAAGTTAAAAGATTAGCGCTTAGAAGTTGAAAAATCTATTAACACTAAGTGAAGAAATTAATGCCTAGTGGCTGCAAAATCTATTAGTATTGCCAACTTGTCTAAGTCTGAACACTCACTATTTTCACACTTGAGTCTGAGACATGAGGAGGTGCTTGTTTGTATGATTCCTTAGCTAGGCTAACACTTTTGAATGACGTTTACCTCTAAGCGCAAAAGTTGTAGCATAGTAATGAAAAGGTCAAGGCCAAAAAGGTTGTTATGACTCTAAGAATTTGACGCATCGCTCGTGAGAGCATTGTGTTGAATTAGACTCTTTAGCCTAATTCGCGCTTAAGTTATTTCAGAAGCTATCATAGATTGATAGCTTATTCTCTCCTTCTTGTGGATAGTAGAATTAATTGCAACTAACTATGAAGCGAGAAATAGAAATGGCAAGAGGAGTATCATCATATTTCAATTAGATACAGTAAAGTGTATGGAGAATAAAATTGATTTGAAGGTGTAGAGGATTAGCACTTACTAGTTGAATTTGCGACTTAGGCGTACCTGATATCTCCATGACATCCTTTTATGATCTAGTGAACATGAATTAGTCGTGAGTCATTACCTATTGGGCCTAAACCTTTACACTTGTCTTTGAGAACTCACACATTAGGATGATTGGAAATAGTTTATGACATTGGTCATGAACCGGTGACTTATTATACTTAATCACATTAATGAGAAGATGACATAGATGGTTTGAGTAGGCCCTCTTGGGCCCACTCGCTTGTGGCATCCTGCTCTCATATGAATGTGTACCTTTATTTTCAATGGTTGCGCACAAGTAAGTAGGAAAGCCGTAGAAGGACATTTGTATTGGCACATTTAGTCCACTATGTTTTTTGTGACTTGGATATGTGTAAGGGTATGATAACTAGCCCTAATCTCGACACATTTATAAATTACGATGCGCATCTTAGTCAAGACTATTTGATCTCCCATAAGTCAAAAGTTTTGAGATGATTTTTGACATTGCACAAATGAGGTTGAGATCAATTAGACAAGAGTTTTTGTGCTTTTAGTTTTGACCAAGGTGGCGAGTTTCTATTTGAGTTGTTTTTTAGAAAGCTATGTAAAGAGAAATGGATGCTTAGAAAATTTATTATTCCTAGTACTCAGCAACACAATGGTGTAGTAGAGATAAGGAATTAAGTATTATTTATGTTAGGTGGATGATGGCGCAATATGTTTCCCAATTGGGGATTGTACTTTAGTTTGTGGCCTATATCCCTAACTAAGTGCCCTCCATATCAGATTTTACACTCCATTTAAGTAATGGGTTAGCAGAGTGCCATTTGCAGGCGATCTGTACCCATCAAGCAACTTATCTTTATTTTACTTCTCACAAGGTTGCGAAGTTAAGACCTAGAGTTCTATGGCGCATTATTGTATGTTGTCTTGTAAATACTTAGGGTCATGTGGCGCATTATTGTATGTTGTCATGTAAACCCTCCAGGTCATGTGCTTATAGGTAAGCAACTTTGTGGTAGTGTAACTAAGTCACATACAGTTTTCTTAGTAAATGTGATATGAATAGAGTTTTGGAACTCTGTAAGATAGAGATTTCTAAGTATAGCGCTTTATGTAGCCTAGTTGAGAATGAAAAGAAATTTCCAATATCCTAGGGACAGTGGGAGCGATGTGCCTACTAGTGGATTACCCCATTAGAGAAGAATACTCTACATTCTTAGTTGCGTGGTAGCGAATGTGAAAATGTAACGCCTCAAAAATTAATATCATACAAGTACCCTAACCAACGCTCATCATAAGAGAAGATGTAATTCATTAACATTTAGATCATTGATCATTAAGGTTTGCATAAAATAGTTCCACATGCGAATTATACACTCAATGATATCAAATACATGAATCTATAGCATGTAGAACATTAAATCCAAAAATAAATAAATGCCCTCAAGGCTTACAAATTCCAAGGCTTAAGCCCGGTTACACAAAAAAAATGGTCTCTCGAACCCATACAACTGTAGCCCTTGGCTAGCAAAAATACATCACAACAAAAGAGGAGTTATATGCCCTCAACAAATATGTCCATGCCCTAATTCGGCGGAATCGCCACATCATTTCCTGCACCAAAATCCCATAGGGGTGAGCATAAAACCCAATAGAAAATTCTTAACAAAGTATATACATTTTATACAAGTCCAAAGGAATGAAATGCATGTGCCATGCTCATTTGAAAGAAAATCACATTTCCTCATCTTTTGAAAACTATCATGCTCAATGATATCTTGGCATTTTCAACAATTTCAAAATTTGTCAATTTAACTCAAGGGGCGGTAAATACGACTCAGGTAATCCCTAGGTTGGTGTCTGCAAGTAGGCATAACTAGCACTACCAAAACCCCACTTTACCAGTTGGTAACCGAAAGGGAAGTGGTACCTCCTCTGCGCGTATTTTCGGTCTTTCACCCCGGACACTCAGGCCAACTTAATCAATCTCATCTACACCCCCTATCCGAACTTACCAACGTATTTACCCAAAGCAAAATCCATGAGAAATTTATTTATAAACCTTCTTTTCTCAATGTAAAAGCTTCCAACTCAATTCAAAGTGTGTAATAACTAATTGAATGGATATGCAATGCAGCAATTATCAATACCAATAATTCCAAAATAATCAAATTTCCATTTCTCCTTTCAATACTATCTCGCAAGATAACCACATTTTCATTTAAATCCATCAATAAATAACCACATTTCATATTTCATGCAATCCCAACAACTTAGTCATTTCAAGACTATAACAACATTTGAACAATAATTTCCATATCAACAATTCTCATATTTCATGAAACTCATCATTTATAATTATAAATAAGAATTTTCCCATCCTTTACTCATCTTGGTACACAAAATAATACACTAACAATGCCAACCATGTGCTCTCAACTTCTTTTGTTTAAACCCCTCCAAATTTCTACGTTTTTCTCACCACAAAAACACACACACCCAAACATTTGAGAGAAACTCTAAAAAGAGAACATCATCCCTCACCTAATGTAGTTCAAATCCTTAAGAGATTATTTTAAAAGAAACAAGGGTAAACCCACTTTCAAAATCACTCATTCTTGAGCCAATACTCAAATTGTAAAGTTTGCAAAAACATATATATAACCCTAAGAAAATCCCTACCTCAAGTTCTTGGAAGAAAAAATGATGAAAGCTCCAAATCCAATAGTGTTGAGATCCGATCTCCACTGTACACAATGTAGCCCTCGAAAAGTTCTTCAACTTTGATGAAGGAACTATGGGCAAAACTCTAATGGATTTAAAGAAATCAAGGTTTTGATCTTGTTTGGTGTAGGAAATGTAGAGAGAAGGATGAGAAAAGGGTTTGTAAAGAGAGAGAGTGATACAAAAAGTGATATACACACAGCCCTAAAAGAGAGAAAAGACAGGATTTTCGGACTGTGCAGCACCCATACCCGCACGTGCGGAGCGTCCTTCCGCACGTGTGACCTCACCTCCCGCACGTGTGGTGCTTTTACTCCGCATCTCTAGCCACACTGCCTTTTATGCAGTAGGCAACCCAAAATTTCCCCTGTTTTCCGCACGTGCGGCCCAAGGCCCCCGTACGTGCGGTTCAGCCTCCCAGCCTAAAATCACCCCAGCTCGACTCGGGACACCCCGAATTCAATCTCGTACCTTCCGAAACAAGAGGAACTTGACACGGAAATAGACAAGGACAAGGATTTGAGAAAGACTTTCAAATGCAACAAACCTCAAACCGTTAACAAGACTCTCGACTAAACCCGACACTATAGCAAAGGCAAACCCAAGGTTAAACAAAGAGGAACGAGACAAATAACATACTCGGTCATCACAGAAAATTTTCCACGTCATCACTGGGTGATTGAGAGGGAAACATTCATGATTGCATCGTAAGATGATAAAAAGCCTAGGATAATACAAAAGGCTCTAGTCCCTATTTTTAGAAAATGGATCAATGTTGCGCATTTTAAGACAAAGTTTTTGAGGATTAACCATTTCTAGGATTTGGTTGACTTTTCGCTATGACGCGAAATTGTTCTGAAGTTATGTGCGATTTGGGTAGTCATTTTTAAGGCATAAGGCTCGCTAGATACCGAAAAGTTGAACCAATGAGGAATGTGTAGACCATGAGAAGACTTCCTCTTGGGGAGTGAGGTTATTTTGACTTAGGCTATGATTAACATAAGTTTGGAACTTTGATTTGTGGACGTTGTGACCCAACTTATTGTTAGAGAATTGGATGAGTAGATCTGTAGGGATTTACTTTCTGCTTTTGTGGTGAAAAGTTAGAAACGCAAAAAGGATTGTTAGTTTCAATAAATTTATTACGGCCTAAAACAATTATCCAAATTGTGGTTTTTAGATTTCGTCTAGCCATGATAGGCCAACGATGATCGATGAAGACCACTGAGGCATGATCAATAGTCTAAAAGAAGTTTTTCCTTAGTCATTATGAGCTAAGAATTTATATGGTTGTCGCACTTCGGGTTGGCAGTCCTCTGTTTTAGACATGATGGACATGGGTGATGTAATTTATATGCTCGATGTAAGATCTTAGGGATTGTTTTGGGAGAATTCTCTGTTTGTCTTTGATGACTTATATAAGGAATATCCTAGAATGATTCTAGATGTAAAATTGCAAACCCATTAACTTACCCTTCGGTAAAGCTAGAGCCTTAGCTATTGAGTGAATTCTCGGATTGTCTTTAGGAGAAACAGATGACCTATATTCCTTTTTTTTTTTTTTTTTTTTTTTTTTTTTGTGCGTGTGTGTGTGGGGGGAGCCTAAAGCATGCTATGTGGGCGTATTTGTAATAACCCTGACCTCCGATTAATGCTAATTCATGAGTAATTATGCTTAACAATAAGTTAGAAGGAATATGAGATTAATTTGCATATGTATTGCATTATTTATGTGTTTCTATCTGTTCAGTGTAAAATGATCTGTTCATGTTACGACTTTAAACTGCGAATTGAAAGCCTTATCGGCGCCCGATTCCGAAATTGATTAGTGTTTTAGACTAGTTAGATTTTATGTGATTTTATGGTAGATTTAATTTAAATTCGATTTGGAATGTTTAAATCAAATTAAATAATGTTAAACTAATTGAACCTAGGTATTTACCCTTTTGCCATTGTGAGTGGGCTACTTGTTTCATCTTGTTTGGGACTTATTTCACACCACTTCATCATCTTTTGAGAGACCAAACCGTGGGTTAGAGCTAGAGATAGGAGAACATTTGATTTCAACAAAATTCCTTAGAGAATTGGGGAGATTTTGAAGAATTGTTGAGTAGCTCAAGAATTTTGCTTAGTGAAGCTTAATTAAGGTGTTTAGGTAAGAACTCAATCCCTTGATCTTGTCATTGAGCCATCTAGAACTTGTTTACTTATGAAATAGGTGAATTCATGGGTTAATTGGGCTAGAATTCAAGGAACCTTAATTAATTCATGCATGCATGTTTACATTCTTGAATTGAGAGTTTATTTCCATAAAAATCTTGCATGCAAGTTCACATTTTGGTTTTACTCCATGAATTCATCTTAATTTTGAGTTTAATCTTGCTTTGGATCATGTTTTGGAGCATTGAAATTCAGTTGAACTCATGCATGTTTGTATAAGCTTGGTTCATGAAGATTTATTGAAATTGTGTTCAAATTGACCCGTCCTTGGGCTTGGATTTTACAAATTGAACTTTGAAACATGTTGTACTATGAGTTTACAAGAGTTTTCCAGAAAATTAGCCCAAGAGGATCAATTTTGGTGCATTAAAACTTGGTTTTGAGCTTGAAGATTCAATCTGGAATTTCCAGAATTTGGACTCACGCTTGAGCGGGGAAAGTGGCGCTTGAGCGTGGAATTCGAGCATCCAGCACTTTGCATGTTTTACAGTCTGCTCGAGCGGGGAAATGCATGCTCGAGCGAGGACTTGTGTCTCACGCTCGAGCGGGGGTCGAGCGCTCGTCGAGCGTGAATTTCGTGCATCCAGTACTTTTGCCATGTTTTACAGTATGCTCGAACGGGGAGCCTTTGTCTGCATGTCGCTCGAGCGTATGAAGCCATGCTCGAGCGGGACCCCTATTTTCTGAAAAATATTTTCTAAGACATTTTTGCATTCTCATTCCATCCTAGGCATTCCTAGGTCATGTTTAAGACTCTATAGTGAGAGTAAGAGATTAGAAACACACTAAGAGCCAATGAAATAAGTTTTGTACAATTAGAACGTGTGTTTCAAGTGTATATCTGTTATGTGCTATGTAGGTCATGTGCGCGTCCTGTTTGACCTATCTGCTTCGTCTGTCTGATTCAAGATCAACTGTGAGTAATAACTTAGTAAAGTTATGTTCAACTGTATCTACTTTCTGTGTGATGAAACAAGATCTGTTTTCTGAAATGATATTTCTGTATGAATGAATGGTTGTCCAATGTTTTCTGAAATGTATTCGTGACATTCTTAGCCTCAAATATGTTTTGTTTCGTCCCTTTATGGGCCAACTGTACGTCTCATGAGCCAACTGTTTATGGATCCTTACGTCCCTTTATGGGCCAACTGTACGTCTCATGAGCCAACTGTATCGTCTCCGTGCAAGTGAGTCAACTGTTTACCTTTATGGGGTTAACTGTTTGCCTTTATGGCCATCCCTTTGGGTCAACTGTATCTGTGAGAGCTAATGAATGTATCACGTATGCTTATGCATGACTTATGATTTCTAAATATGATCTGGACAAATATGATTTGATATGAATTGAATTATGATTTCTGAATCTGTATAGACTCATTCATTGAAACCCCTTCACTCTGTTATTATTCACTGGGCTTTCGCTCACAGTTTACTATATATATGTAGGTGAGCCGGTGTGTGACCAGGGCCAGAATTGACGGCCTTCATCTCTGTTTTTGTCAGCCAACTATTGTGCCTCCCGAGAAGGTTCCGATCGAAGTCTAATGCCTTGGCTGTTTTTGTTATCATGCTAGTCTCTGTATATGTTTCGCTAAGTCAGGTCTTGGGAAGTACATTCTGTAAATACTTTGTACATAATGGTGTACTTGACTGCATGTTTAAGTATATAAATAAGTTTTAAATCTTCTGTCCCATGTACGTTATCACAGCTCATTGGACCTTGTCTTATGTATTAATGCTTTGCAGCCCCTTATTAATTTCTAATCTGTACAGAGGCCTTTGGTAATCTACGGATTACTGGCCGGTTACGGTGCTAAACCTACAGGAGCGGGTTTGGGTCGTGACAGAGTGGTATCAGAGCACGTGTACTACCGCACACATAGGTCCATATGAGCTTAGGATGTCCTAGTAAGAGTTAGGGGCATTCCATCTGCATGTGTGAGTGTGTGGTAAACTAATTGAATATGAGAATTGGATGTACATTGAATAAATAAATTGAGGGAAAACGAATAAGATTATGCCTGTGTTCATTATTAATTGATATTTGTATAGTAAGATGGAGAATGCAAGGGGAAGTGGTGAAGGTGAATCTTCAGAGGCTCACATGGGCCGGATGGAACAGATGTTGGCAGCATTGACTGAAACTTTGACACAACAACAGAGACAATAACCTTTGCCCCCTCCGCCTCCACCAGCACAAGCTGAGGCAGATAATAATGACATCATCAATCTAACATAGAAATTCATGAAGATGAAACCGCCAACGTTCTATGGCGGAATTGAACCATTGAAAGCAGAGATGTGTCTACTTGAAATGGAAAAGTTATATGAAGTGTTCCCTTGTACCGAAACTCAAAAAGTCCTCCTAGCCACCTACACTCTGAAAGATGAAGCCCGCAGGTGGTGGTTACTGATCCGAAATGGTAATGGGAATATGACATGGGCACAGTTCAATGCTATCTTCTACGACAAGTACTTTCCCCAATGTTTCAGGGATCGGAAAGTGTCTGAATTCCAGGAACTCAAACAGGGAAGGATGGCAGTAGCAGAGTATGAAGCTAAATTCACCGAACTGGCACGGTTTGCTCCACATATGGTGGACACTGATTACAAGAAAGCATGAAAATTTGAGGGTGGATTAGATTTGGAAGTGTTTGATCGGGTAGGCGTACTGAAATTGCCTACTTATGTAGAAGTGTTAGACAGATCTTTAATGGCGGAAGCTACCATAGCCGCTATGAAACAAAGCAAGGCCCCAGCAACTACAACAAATGAGTGGAGAGGAAAAAGATCCGGGTTTGGTTTTAAAAGAGGCCGGTCCTTTGTCAGTAAGAAGCAAAACACAGGGTCTACTAACAGCTCGAGTCAGAGTAGTGGGTCTTTTCCGGTCTGTTCTGATTGCGGTAAAAAGCACAGGGGTGTGTGCCACCGAGTATCCGGTGCTTGTTACCGATGTGGCCAACCAGGCCATGTAGTGAGAGATTGTCCATTCAGGTATGAGAATACTAGCCGTCCTGCAGCAAGTTCAGCGGGATCCGCTTTTGTGGCCAAAACCAATGCCAAGGCCAATACTGGGAAGGAACCTCTGAGACAAGGACGAGTGTTTGCCTTAGTGCCCGGTGACGTACCGAACACCTATACTGTGGTGTCAGGTACACTCCCTTTATGTTCTCAAAATGCATGTTTACTAATAGATTATGGTTCTACACATTCCTTTGTATCGCATGTTTTTTCTCAAAAATTGACTAGACCATTAGAACTTATGACCTATGTGTTATCTGTATCTACACCGTCTGGGGATTCTATGACATGTACTCATGTTTATCCAGCATGTGATATTATGATTGGCGATATGGTGTTATATGTGGATTTATTACCCTTAGACATTAGTCATTTTGATTGTATTTTGGGGATGGACTGGTTGACTAAATACTGTGCTACCATTGACTGTGCAAATAAAACTGTTGTGTTTAGACCACCGGGTATGCCTGAGTTTACTTTTGTTGGGAATGGGGTAATTCCTCCCCTATATTTGATTTCGGCTATGAAAGCTGTAAAGCTCCTTAGGAAAGGATGTAGGGGATATCTGTGTTGCATACTGACTATGCCATCTGACAGTGCTACTGTAGAAACAATCCCCGTTGTTTGTGAATTTTCCGATGTGTTTCCGACTGACTTACCTGGGGACTTAGTTGATAGAGAAATTGAATTCACTGTTGAGGTGTTTCCGGGGACACAACCTATTTCCAAGACTCCCTATAGAATGTCTATTTTTGAATTGAAAGAATTGAAAACCCAACTTCAGGAACTGTTAGATAAGAAATTTATCCGTCCGAGTACTTCACCTTGGGGTGCTCCAGTTTTGTTTGTCAAAAAGAAGGATGGATCTTTGAGATTGTGTATAGACTACCGGGAACTGAACAAAGTGACTATCAAGAACAAATACCCTTTGCCTCGAATAGATGACTTGTTTGACCAACTTCAGGGTGCCCAAGTGTTTTCCAAAATTGACCTCAGGTCCGGGTATCATCAATTAAAGGTTAGAGCTGAGGACATAGAGAAAACTGCATTCCGAACTAGATATGGACATTATGAATTTTTAGTAATGCCGTTTGGGATGACCAATGCACCTGCTGCTTTCATGGATCTTATGAATAGGGTGTTTAAATCATATCTGGATGACTTCATTGTTGTATTTATTGATGACATTTTGATTTATTCTAAAGACAGGGAAGAACATGAGAACCATCTGAGAACCACCCTACAGATTTTGAGAGAAAAGAAATTGTATGCTAAATTGTCCAAGTGTGAGTTCTGGCTTGACAGTGTGGCATTTTTGGGATATGTGATCAACAAGGATGGAGTTTCTGTCGACCCCCAGAAAATTGAAGCTGTCGTGGATTGGCCTAGACCGACAAATGTGACAGAAGTTCGAAGTTTTCTGGGACTTGCAGGTTACTACCGGAGGTTTGTGAAAGACTTTTCTAAGCTCGCCTTGCCATTGACTCAGTTAACTCAGAAAAATATGCCATTTGACTGGAATGAACAAAGAGAGGCAGCTTTCCAAGAGTTGAAAACCAAGTTAGTGACTGCACCAATCTTAACTTTGCCTAATGGTACTGATGGGTTTCAAGTGTACAGTGATGCTTCTTATAAATGCCTGGGGTGTGTACTAATGCAAAAAGGAAGGGTGATTGCCTATGCTTCTAGACAACTCCGACCTCATGAAAAGAATTACCCAACCCATGAGCTTGAATTGGCAGTCGTGGTGTTTGCTTTGAAAATATGGCGACACTATTTGTATGGGGTAACTTGTGAGGTTTATACAGACCATAAAAGTTTGAAATATTTCTTCACCCAAAAGGAGTTGAATATGAGACAGAGACGTTGGTTAGAACTAATCAAGGATTATGATTTGCAAATCTTGTATCATCTAGGAAAGGCTAATACCGTAGCAGATACCCTGAGCTGGAAATCTAGTGCGAATTTGTCATGTTTGCTATCCAACCGAAAAGAATTGTTGACTGATCTTGAACAAGATAGGCTGTTAACTGTTATTGCCGTTCAACCTACAATTCTTGACGAGATCAAACAGAAACAATGCGAAGATGAATATCTGAAAAAGATCATGGAGGAATTTGACTCGAAGCCAAGGCCGGAATTTGTATTTGAGAATGAGGTGCTGAAATTTCAGAACCTTCTTTGTGTACCCCGATTGTTATGATTTGAGGAAACGTGTTATGACCGAAGCTCACAGTAGTAGATTCGCTATGCATCCGGGGAACACGAAGATGTACCATAATTTGAAATAGAATTTTTGGTGGCCTGGAATGAAAAAGAGTATTGCAGACTTTGTGGCTAGGTGTCTACATTGCCAACAGGTTAAAGCTGAACATCAACAACCCGCTGGTTTGCTTCAACCACTTCCAATACCGGAATGGAAATGGGAGCACATTACCATGGATTTCATTGTGGGATTGCCTCGTTCTTCTTGAGGTATGGATTCTATCTGGGTTATAGTTGACCGTTTAAATAAGTCTGCCCATTTTCTGCCTGTCAAAACTATCTATAATGCTAATAAATTGGCCAATATCTATATAACTGAAATTGTGAGATTGCATGGAGTGCCAGTATCTATTGTGTCTGACAGGGACTCAAAGTTTGTATCGAGATTTTGGCAGAGTTTGCAACAAGCTTTGGGGACTGAATTGAGATTGAGCAGTGCCTATCACCCACAGATAGATGGCCAAACTGAACGAACGAATCAAACTCTGGAGGATATGCTCAGAATGTGTGTGTTAGACCTCCAAGGGAATTGGGAGACCTACTTGCCATTAGCTAAATTTGTGTACAACAACAGTTACCATTCAAGCATTGGAATGGCTCCTTACGAAGCTTTGTATGGAAGAAAGTGTCGTTCTCCGATATGTTGGGCTGAAGTAGGTGATAGACCTTTGTTGGGACCGGAACTTGTGCAAGAAACAACTGAGAAAGTGAAATTGATACAGCAGCGTTTGAAAACTGCACAGAGTCGGCAGAAAAGCTATGCCGACGTTCGAAGAAGAGAGAGGGAATATGAAGTTGGGGACCATGTGTTCATAAAGGTGACCCCGATGAAGGGTCAAACTCGGTTTGGTGTTAAGGGCAAGTTGGCACCGAGGTATGTTGGACCTTATGAAATTCTCGAAAAGATCAATCCGGTGTCGTATCAGATAGCCTTACCTCCTGTAATGGAACATATGCACAATGCCTTTCATGTATCGATGCTTCGGGAATATTTGAGAGATCCACTCCACATCATTGAACCGACACATGTGCTTTTGAAAGATGACTACACTTATGAGGAGAGACCTATCCAGATTGTGAATCGCCGGATCAAAAAGTTGAGGAATAAATAAATACCATTGGTAAAAGTCGATTGGCAAAACCACGGAGGAACCTATGCAACTTGGGAAACCGAGGAAGACATGATGAAGAGATATCCGGATTTGTTCTCATTAGACCCAATGTTGATTCCGAATGAAGGTAATTCGAGTTTGGAGGACCAAACTCTTTTAAGGGGGGAAGACTGTAATAACCCTGACCTCTGATTAATGCTAATTCATGAGTAATTATGCTTAACAGTAAGTTAGAAGGAATCTAAGATTAATTTGCATATGTATTGCATTATTTATGTGTTTCTATCTGTTCAGTGTAAAATGATCTGTTCATGTTACGACTTTAAACTGCGAATTGAAAGTCTTATCGACGCCCGATTCCGAAATTGATTAGTGTTTTAGACTAGTTAGATTTTATGTGATTTTATGGTAGATTTAATTTAAATTCAATTTGGAATGTTTAAATCAAATTAAATAATGTTAAACTAATTGAACCTAGGTATTTACCCTTTTGCCATTGTGAGTGGGCTACTTGTTTCATCTTGTTTGGGACTTATTTCACACCGCTTCATCATCTTTTGAGAGACCAAACTGTGGGTTAGAGCTAGAGATAGGAGAACATTTGATTTCAACAAAATTCCTTAGAGAATTAGGGAGATTTTGAAGAATTGTTGAGTAGCTCAAGAATTTTGCTTAGTGAAGCTTAATTAAGGTGTTTAGGTAAGAACTCAATCCCTTGATCTTGTCATTGAGCCATCTAGAACTTGTTTACTTATGAAATAGGTGAATTCATGGGTTAATTGGGCTAGAATTCAAGGAACCTTAATTAATTCATGCATGAATGTTTACATTCTTGAATTGAGAGTTTATTTCCATGAAAATCTTGCATGCAAGTTCACATTTTGGTTTTACTCCATGAATTCATCTTAATTTTGAGTTTAATCTTGCTTTGGATCATGTTTTGGAGCATTGAAATTCAATTGAACTCATGCATGTTTGTATAAGCTTGGTTCATGAAGATTTATTGAAATTGTGTTCAAATTGACCCGTCCTTGGGCTTGGATTTTACAAATTGAGCTTTCAAACATGTTGTACTATGAGTTTACAAGAGTTTTCCAGAAAATTAGCCCAAGAGGATCGATTTTGGTGCATTAAAACTTGGTTTTGAGCTTGAAGGTTCAATCTGGAATTTCCAGAATTTGGACTCACGCTCGAGCGTGGAATTCGAGCATTTAGCACTTTGCATGTTTTACAGTCCGCTCGAGCGGGGAAATGCGCGCTCGAGCGAGGACTTGTGTCTCACGCTCGAGCGGGGGTCGAGCGCTCGTCGAGCGTGAATTTCGTGTATCCAGTACTTTTGCCATGTTTTACAGTACGCTCGAGCGTGGAAGGTGACGCTCGAGCGGGGAACCTTTGTCTGCATGTCCGCTCGAGCGTATGACGCCACGCTCGAGCGGGACCCCTGTTTTCTGAAAAATATTTTCTAAGGCATTTTTGTATCCTCATTCCATCCTAGGCATTCCTAGGTCATGTTTAAGACTCTATAGTGAGGGTAAGAGATTAGAAACACACTAAGAGCCAATGAAATAAGTTTTGTACAATTAGAATGTGTGTTTCAAGTGCATATCTGTCATGTGCTATGTAGGTCACGTGCCGAGTCCAATTTGACCTATCTGCTTCGTCTGTCTGATTCAAGATCAACTGTGAGTAATAACTTAGTAAAGTTATGTTCAACTGTATCTACTTTCTGTGTGATGAAAAAAAGATCTGTTTTCTGAAATGATATTTCTGTATGAATGAATGGTTGTCCAAATTTTCTGAAATGTATTCGTGACATTCTTAGCCTCAAATATGTTCTGTTTCGTCCCTTTATGGGCCAACTGTACGTCTCATGAGCCAACTGTTTGTGGATCCTTACGTCCCTTTATGGGCCAACTGTACGTCTCATGAGTCAACTGTATCGTTTCCGTGCACGTGAGTCAACTGTTTGGCTTTATGGCCGTCCCTTTATGGGTCAACTGTATCTGTGAGAGCTAATGAATGTATCACGTATGCTTATGCATGACTTATGATTTCTGAATATGATCTGGACAAATATGATTTGATATGAACTGAATTATGATTTCTAAATCTGTATGGACTCATTCATTGAAACCCTTTTACTCTGTTATTGTTCACTGGGCTTTCGCTCATAGTTTACTATATATATGTAGGTGAGCCGGCGTGTGACCAAGGCCAGAATTGACAGCCTTCATCTCTGTTTTTGTCAACCAACTATTGTGCCTCCCGAGGAGGTTCCGATCGAAGTCTAATGCCTTGGCTGTTTTTGTTATCATGCTAGTCTCTGTATATGTTTCACTAAGTCAGGTCTTGGGAAGTACATTCTGTAAATACTTTGTACATAATGGTGTACTTTGACTGGCATGTTTAAGTATATAAATAAGTTTTAAATCTTTTGTCCCATGTACGTTATCACGGCTCATTGGACCTTGCCTATTATGTATTAATGCTTCCGCAGCCCCTTATTAATTGCTAATCTGTACAGAGACCTTTGGTAATCTACGGATTACTGGCCGGTTACAGTGCTAAACCTACAGGGGCGGGTTTGGGTCGTGACAGTATTCGGCATAATGAATGTTATCTTTGGTAAATGGTCAACTGAGTAGTTTAGACATTAACCTTGCTCATTAGACTGTGGATAGAATGTTTTTCTAGTAGTATATAAATTTGCCCCTTGTAAGATTCAATACGCTAGTCGGGCGCATCTTGAATGAATGCAAATTGGTCACCAAAATATCTTTAGAGAGGTAATTGCACAAGAGATAGTGATCTTGAACCACTTCATGTGAAGTGCACATGGTGGATTCCGTTGTATATGCTTATTGCAAGAGGTGCTGATAAGGCTTATGTTTGGAATCTAGAATTGCGCAAACTGTGGTTGTGTTTTCTCAATCAATCACTTATTTTTGTGCGATTATGGGATGTTGATACTATTATGGTTTGTGTCATAATGATTAGCAGATGATGATGTCAGCAAGCAAGATTGGCTCACTCACACGAGCAATCACCCTTGGCCCTTGGGAACGAGCAAGGATGAGACTAGTGGTTTATTTTTATTTGGAGCCAAGAGAGGCTTAAATTATCCACCATATAAGTCACCTTGGTTACAACCAAGATGAGGTCGTGTTAAAGACCAAACATGGATGTTAGTACCTGTAGACGTCCCCGAACGCCCCGGGAGGGTTAGGTCCCGTTCTGTTCATATTGGGGTTACTACAGTTCAAGGACTCAAATGTCACAGTTCTTAATCTTGAACCAAAGAGTCCAAATCCGGCAAATCGTTTTGAAAACAGATTTTTTGAAAGAAGTGCCAAACATGGACTGCTTTGCCAGATAACAGAGTCGCCACCTAAATATTTTTTAAATGGGAAATTTAGGAAACCCTGACTCGTTGCCAAAGGCCACGTGTCCGTCATCACCAAAGTTGGCTCGGGAACTTGGGTACGATTGGGGAAGGTCACATCGTGAGCACCCCCGCTCGCCCGGTCAAAGACCAGCCTCTACTAACCATGATATCTTATTTTGAAAACATTGCGTGCTCTTATTCCGGTTATTTAGCCTAGGTTACTATGTGATGCTCGCAGCAAATAAGTATAGACTGAGTCGCCTGAATTGGAACAAAACATTTCATGTTTGTCTGTTTGAAAATGGTTTGATGGTGCTACTCGCAAGTAGGCTAAGACGCGGATTTGCCACCCTCAGGTGGGCTTAGAAAACATGATTTTGCCACTGTCTAGTGGGCTTAAAAACAAACATTTGATGAATTATCCAATCCAAGTAACTCAACCTCCACCCACAGGCATTCAAGGCAGTTATATCACATAAGCACATAGCCTCATGGCAAGCATGCTATTCATGGCAACACTCACACGCATGCAAGGATGCTAAAGCACAAAACTTACCGAGTACTCCAAGCCAAAACAGAAACTGATTAGAAATCATGCATGATCCTAATTTATACAGAAATGTCTAATGCAACGCATGCAATAATGCAACTATAGCAGGCTCGGCTATTCTAAACATGGTATATGGAATGCTACAACTATCACGTATTCAATTTGGAATTGAAATACAAATGCAGTTTGTATGATGCGCCGAGCCCGGTGCGTGCAAAACAGATGAATGATGCAAACATGCTGTCATACTGTATGCTAATTGAAATATGCCCTATATCTAACCATCGTAAGCGGATAAATAAAAGGGAGAAAGAAGTGGGGTTGGAAGACATACATCACACTCACCCACACTTATTACAATTATGCCCTCGCGCAGAGGGTCCGAATAAACAATAATACAGTCCGAAATTAAAGAATAATACAGTCCGAAATAAACAAATTCCTAATTAATTAACAAATTAAACTAAGAAAGCTGTAAACTGGCTTGCAAGCCAGGGGCTGCCTCGCTTCTGATGAATGATGTATACTGGGCTGCCTTGCGCAGAAATCCACTGGGATGCCCAATTTAGCCTCTGTTCGCAGTGTTTCTCGAAATGCGTGCCAGACTCTGAAAAGTTGCTGATTCTCCATATATGCTGCAACAGAGAGCAGGAAAAGGGCATAGCGATGTATTTCACAAATATATGCATGCCTCGATCCTCGTGCCACCAATCACGCATACCGATGCATGATGGCCGAGGAATCGGATTGCACAACTCAATATAGGGTGCAATGCAGATGAATGCTACAGCAAAACCTAACTCCATCATGGATAATCCGGAGTGTCGGTGACTGGGAATTGAGACCCGTTCCGTCACTCGGAGTGCGAAACGTGCCTCGTTTCCCGTGTCCGGGCTAACTCCTGTCCCGAACACAATGCGATATGCATGATATGCATGAAATGCGACTAAGATACAGCCTAGTATGCACAATGCTGATGAAAATGAGATGTCTCGAAATGCGTGCACACGGGCACGCAAACCGAGAAAATACATGAATGCAATCTAAGATACAACCTAGTATGCACTATGCTGTGAACATGAGATGAAAATGAGACGCCTCGAAAAGCGTGCACGCGGGCACGCAAATCGATGCGATGATATGAAATGCAAATCGGATAAAAATCGAAGTGCCTCGGAATGCGTGCACACAGGCGCGTATACTGAGGCAATGATGAAATGGAAATCGGATGAAACCGAAGTGCCTCGAAATGCGTGCCCACAGGCGCGCATACCGAGGCAATGATAAAATGAGATGGAAATGCAAATTGGGCTTATACTAACATGAATGAACCTCAGTCACACTCACATCAGATGCCGTCGGAGAAAACAGAGGTGCCTCGAAGTGCGTGCACGGGCACGCAAACGAGGCATGGCCCGAAGGCATGAACTAGCACGGGAAATGATATGCAAGCATGCAAACCAAATTTCAGCACCTAAATGAAAGGGAAAACAGCCCCGAAATGATGCGAAATGACAACCAATGCATGAAATCATCCCGAAATGTGATTTTAAGTACCCGAAATGGCCTATAGCCATACTAAACATGCACAACATGATCATGACATGCAAACCAGTAGCAAGGCAGCCCCAAATATGGCATTTTTTCAGTACAAAGCAAGGCTAAATAACACCACAAGTATGGCAAAATTAACTTGCAAGAATGGGGAAAAAGAGGGGAATTACAAAGCAAGTAGTATATACAATGCTCAAACCAAAAAACACAGTTCTAAAAAATTAAAGAGGGACCAAAAACATGCACATTTACAGTAGATTAGATCCTCCAATTCAGTGTAGATAAGCTTAACATAGCATGCAAAAATGAGCCAATAAGGGGCTACAACATGAGGTACATAAGCAATGATCAAACAACTTTTAACCCTTAAAACAACATGAAGAATGAGTCATTTCAAGACACTTTCTAAGCCTGATGAAGGCTCAAATCAGAAGCTAAGCAAGCCTAACAAAGCATGCAATTTTACGGAAAAATGGAGGGTACAACATGATGTACCAAAAGAATGCATCAAACAACTTTGGACCCTTAACAAAACTTGACAAGAAGGCCAAAATAAGGATATTTTCAGTACTGATGGTGGCTCAAAACAGGAGCTAAGTAAGCTCAAAAAGGCATTCAAGATGGGGCCAAGAGAGGTATAAAGAGAGGTACAACATGGAGGCCTCAAACCAATATGATCCCTTCTACAATGTTGTAGAGGGACCTAAAATAAACTCAACCTCAGTTAATTGCATGCTCAAAATCAGATCACAAACAGGCCAAAGAAACCATGCAATTTTACGGTAATTTGAAGGAAATATGAAGCAAGTGCATGATAGAGAGGCCAAACATGATTGAGCCCTTCTTCAATATTTAATAGGGACTCAAAATATGCCCACTCACAGTTTATGTCATGCTCGGAAACAGATCACACATAATCCAAACAAAGCATGCAATTTAATGGCATAAAGAGTGATATTGAAGCAAGTGTGCCATAGAGGGCTCAAACAGGGTTGAGCCCTTCTACAATGTTGTAGAGGGGCTCAAAATAAGCACAAAACCAGAAGGGGTCGAGCCCAAAACAGAGAGCATGTAGGGTAGAAAATTGATGCAAAAAAGTGCAAGAAAAGGGGAATTGGTGACTTACCCTTGAAGACAAGTCTTTCTTTGCTTCTTGGCTTGACTTTGTTGCTTCTTAGCCTTTGAAAGAGCTCTCTTTGTTGCTGAATGGAAGTGGGGATGGTGGTGCTTAGGGTTGATGAAGAGAGGAGCTAGACACTTGGAGAGTTTTTGGAGCTTTTGGCTATGGAAATGGAGGCTTTGGAAGAGGGGTTCTTGAGAGGAATTTTTCTAACCCTAGCAAAGGAGGAGGGCAGCCTTTAAATAGGCAAGAAAGGGTGTAAAAGGGGAGGGAAATGGAGGCAAGATTTCCCTCTCAAATATCCCCGGAGGGGGAGATATTTTGCAAAAAATATCCGGACAGCTGTAAAGAGCTGGAAAGCAGAAAGCTGGCCGGCCAGGTAGTTTTCTGGAAGGTGGCCGGCCGGCCACCCCACCTGGTCGGCCAGCCACTCACCCTGGCCGGCCGGCCATGGCCCAAAAATGAAGTACAAAATTGCTGGCCGACCACCACTGTTTGGTGTCCTCCCAGGTGTGTAGAACAAGGCCCCAAGGTTGGAATTGGGCAACACTGAAACAGGAGTCACAACATTGCATCTGAAGGAGAGGCTCAAAAATGAAAGTAACAATTACTGGCCGACCACCACTTTTTGGTGTCCTCCCATGTGTGTAGAACAAGGTTCCATGGTCGGAATGTGGCAACACTGAAGCAGGAGTCACAACATTGCATTTGAAAGAGAGGCCCAAAAATGAAATCCACAATTGCTGGCCGACCATCACTTCTTAGGGTCCTCCCATGTGCCCTCATCACAAATATGTAGCTTTGGTTGGAAGAAAATGGGCCTAGGGTGTTCAACATTAGCCGGAAGTGAGCAAAACGGGCGCCGGAGGAGCGAAACTGGTTATCTGGGATAATTGCTGGCCTCCCACCCCCCAGTGATCTTCCTGGTGCTGAAACAGAGGTACCTGCCAAAATTGAACAAAAACTAATGAGAAATGAACTCTCGGGCCCAACCGCGCAGTTCGGGGTCCCGAAAATGGGCTGCAGGCACCGGAAGTGGTGTTCAGCAGCGAAGTGGGTATCAGAGGCCCCAGTATTCCTCAGAATGATAAAACAGAGGTACTTGCCGAAGAACCGAGAAAACCGATGCGAAATGAATGCTCGGGGCCAAACCGCGAGGTTCGGGCCCGAAAACCGGCTATAAGCACCGAAAGTGGCATACGGCCACGAAGTGGGCATTAGGCGGCCCAGTGTTCCCTGTTATGACAAAACAGAGGTCCTGCCAAGAACCGGAGGAATCGGAGACGGTTGGGCGGTCCCGAACCGAGGCACACGGCCTGACGGCTCCGAAAACCGGGAACCGGGCTCCGAAATGGGCAAAATGGCCTACGGCCACGAAAGTAGCCCACGGCCACCGAGAAATAGTCTACAGGACTACTCCCTTCCCTCAGGAAAGAAAACAGAGAAAACCGAGTCTGGTTCGCAAACCGAGACAAGGCACAGAAGAGGATTCGGAAGTTCGGAGGCAGGGCGCACGACCGCGACTCTGGACTTCTGAATGAGCACAGTATGCAATATCACCGGAGCGCTCAATCGGTTGACGTCTGAGCCTTAAGGTCGGTCAAAAATGGGGTGTCTACAGTACCCACTTTCCATGTTGTGCTTGTTATGATTAGCCATATGGGAGATCTCCTTTGGCACCTAGAAGGCGAGCAAATAGAGAATTCAGGTTAGGCGCTAGAAAGTGACTAGACTAAGATCTGTACGGTGTATCGAGTATGATGTCACTCTTTGGAAGAGTTACTCCATCGTAGTGTAATGACTCGGATTCTAATTCATATCAGATTGGTATTGATGGGTTGGCAAGTGAACTTTAAATCTTATAATTGAGGATTCTTGGGTGATGTTTGGAACCTTGACTGAAGCCTTAACAAAGTGTTTAGGCAAGATTAGATCAAAAGCCTCAAATTTGAGTTTTTATTTTTGACCAGCCTTCACTCTTTTGCCCTTTTCTTTTTCCATACTTTGAATTTGGATGTGAGGCTAGAACCATTGGAAAGCTTGTTTTCGGGGCTTCGATTTGGACACAAAAATGACCTAAAACGGAGTCCGAACGAGAGAGTTATACCTGTTTGAATTCTTAGTGCCTCTGCTGGTTTTCTATAGGTGACAGGTCGACACCAAGGGAAGGGTCAACCCTCTTATGTTGCAAAAGTTTTGTGTTGATTGCTGGAAAATAGGGTCAACCCCCTCTTGTCTAAGGGTCGACCCCCCTTGCTTGTGCCAAATTGTCTTTTCTACCTAAAAGGTCGACCCCCCTGCCCGAAGGGTCGACCCCTGCGTGTTTTTTTTTTTCAGGTTTTGGGGTTCAAATGGGCCCTACCTTTGGGGGGTTTTGGGCCTATTATTTTATTGACCTTAGGGCTACTTCTCTACTACTAAACTCAACTTTTTCGCCCTTAGATTGCTAGATCTACTCATCTAGAAGCATCTTCTCACCTAGGTCCCTTGAGGAAGGTTGTAGAGTGCGCCAAGGGCTTTCAATCCATCCAAGCGGATCGTGTTTCGTTGAAGTCAAAACTTCGGGTTTCTCTCTCTCCTTGCTTAAGGTAGGGATTTTCTTTGCTTCTCTTCAATAATATTTTGTGGATAGATGTGCGATAATTTCTATTGCATAAAATCCTCATTTTGAGGAGATTTTTATAAAAGACATGTGAAGGAAGCTAGGGTTTTTAATTTATGGAAGTTGAATTGATGATTTAAGTGAAATATAAAATGTTTGGGTTATGAGAATGTGGTTTTGTGTCAAATAGTAAAAAGCCCTAATTTATGTTTAACCCTAGTTATGAACTCTATATTGGGAATGAAGAAAGCTTCAATTGACATTTGATTTATGAAATTAAGTTTATGTTTTGTAGAGATGAGAATAAATAACTATTGTATAGGAAGATTATTTTGAAGAAATTAAGATGAGTATTTAAATCAATTAATTGGGGATAATTTATGATGATTATTGTGTTATGAAATTGAGTATGAAGATTTGATAATTTTGTGAAAAGTTAAAAGACCATTGAAATATAAGAATTGAGAATGCTTCTAAAAACGTGCCAAATGCTTTTAGTGGATGAATTTTGTGATAAAAATAATGAATGCTATTATTGGTTTTGTTCGGATTGTAACAACGAATGACTTGATGAATACTAGAGAATGGTGGAAAGTAATGAGTACGTGTTTTTAAGCTAATAAGTAATGGAAATGATGAATGAATGTGTTGGATTTGCCCACAATTCATAATGAGCAATGACTTAAGAAATTGATGGATTGTAATGTTGCCTTGGGGTCCGTTTCCCGCCGTATTTGAGCCGGCAAAGCGTGGTGCTTAATAAAGGTTCTGCCTTCCTTCCGGAGTAGCGCCCGGTAAAGCGTGTGGGTTGATGAAATGTGTAAAGGTTCTGCGTTCCTTTCGACTTGTGACCGGTAAAGCGTGAGGTTCCACATTTCTTTCGGCTTGTGACTGGTAAAGCGTGAGGTTCTGCATTCCTTCCGGCTTGTGACCAGTAAAGTGTGTGGTATGATGTTAAGGCTTGGTAATGGAGCCGGTGTCCAATTTGGATTGTATGGAATGATTATAATGAGATTTGTACTTGTGTTTGAGATAATGGAAAGTGAATAATCTTAATTGGGTAAAGTCGAATATATGGAATTGCATGGGTTTTTTTATTTTTTTGTGGATTACATGGGTTGTGATGTGTTGTGATATGTAGGAAAATAACTCGTGGATATGTTTATACTTTTAGGTAAAGTTAACAAGGGATTCTTGAGAAGACTTTTTTTTTTGAAAAATATATTTGACTGATACAGAAACAAATAAAAGGGGTTTTTCTTTGAAAAGTTTTCATGAATTTCTTTATGAGAATGGTATTACCTATATGTATTGCAATTTGTGTATGAAAAGAACATAACGAATTTATGTTTATATCACTCTTTAGCATTTCGTGATCACATGTATCTAGGGATCTTATTGTTTAGAATCAGAGAACATTCCTACTAGATTTCGTGTTCATCCCAATTATTTTAATCATTTTTCAGGAACGAAGTTTGGAACGCTAGATTGAGGATTGAAGAGTTTATTCTCTCTTATTTGTCATAGAGTAAATAAGAGATGTTTGTTGTAATGAGGGATTCTTGCATAATTCAATGGGAACCTTGACTTGTATTATTGTTGTATTTATTCAAGAATGAATAATATTATTGTTACTCCATGTAATGAGTAGTTGTAATTATAATTGTAGTTAATAAAATGGACTTGTATGGAAGGTTTTGGTTATATTTTTGAATAATAAAACTTGGGGCGTGACACGTAGCATGTACATGTGCTTGGCGACCGAGTAATGAGGTGAGAGAATGCATCCCTGTTTCCTCACCGTGTGAGTCTTACATGTCATTACTTATATGACTTTTACTTGTGTACCCTTTTGTGACCTTTGACTATGTCATAAGGTAAGGGGTTGATGTTCTGTTACTTTTGTATGTTGCCTGCGGTCATGTATGATTCGGCCTTACGGGACATCACTGGGAAAGCGATCAATCCTAAACTAAATGCCATGAGGGCGAAGGGAAGATCATCTAGTATTACATCACTGTTGTATATTCATTGCCGGCAACTCACATCGTTCTGTATGAGAAGCAGATTGAGTGTGAATACATTTTAAGAATTGAGAGGGTCAAACATGCTCTTTTGAGGGATTAGAGATGTTTTTTTTTTACCGATGTAATTAGAAGAGTCTGGGGTATATGAGACACTATTTCTATTCTTTTTGGGTTGATGTCCCTAAGTTGGCTCATTTTGAGTTTTTAGAATAGAGCTCCTACATGCAGGTGTTCTCAGCGATCGCACGGTTCATTGGCCAGTATGGGATTGTTCAATATTTGGGGAGATTGAGATAGAGATATGGCAGTGTCATGCCAATTCATGTGCGGGTGGGAGATGTTGGAAATTGGGCCGGGTATTGGACCCGAATTTGGACGCCCATGTGGCATGACCCATGGCCCATTCAAATTACCCATGTAATTTGAATTTGATTTCCTGATTATCCTATTTGTTAGGATAACTCACTATCTATCTACATCTATCTTATCCATAGGAGATATGGATAGATGGTTAGAATCTGGCCTATATATACGGTATATGGGATGTGGGGATGAATCGAATAATTTTTTCCATACTCTCTCTAACTCTCTCCCATTAGAATAACGATACAACCTTTGTACTATGAATAAAGTGGGAGATACTCATACTGTGGTATCGTACTATGAATAAAGTGGGCAATACTCATACTGTGGTATCACTCCATTGCTGGGTGTTCTTAGTTCGTGGTTGTGAAGCATGTGATCTTCCGACAAAGTTCTTCGTTTTGGATTCTATCACATAAGGTATGGTTTGGATCTTTTTACCCGCTGTGTTATCTGCATCTTACAGTATGAATGAGGTTTGAATAGATGATTGATTGCCTACTCTGAACTATATGCAATTTTAACTACCATTTCATCTAAAAAATTAACTTCATTAGTTAAATCCTTAACAAAGTGAATGTGATACACAACATCATATGTTGTGTTGTCATCAAGTGGTACAATAACGTCTTGTAGCAGCAATTTTGGGCCATTTTATGAAGAATTGCCAATATCGACTGGCCCTAGCTGCGTCCATACCACACAACTTTGGAATGAACTAAAATCACAAAGTGCACATTTAATAAATTGAAAGATATGTTCACCGCAAAGGTTGCATGAGGAATCATGCTTGGGGAAGTCAACAACAGTGAGGTCGTGTGGGTGGCATCCAACCCTGACTTTTTTCTCCATACCCAATGCTGCAACTAATAAAAGGCATTTCCAATTAAGGGAATCACTGTTGTCGTGGTCGTTGTTGTCATCAGACTCAGTACTGTGGTGATAGAACCAGCACTTTTGATTTATTTCTTTGTTGCACACGTCACAAAAATTTCATCCTTATTTGTGGAATAGGTTAGAATGGAGCTGAATTGCAGTTGGAGACTTTCTGGGCCAGTGGCAACGAGGCACATTGAGTGTATAGAACAAAATTGCAACTGTCACATACAAGCCCAAACTCAGAACAAGGATAGTTACATGCAGTACAAAGAACATTGCTCATTTCCTTTGGAACAAGAGTGTGCATATAAGATTCATGTCGAACTTCTTGTTGTAGGGAATTAACCGGGCGAATACACTCTGTATGAAGATCCTGATTGCAGTCACCACAGTGGTAAAACCAATAATTTGTGTTTATTTCTCCCTCACAAATTTCACAGTAGTATTCATCCTCATTGCTATAATCCCGTAAAAAGAAAGGGTGTTTGTCATATCTGTGCCTAACTGTAAGCGGCAACACAGCACATTGAGTGTGTAGCTTGAAATTGCAAATGTCACATACTAAACCGTACCCAGAAATTCTTTTATGACATGCAGTGAATATACCAATTGCTATTTCCGATGGGGTAAGCAAGTAGGGATGAGTATTATGCATGACACTGCCTAGTAGGATGGAAGCACAGGTAATGTCATTAAAGAAATCACAAGATACACAACCAGGCAAAAGCCCATTGCAAGACATTTCGCATGCATGGCACATGAGGGGTATATCAGGATATTTGGACTGCCATCTGTTCAATATAAACAGGTGGTATGGGTGAATCAGGTGTTTCATCTTGGAGGGCAACTTGGCACAACATTCATGGAGAGTGCAATTGCATTTAGTGCAACGATAGAAAGGAGCTAAGATTGGTAGTGTGCGTCCATCACATGCAATGGGAGGATGATTCATAATTGATCTTCTTGTCAACAAAAAGTAATGGATGATGATGATTAACACGGTAAATCTTTTTCTTTCACTTCCTCTGTATGCCAATCTTCTTCATCGAACATGTTACCAAATTATTAGACACATCAGGCATTGGCAAGGTGATGAAATTGGGCTTAAATTCTTCAACTCCAGAAGCTATTTCTTGGTCTATTTGTTCTGTTTCGCAATCACTGAGATGACAAAATTAAAAATGAAACTCAAATAATAGTAAATACAACAACTATAAAATAGGTTTTTTAAAAGAAATGAAGCTAAAAGGTCAAATCTGGAGAGCTTTGCCTTTGATGTCAAGCAATTTACATGGGCAAAATATTTGCATTGGGCACAACAATAAGCCCAGTATGCTCTCTCTCAAGGTTTTTAGTGCAAATTTTATGATAGGACATGAATCTGAAATGTTCATGAAGAAAAGAATAGGTGAGGTTAAGAAGGAGATGGTAATCACTATAATTAATGGTGCTCGGTAATAAAGCATATTTTTGGTTGACCCAGAACTGGCAAGTGGTACATTCATAGGATATGCTTTCATGTCTGGTGCCACTGCCACAAGCATCGCACAAAAACAAAGTTGGCCTCTGAAGGGGAGTCAATGGGTGTTTGTGGCATTTGTGTTCTGTTAAATGTAAACACTCCACTCACTTACTCCACCTACCACTACCACCTACTACCACCTACTCCACCTACTACACACCTACTACACACTCACCTACTCTACTCTTCTATATATAGGAATCATTGTAAACATATTATACACTATCAATAATCAATCAATATACAATTCTCTTTCTCTATTTCTCTATACAGTTATTCTAACATGGTATCAGAGCTAGGTTGAGAACCTAGTCATTCTGCTTCACCGGCGGGCGGCAACCTCGCCTTGGCCACCCGTCGGACCTCTACACATACCTTCACTCCGCTGCCACAAATTGTTCTTCTTTTTCACCCTTGATTGCAGCCACTGTCTGCATGCAAATCATTTGCCTACTTAAGAGTAGAACTCGGCGACTTCGTAGCCTTCATAGCAGCCGGTAACATCCTCCTCGAATACGTGGTCAGTTGCGCCGCCGTAGCACGTTCATGGACCTCATACTTCGCCACCCTCTGCAATCGAACACCCGAAAACTTCCGTATCCATGCCCACGGCCTCGCCAGCGGCTACAACGAGCTCGACCCCATCTCCATTGGCGTCCTCATCGCCATCTGCATCTGCCCTATCGTCTGCACCCAAGGCTCTTCTCCTCCTTTAGCTTCCCCTTCTTGCTATGGTCTTGGAACCACCACTCATGCTTGGACTCCAAGTTGTCAATCTAAAGCCTTCCGATTCCTGCTCTGCCCAGTGACAGAAATTGAAGAAGTGAAATACATTCTCAGATTCCATGGTCTGCGGCGCCCTTCTCCGTCCACAGCCACGCAGCCCACTGTCTGCGGCGCGTACACGCTGATTGGGAGGCCGTTCATCTGCAGCGGGTTTTCTACTACTGCGCTGCATTTGTCCAATCCTACGGTTGGGATCCTGTAATCAAACTGTCACTGTTGATTTTTGGACTTCAAGATCTAGTCTTCAATGGCTAATTCATCTTTATTTTAAGCTCCACAGGCTGTTAAAGCTCCAAAGCACTCTCTTCTGTCTCCACCGGACACCCTGGCCTTCCATCATTTTCTTCCACCAATTGGTCCCACTGATTTTATCTTTTATTTTATTTTGTCCCATTCCCCCACATTATTTCCTTTTTCACCCCCCAACATCATTTTTATTTTCAACCCTAAGCTTCAGTCACCAGCAGTCTGATTCCTTTTTCACCACTCTCTCATACAATAATTCTTTTCGAGATGCCCTTTGTCACCCACCCAATTTCCTTTTGCACAATGCCACTTTTATATTCTATTTTATTTTATCGCACTATCCCCCACTTTATTTATTTTATTTTATCTTTCTTTCTTCATTATTAAAAAAAAAAAAAAAAAAAAAAAAAAAAAAAACACTTTATCAATCCCTTTCTTTCAACCTCAAATAGGTTTCTCTCTTCACACCTATTTGAGTTTGAGGGGGGGTATTATACATATGTCATGGTGAGCATGGTTACACACCACGCGAACCACCCAAGCCACCCCATGGCGCACTCCCTAAGTCACCCCTTGGTGCACCACCACAAGCTGCTACAACGGTCCGACATGACCCCGTAAACTGTCCCGACCTTGATTCCGGTTAGTATCTACCACGGTCTGACACGACCACACAGTGTCTGCTACAACGGTCCGGCATGACCCCGTAAACTGTCCCGACATTGATTCCGGTCAGCTTCTACATCGGTCCGACATGACCCCGTAAACTGTCCCGACATTGATTCCGGTCAGCTTCTACAACAACAGTCTGACACGACCACACAGTGTCTGCTACAACGGTCCGGCATGACCCCGTAAACTGTCCCGACATTGATTCCGGTCAGCTTCTACATCGGTCCGGCATGACCCCGTAAACTGTCACAACATTGTCTGCTACAACGGTCCGACATGACCCCGTAAACTGTCCTCTTACAACGGTCTGACACGACCACACAGTGTCTTCGACAAACGGTCTGACACGACCATACAGTGTCTCCTATCCACTTTTATTTTATTTTTCAGATTATTTTCCTATTTTGTTACTCTCTCCAAACTCAAGTTGGTTAGTACCTATCCTCCTTGAGTTTGAGGGGGGCTGTTAAATGTAAACACTCCAGTCACTTACTCCACCTACCACTACCACCTAGTACCACCTACTCCACCTACTACACACCTACTACACACTCACCTACTCTACTCTTCTATATATAGGAATCATTGTAAACATATTATACACTATCAATAATCAATCAATATACAATTCTCTTTCTCTATTTCTCTATACAGTTATTCTAACATGTTCAATCTTCTATGCCATCAAAGCACACAATTCATCAAGATAGAACTTATTGCAATGGGAACAACTGAAGGTGAAGCCCTCATAAGGCCGTTATCAAGCACTGCATTCGCAATCCAACTGAGGAGGATTTAGAAGCAAGACAAGAGGGTGTTGTTGAGGATGTATAGGATGTTCCATCTCTCTAGGTAATTCTGCACAAACTTTGTGCAAGGAGAAATTCTTACAATGTTTGCACTTGTAGCAAGCACCAGAGGTTGGTTGCTGACATACATAGCTTGTGACTTCCAAGGCATCATCCTTGTACTCTTCCTCAAGGATCAATAAATGTTCATGACTAAAGTGTTCAATTTCCATCTCTCTCTGAACAAATCTTGAATGAAAGTGGCAGCAGAACTGGAATCGACGAACAACATAACTGTCAAACTGGTGGTTCTGTTAATAAATTTAAATGATCAATCCTTGTGTGCTTGACTTAACAAATTGTTCAATGAAAATTCAACTAAGCATTAATAGCACCATGGAAGTTGTGACCAATGTTTTGAAAATCACACTGTACATACCAGCTTGACTAATATTGACCCCGTTGACCTATTTAGATACGTCCATAAACTTGTTCTGATTTAAAAACCGTCTTCTTTTGATTAAACCGGCCAAACCCACGATTGAATTGACTAATCAGATGAACTGGCAACAATTGAAGGAACCAATGAAACTTCGGGCCTCTAGCACGGATGTCGAAGTGTCTAAAAAATCTCCATTCAAGGGGCAAGCTCAACATGACCCCTTGTTTTCTTTTTTGTGACAACATCACTCCTTGTTAATATGTACTAAAAATATATTGTTTAATGTATTAATGTGTTTTCTCCCAAAAACTAGCATAATTAATATTTTACAAACAATATCAATATAAGAGAGTTAGATTTCTTTCATGTTTAAATTTAAATTAGGGAAATTTAGTCATTTCAATGATCTAAATTGTTTATTTTGTACGTGATTTTTTTTGGTTCAAAATTCTAGAAGGACCAAATCAGATAGTAGATGATAGTGATAGGATGATAACTATTCAATTTTACAAGCATAGCCCTATAAAAAAAAAAAATATTATACATACATAGGCTAACACAGCCAAAACTTCAATTCAAGGCTACCAGGTTTTAAGAACTCTGCTGAATTGGCAGATTAATTTATTTATTGAAAACTTTCTTCAAAGAATATGTAATTCAGAACCCACAACCATATATATACAGAGAGAGAGAGAGTAAACTGATCTATCGTGGCGGCACCGGCCAGCGACAAGTGTCTTGTAGGCTAAGAGAGGATTGAAAACAGAGTCAGATTGTGTTTTTGAGAAATTGTGGATGATGAACACCCTTTAACTTACTATATGATGATCATCTTTTTCCAATCCCACTAGAGGATAAAGGGATTCCCATGCCACCTTTTCGAAAATAGTATTTCATTTCTCATGTAGATTCTGTTTGATTGCACTTTTAATCATGAATAATAATTATAATAAATTTTACTCAAAAAATTATTTAAAAATATCAATATGTAATCAAGAAATTCTAGACCAGACTTACTGACAAAATAAAACTTATTTATAATAAACCAACTGGGCATCTTTTGCACCACGTGGTATGCGTGAGTTTTATATCTTGGAGGCAGCTCTCTCCTGTATACTTTGTGGATTAGACAGTGTTGTTATGTGTTGGATATGTAGACAACCTTCAGTAGAAAATTCAAGCTGTCCAATTTTTTTGGGTCATGTATTTTTAGTTTTGGACTTACAAGCTTTACCCTATATAATGTAAAATTGTTCACGTTTTTAGGATTAGAGAAAAAGAGAGGCTCCTGTAGGTTTTTAGAGAATAAAATAGCAAGGAAGAGTGATTATAATTGTATAATCAGTATATTGAATTGGTGTCGCTCCCGAGGACTTGGCCATGTTGCTGAACCTAGTATATCTGTGTGCTCTTTCAAATTTATTTATTTATTTTTTTCCTAGTGATTCATAATTTTTTTCCAATATCCATAGGGTTTAAGGATTGAACATGTTCAAATCCCAACATTAAGGCCCATGGGATTCAACATGGCTCCGTTTTAATAATTCAAATTGTTCGTTTTGTCAAGCTTTTTGTATATTTCATTCATAAAAAAATTAAGTTGATCTGATAATCGTAATCTATTCAATTTATTGCGTTTGTCACAAAATAATAATAATAATAATAAAAAAGATAACAATCAGTGTGTTTGGTTTGAGTTTTCTGGATTAAGTTTTCTGAAAACTGAGTTTTTTAGTTTTTGTATTTTTTTTGTTTTTAGTGAATATTTTTAAAATTTTAACCATTTTTTTTTTTACTTTTTTAGATGCACCTTACTTGGATGTATCTAAAAAGTAAAAAATTTGTGAAAAAAATATTTTAAAAAATTAATAAATACATAAAAATACAAAAAAATGTACTGAATTCTTGTATTTTTTTTTTTTTTTATATTTTTGATATTTAGTGAATTTTTAAAATATTTTTTTTCCAATTTTTTTACTTTTAAGTGTATTTATGTTAGGTGTGTCTAAAAAGTAAAAAAATTGTTTAAAATATTAAAAAAATTCAGTAAAAACAAAAAAAAAATGAAAAATAAGAAAGTAAAATTTTCTGAAAAATATTTTTAGAAAAATAGAACCAAGCAAGCTAAATTGTATTTTTAAAAATATATCATCTATTTTTTTTTTTTTTTTTTTATCCATAAGAATAATATCGGACAAATAGAAATGTGAGAACTCTCACCAAAAAAAAATGAGTAACCTTTAAAGCTTGCCACTTATTTACAATGCTAGATAACTCTTAAAACAACCCAGAACCCGTACGACTTCATTAGTTGGGCTGTTTTTATCAAATTATGGCCTTTCAATTCCAATTTACTGACCTCGACCCACACGCTTATTTACCAAATAGCCACTCTAGCTTACCCATTTGTTGCAGTTCTAAAATCCTCTTGTTCGCGACATTACGAGCACAATCAAAGTGAAGCCAAAAATTACAAGTTCCACATTCAAATCCCTTATTTCTACCTTCAATTCCCCAATAATGTCCAGCAAGTTTACCACAACGGTTGCACGAGGAGATATGCTTAAGGTCTTCAACATAAGTGAGAAGGTGTGGGTGACTCCCAACGTTGAGCTTGTCCCCGATCTTGATATTTGGATATTCATCGATTTGAATGCATATTGTATGAGCATATTTGTGGGACTTACCACCACAGCTATAAAACCAGCAGTCCAACATTTGACTACTTAATGCACCACCACAAATGGCACAACAAGGTGGACTACGAGGGCTATAGTAGGTTCCTTCGCGGGAGTAGCTTAAAATGAAGGGAATTTCATCATTTCTGCGCTTAACTGTATGTGGCAAGAAGGCACATCTTGAGTGTATCACAAAATTGCAACTATCGCATACAAACCCAAACCCAGAACAATTATACTTACACGCGGCACAAGGAACCTTGCTTGTTTCCTTTAGTGCAAGGGTGTGCATATGAGCTTCATGGGTAATAAATTGTTGTTGCAAAGAACTAACTGGACTAATGCATTCTGTATGTAGAGATTGATCGCAATCACCACAATGATAGAACCAACAATTTGGGTTTATTTCTTCCTCACAAATTTCACAGTAATACTCATCCTCCGTTCCAAAATACAGTAGGAAGAAGGGGTGTTTGTCATATCTGTGTCTAATTGTACATGATAATAAGGCACATCGAGTATCTAGCTTGTAATTGCAAATGTCACACACTAATCCGACCCCATAAAACTTCTTGTTACATGCAGTACAAAGAACACCGTCCGTTTCCTTTAGGGTAAGGAAGTGCTGATGAGATTCATGCATGATATTACCCAATAGTGAAGCACACCTAATGTCAAGGAAGAAATCACAGGATACACAACCAAACAAAATCCCATTGCAAGATATTTTGCAACCTTGGCATTGTGGTAAATGATCAGAAAATATTGAATGCCATCTGTTCAATATGAGTGGGTGGTTTGGGTGACATGGGTGTTGTACCTCAATGGACAACTCGGCACAACACTCATGGAGAATGAAGTTACATTCAGCACAATGGTAAAATGGGGTCAAGATTGGTTGAGTGCACCCATCACATGCCAACTGTTTGCTCTTGGAGCATGATTCATTATTGATGTCAACAAAAAGTAATGGATGGTGATGACTAACATGGTAGATCTCCCTCTCTTTCTTACTATCCCCATGGATGCCGATCTTTTTCATAAAACGTTCTATTAGATTAATAGACTCATCAGGCTGTGGCAAGCTAACCAAATGGGGATCAACTTTTTCAACTCTAGTCTTTCTTTCTTGGTCAATTAGTTTTATTTCACTTTCACTGCAATCACAAAATTAATAATAAAATGTAAGTAGTAGTCGTAATAAATACTACTACTACTACTACTACTACTAATAATAATAATATAAGACAAACCTGGAAAGCTTTGCCTTTGATGTCAAGCAATTTACATGGGCAAAATATTTGCATTCGGCACAACAATAAGCCCAGTATGCTCTGTCCACAACTTTAATGCAGATTTTGCAATAGGACATGAATCTGAAATGTTCATATGAAAGGTAATAGGTGAGGTGAAGAAGATGATGGTGACCACTATAATTAATGGTACTTGGTAACGAAGCGCAATTTTGGTTGACCCAAAATTGGCAAGTGGTGCATTGATAGGATGGACCTTCATGTCTAGTGCCACAAGCATCACACAAAAACAAAGCTGGCCTCTGCAGGGGAGTCAATGCATGTTTGTGACACTCGTGTTCAATCTTCCACATCATCAAGGCACACAATAAGTCAATTTCAAACTTGCAAGGGGAACAAATGTAAGTGAAGCCCTTACAAGGTCTTTGGCAAACACTGCATTCACAAGCCGTTTGAGAATGAGAAGGATTTGGGAACAGAAAAAGAGGGTGTTGAGGGTGCATGGGATGTTCAATCTGTTTGGGTAGTTTTGCACAAACTTTGTGCAAAGAGAAATGCTTACATTGCTTGCAATTATAGGAAGGACCTGAGATGGGTTGTCGACAACCATAGCATGAGACTTCCACTCCGTCACCCTTGTGCTCTTCCTCGAGGATCAGTGGATGTTCATGGCTAAGGTGTTCAAGCTCCATCTCTATCTTTGAGCTAGTCTTCAATGAAAGTGATGGCAAACTGGTCATTGAGGTAATGAAGTTGATGAGAGATATGAGATCTCTCTAATGGAGAAATTGATGCTTCCGATAATCAGATGTACCTTTTGTGATTTTTATGTCTCTCCTTCATATCTCTCTCGTAGGGAAAGTGAAAGTAATGACTGTGGTTGTAGTATTGATTGATGCTTTGCTTTCTTTTTTTGTTTCTGTTTTTATTTACATCTCTTTCTCTCTTTTACTTTTCCTTTATTTTCTTTTTATTTTTAACTCGAAAGTGGGATTCAAAGTAGAAAGAGTGAGCAATACTTTAAATTACGTATTACAATAAGGATTTTTGTTAATGAATGACTTATAAGTAAAGAAATGAAATGATAGGCAAATTATACTATTAGTTCTTACATTTTGTCATTCGTATTATTTTGGTCTCTATACTTTTAACGGGTTCAATTTTAATCCTTAATTTTAGATTTTGTATCAATTTGGTCAAATTGAGAAAGCCGTTAGGATTTTTGACATAAAATTATTATTGAGTTGGTTGAAATTAATTTATTAAGTTAAACAAATTTATAATTTTGCCTTTAAAAACATAATACATGCCGTTCATGTATGTATTTTTCATAAAAATTGCTAGAATTTATAATTTATTGGACCAAATTGAGTTAAAGTCATAAATTTTAGGTCAAAATTAAGCTAATTAAAATTATAGAGATCAAAATGACACAACAATCAAAGTATATAGGAACTACCAAATTATACATTTTTATATACCACGTATTGTTTTAATAAATATAGAATAATTCCAAACTTGTTAACTTGTGCTTTTGCATCATTGATTAATAAAATTCTTATAATAATAATTCTATGAATACAGAACTAATGCAAAATCAATCAGAAAAATACAATAACATGAGTAGCACAATTTCTTCAATGACACATTCCACTGACTAATGTGTACAACCATTATTGCTTTCAATGATCGATTTTTTAATTGAATAAAGATTGGGACCCCTTTCCCCCACCCTCTTTTGACCCCCTTTCTTTTTGATTGGTCACTTTTTCTTTTTCTTTTTTTTCTCCTCCTCCAATCACAACCCGCCACGTGTGTGTGGGGGTGGTGGAGGTTGAAGTTTGAGGGAGTCTAAATCACTGCTGTTTTTAATTAGGTTTGTATTTATAAAATTATTGTGGCATATTGTTGTGTTCATTGAGTACAAAGGGGTCATAAAGAGAGAGAATTATACTTTGCCCTTGTTTCTTTTGCTACAAAAGGAATTTTATAATTTTTTCTTTCTTACCTGAGTTCTTTCTGATCATATTATTTTAGTTGGTTTTGTTTCAAATTTCAAAATTTAGAATTTTACAAATTGCAAACATATTATAGTTTGCCTTTGTTTCTTGTTTGCTACAAAAGAATAAGAGTAATATTATAGAAATTGCGAAATTTTACTAAATTGTTCTACTTGAGTTGTTTAGATCATATTATTTTAATTGGTTTAATCTTAAATTCTAAAATTCTATTATTACGTGTCACATTGGTAAGTAAGAAAACTTTTTAAAATTTGCTAATTTGTCAAATATTTTCTAAAGAATAATCGTAAGTAGCTTTTTCTTTTGCTCTAAACTTTGGTTGGAAGTTAGGAACTTGTATACCTGGGCTGGAAGTCAAGAACTTAAACATTTAGGATAAATTATACTGACACGCTTGAAGTTTGACTCGATGATAATAATCTCCTTGTCATTCTAAAAATTACATTTTTCTCCATAAAATTTAGAGTCACATTATAATTTCATCCCTCGGTTAGTTAACTGTTCAATCAACTAGCAGAAAGTGCTGAGGTAAGCAATCAAAACTTTTAAAATTCCTATTTTATCCTTGTTTATCATATTCCTCTCCGTCTTGTATCTCTATCACTTCTCCCAAAAACAAACTTGAGACCCACACCCAGCTTTTTTTATATCAGAGAGACCCACACCCGCCTTTGCCTTACCCAAACTGCCACCATTATTAACCCCTTCACATTGAGATCATCATAGACCTGCAACAAAAACTCATTTTTTAATTTTGATCAAAACATCAAAAATAAAAAGGAAAATATCAATTCACTGTAGATTTATAAAATTATGTTAAAATTAATGATAAACTATATATACATTAAACTATAAAATCATAAGTTTTTTCATTGATCAATAATTAATTTTTGAAAGTACCACCGTTTTGTAATTAGCCCAAAATTAAAAGTCCCAAAAGTTCACAAGGTAACACACAAAAATTGATAAAGTCAATACATCTAACATTACACTAATAATAAACCCTCAAAAAGATGTATAATATATATAAGTTATTATATTTGTGATATTATAACTCAATTTTTTTTAGTCACAACCAAAAAATAATAATAAGTCACAACCAAATATCAAATAGGAAAATGTCTCGTAGCTCAAATTTTGTGGCTCAAAAGTGGCTTAAATGGCCAAAACGACGTCGTTTTGGCCATTTTTATGTTGTTCTGTACTCAAAACGACGTCGTTTTGGCCATTTGAGCCACTTTTGAGCCACAAAATTTGAGCTACGTAGCATTGTCGTATCAAATAAGGTATAAATAAAAATATTTTCAATCACAACCAAGATAGTAATTATAATAGATCATAATCAATGTTACAACAAGTCATAACTAATATCACAATTAGTCATAACTAAATTATAATTAATATATAATAGGTTATAACCAAAGATCATAAATATTATAACTCTAACATGTGATACATACTTCAAAATGAAATGTATATTATAGAATTTACTACTAAAAAACATGTGCATATATGAAGGAAACAACTAATTTGTTTCTTTTGCTACAAAAGGAATTTTATAATTTTTTTCTTTCTTACCTGAGTTCTTTCTGATCATATTATTTTAGTTGGTTTTGTTTCAAATTAAAATGAGTAAAACATCAATAAATCCCAAATTTTAATTTGTTAAGTCATTTGATCCTGTCTTTTATTTTGTAGACTAATAAGTCTTATTTGAATATTAATTACGTATATACCTATTTATTTAACACGTAATTTTTTTTTATGGAGGACAAATGTAACTTTTTATTGATGTTGTAATGACAAAAATATCCAAAAAACTTACTATAGGCATTTTTTAGATTTCTCTCATTTTCCAAACATCAGCAACATCATCAACATTGTGAACATCATCAACATCAACTACATCTTCAAACATCAACAAAACATCAACAACATCATCAACATCAACTACATCTTCAAACATCATCAAAACATCAACAACATCAAACATCAACAACATCATCCAACATTGTGAACATCATCAACATCAACAACATCATCATCATCAACATTGTGAACATCATCAACATCAACTACATCTTCAAACATCATCAAACATCAACTACATCTTCAACATCATCAAAGCATCATCAACGTCATCAAACATCCGAAACATCATCAAAACATTCTTCTTCTTTTTTTTCTTTCTAAATCTAAAGTTTGGGCCGTCGATTTTCCATATAATTTTTGTTGCCCAAACCCTAATCCTCTTTTGTCTCCTCACTCGATAGTAGCTCTCACTCTCTCACTTACTACTCTCTCGTTGTTTCATCTCTCTCTCTCTCTCTCTCTCTCTCTGTGGTAATCGGTCTGTGATCGGCCAGCGCGACGACCTTCACAACACCTTCGGTAACACCTTCGGTTAGTTTGCCTTTTTAATCGGCCTAACATTACTGTGTGCTTTTCTTTCATCTGCAACTTGCTGTGTATATATACACATACATATACCAAATAATATATAATATATATACGTAACTTGCTCTGTATTGTTATTTTTGCTTCTCAAATGGAATTCAACTCTTGCTGCATTCTCTGGTCTTTTAACTGAAATTAATTCGGGCCTCACAAGGCCTGGTCTCGATTTAGTCGGCCACAAATGGTTCAATTTCTGTTCTGTAAATACCTCAAAAATGGCAATTCAAATTGTTAGGGACACAAGTTAATATGATTTAGTTCTCTAAAATTCTGATTTTAATAAAAGATAAATTAAAGATGATGTTGATGTTGATGATGTTGATGATGTTTCTGAGGTGGATGTTGATGTTGATGTCGATGATGTTTCTGAGGTTGATGTTGATCCTCAATTCCACCGATCACCTTCTTCTCCGATCTGGAATCAAGGGTTCAGATGTTGATGTTCATGATGTTGTTCAATGGTGGGTTTTGAATTTTGTTTAACTTCAATTGGAGAGATTGGGTAAAAATGTAAACTCCATACACAATATATCAAAAATATATATCATACCAAAAATAAAAAGGAATAAATGGTTTAAGAAAAAACACTTAGAACTAACTAGAGCAACATTTATTAAAATGAGATTTATGAATAATTTTTCCAATTAAAATTTACAAAATTTAGAATATTACAAATTTCAAACATATTATAGTTTGCCTTTGTGTAACAAGCCCGCGGGGGACCTCGTTACAGTTCGGACTCCCTTTTGTTTTGTTGCGGTTCTAAATCTGAACCAAAGAGTCCAACTCTGGCAAATCGTTTTTGAGAAAGACAGATTTTTGAAAAGAAGTGCCAAACATGGACTGCTTTGCCAGATTACAGAGTCGCCACCTAAATATTTTTAAAATGGGAAATTTAGGAAACCCTGACTCGGTGCCGAAGGCCACGTGTCCGTCATCACCAGATGTCTTGGCTCGGGAGCTTGGGTACGATCGGGGAAGGTCAGCTATGAGCACCCCCTTTCGCCCGGTCCGAAGACCGGCCTCTACTAACCGTGATATCCAATTTTGAAAAATGTTACGTGTTCTTATTCCGGTTATTAGCCTAGAATTTACTATGTTATGCGCGCAGCAAACAAGTATAGACTAGATTGCCTAATTTGGGAATAATCATTGCATATCCGTTTGTTTTGAAAGCGCTTTGGGTTTTGCTACTCGCAAGTAGGCTAAAATACGGATTTCAATGAGTTTTCCAACTCAAGCAACCCAACCTCCACCCACAGGCATTCAAACAGTTTATCTCACATAAGCACTTAGCCGCATGGTAAGCATACTGTCATGGCAACATTCACACGCATGTGGTATGCTAAAGCGTAAATACTTACATCGTACTCCGTGCCAAAACAGTAAACTAGTTAGCAAACATGCATGTCCTAGTTCATGTTAAGTGGCTAATGCAACACATACAGCATGTAATTAGGATAGGCTCGGCTAACCCTAAAAATGGCATGTGAAGTGCACTTTATTTGATGCACGTATTCAATTTGGAATTGGAAGCACGATGCAGTTTGTATGATGTACCGAGCCCTATGCATGTAAACAAATGCATGGATGCACGCATGCATTGCATAAGGTATGCTAAAATAAGTATGCCCTAATCTACCATCGTAAGCAGGTAAATAAAAGGGAAGAAAGAAATGGGGATTGGAAGACATACACCCACTCACACACACTTATTACAAATTTGCCCTCACTCGGAGGGACCGAATAATAATACAGTCCAAAAGAATAAATGAATAAATTATTACAAAATTCTAATTATTAAAATTAAATCAAATAAATAAAAGAAATGGGGCCTCAGCCCTGCCTCGGGATGCGTGAATGATGCATGCTCGATCCGACTTGCCCGAAAAGCCCGTGTCATGACACTGTTGCTTCTGTTTCTACTGCCCTGCCTCTCCAAAAAAATTCCCAAAGTCCCAGAATACCTTCTACATGACCTGCAGTACCCCCACCGGCTGGAGGAAGTGACCACCGGCTGCTTAAATTGGCCACCGGCTTCTTGTAGAGTTTATCGGCACAAAAAGTGTGTCGGTCGGCACATTGTTCTGCCGGTCGGCAGAAAGTTCCTGCAGAGGACAGTTTGACAGCAGCAGCAAACCAGCAGTGCGTGACATGGATTTTGAGCATATGTAAGCGTGGCCAATGCCTCCTATCATGCTTGGGGACTCAAGGAGGCATGACTCTTGGTTCTTGGGCCATCAATTATGCATCTTGACGCATGATGGCCTAAGGAACCAAGGTTGCATTTTAATGGCAATGCATGCAAACAAACAAATGAAATCCAAGGCCTTATCATGAGTTAGTCAAAGGTCTTGGTGACCAAGAATTGAGACGAGTTGCACCACTCGAAGTGTGAACTCCTCTCAACCCTATGCTTGGCTTGACAATCCCCAAGCCAAGCCATGGAATGCATGTATGCAACATAGCTCAAATGATGCAACAATGAGACTAAGATGCAAGGCATACCAAGTGTCATGCAACTATCACAATAGGCATGCAAAATGCTAGAGCATGCAAGGTATAAGTGGCATGCAAACATGGGCCAATCAAGCAATGGGACCAACCTACTACAACACTCGATGAACCAAGCATGCATCAAGCATATAATGAACATACAATGGTGGCCTTAACTTCAATGGGGCAGCCCTCAAACCACCCCAAAACAGTGGCAAAACAAGCCCTAAATGATGACCAAAATGCTATACAAACATGCAAGTTCATGGGCCCAAACCTAAGGCACCAAAAAGAGCATCTTACTACCACTCACACAACCACTCATGGCATGATTCTAACAACCAAAAACAGATTTTTAGTATGCAAAATGACACCCAAATCCCCTCACATGGCACCCCCAAAATGTATTAATCATGGAAGCATACACAAGGCCTATTCTTAGGCATAAAAGGACACACCTTTAAAGCATGAAAGAGATGACAAGTACAAACATATGAGCATGGATTAGGGTCTGAAATAGCATGTCAAATGATCCCAAATCATCTAAATAGACTATCCAATGTATGTACATGGATCACCTACCCAAGGCCTACAAGCCATCATGCAAAACAACCATGTCAAGCATGTTAAATATGACAAAAATAGTGGCCCACAGCCCTTATACATGGAAAAATGATGTTAGTATCTCCACAGAACTAAGCTAAAACATGCAAAGAACATGGCCTAGATACATGGCATGCTTCTAGGCATAAGAGAGCATTTCAAAGCAAACATAAGAGGCATGTTAGGGACCATAAAACCGACCAAAAATAGAGGTTAAACATGCTCCAAAACACTCAAAAAAACTCTGAAATGAAGCTAAAACCAACCATGCACACATGCTACTCTTTAGGTCAAAAACAAAGGCAAACAAGGGACAAGGGGGAGAGGGGTGTCTCTCCCCTATATGAGACTTGAAACCATCTTCCTCACCACTGAAAACCCACTAGTTTTCAGTGGTGAGAAGACCAAACACACAAGTAAATAAGGTCCCAAGAAAAGGCTCCAAAATGGCCAAAGCAAGGCCTAAGAGGATGAGACTCTACCCAAACCACAAAACAACCTTGATGAATGTTCTTAAGCAAGGAAAAACAAGTCTTTTTTATGTTAAACACAAATCCAAAAACACAAAGCAAGAAGGGTAGAATGTTGTTGCAAAAATGGGGAATCTAAAGTGATGTTCTTACCCTTGAAGATCCTTTGAAGAACAAAAGGTCCAGCCCTCTTTTAGTGATCAAAACCAGTCCAAGATCACACAAAACAACCCTCCAAACCTCCCAATCTCGAGCTAAGGTGTAGTAGTGTGTGTAATGGTGCAAAAGTAAGGTAAAACCACACTTTTTGGTCCAAAAACACACACACAAGAGGAGAGAGGTGGAGATATATGTATATATGGATATATAACAGAGATATATATGTATAAGCTCTGGTTTTGCCCTCCAAAATTCTAACCTTGAGCCAAGAGAAGAAGCCTCTCTCTTATAGGCAAGCAAAGCTTACAAGCTAAGCAAACCAAAGGCTCATCCCTCCATACAAGTGTATGGAGGGGAGCAAAAAGCTATACAGCTGTAAGAAAATATCTGATAAAGCATCTGTACAGTAGTCGGCAGGGCAAAATGGTCATTTGCCAAAATTGACTGCCGACCGGCACAAAAGAGTGCCGACCGGCACAATATAGTGCCGGTGGCAACACCAACCAGCCGGTGGCCTCTAGCCACTGCCGGTGGTGTGTGGGGATGCCTCACAAGGCATTCCCTGCCCTCCAAGACAAAACACAAGTGTTTGGTGCAAAACCAAACACAAAACGGTCGAGTTCGGAGGTCCTGAGGCAAGGCGCGCGCAGCCGAGAACTCCGGGAACTCCAAACAAACACGAACATGGATAATCACCGAGTGTTCAAGCGGTAACGTCCAGGTCTTGAGGACGGTCAAAAATGGGGTGTCTACAGTTGCCCCTCTTTGACAGAACTCGAAAGTCATAACAATGACGGGAGTGAATGTCAAAGCCCAGAGACGACCCATTTTTGACAAGGCCGAAGACTTGGACAAACATAAAAAGCGCAAATGGTTGAACTCGCAAGCTGCCTACGTATCCCTTTGCAAGGAATCAAACCAGCGTAGTTCAGGGGCAGGATGCAAAGTGATGCACAATGCAAGTGCATAACTTATGATCATGCAAAGGATGCTGTGATGAAGCAATTATGCAAAATAAATGCAACATTTTAAGCAAATGCTATGCAAGCAAGTAAACATGAACCAAACTACATGTCATGTAGAAAGGATGTAAGAAAATTATGCAATTCTCACGGCGTCTTGCGTGGAGAAGGCTAAAAGTGACTACCGAGAATACCCGGAGTCTCAAACACAACATCTCTCAGCGTATCGTACACAGGAGAGGAAAGAGTAACACTTCTCAGCGTAGTACACGCGAGAGAAGAAAGATAAAATTTCTCAGCGTAGTACACGCGAGAGAAGAAAGATAAAATTTCTCAGCGTAGTACACGCAAGAGAAGAAGGATAAAATTTCTCAGCGTAGTACACGCAAGAGAAGAAGGATAAAATTTCTCAGCGTAGTACACGCAAGAGAAGAAAGATAAAATTTCTCAGCGTAGTACACGCAAGAGAAGAAGGAAAGGCAAAGAGAAACCTCATCAGCGTAGTACACGCGAGAGAGGAAAGAGCAACACTTCTCAACGTAGTACACGCGAGAGAGGAAAGAGAAAAAGCGAAAAGAAACCTCTCAGCGTAGTACACGCGAGAGAGGAAAGAGGAAAGCAAAAAGAAACTTCTCAGCGTAGTACACGCGAGAGAGGAAAGAGGAAAGCAAAAAGAAACTTCTCAGCGTAGTACACGCGAGAGAGGAAAGGGAAAAGCCTCTCAGCGTGGTACACGCGAGAGAGGAAAGGGAAAAAGCGAAAAGAAACCTCTCAGCGTAGTACATGCGAGAGAGGAAAGAGGAAAGCAAAAAGAAACCTCTCAGCGTAGTACACGCGAGAGAGGAAAGAGAAAAGAAACCTCTCAGCGTAGTTCACGCGAGAGAGGAAAGAACAAAGCCTCTCAGCGTGGTACACGCGAGAGAGGAAAGGGAAAAAGCGAAAAGAAACCTCTCAGCGTAGTACACGCGAGAGAGGAAAGAGGAAAGCAAAGAGAAACCTCTCAGCGTAGTACACGCGAGAGAGGAAAGAAAAAAGCCTCTCAGCGTAGTACACGCGAGAGAGGAGAGATAAAAGCCTCTCAGCGTAGTACACGCGAGAGAGGAAAGAGAAACGACGCAAGTGAAAAGGCACACAACAATGTGGGCGAAATATGTGTGACAACGCAAGTGAAATGAGTGTATAACAATGCAACTGAGATGTGCATCACAATGCAAATGAAGTGGGTGGATAACAATGCAATTGGAACATGCAGCATAATGCAAGTGGGACGAGTGTGTATACACATTCTGTGCACAATAATCAATGCATATTCGATGCAATCTCAACAGTGTTTGAAATAAAATGTCGAATAAGGAAATACACGCCTTAACGAGACCAATTTAAACGCAACCACCGATTTACCTCTCGGAGGGGTCACAATAGATTCCCAAAAGGATACAACTCGTGCATGCGAATCGACGATGAGCTACGCGTCAGAGACATCAGTTGATACTTCCGCAGAAACATTTTGAGCTTGAGGTAGAGGCACACCCATACTTCGGAGCATTGACAAGGCTTGACGGGGTACATCCCACGGAATTTGCTGGAGGTGAAACACACTCAGATGCTTCGATTTTCCTTCTTTTCTTTTGCTTTGTAGTCTGGAACCTATATAGCTTCAGATAGATCCTGATTTTACTGTTCTCACATGACCTGAATTGAACCCTGCAGTTTTTGAAAGAACAAATTCCCTTTTTTGCACAAATGTGGAGAATGGCACAGCACTCTGAGCACACAACAAATCATTTTTGAAATTTGAGAAAATGAGTTTTCGACCGGGTATTGAGCCTACAACTGAACACAGCGAAAAAGACTCAATAACGGAAAACAAAAGGTAACAACCTAAACACATCTATCGACACTTGAAGCGACTCAAAACAAGAATCGAGACAAACAAAACAAAAGACACCACACACAAACGTGTTACAAAGACGAGAGACCTCTCAATACACAAGGAGCCAGTTTCTCCAGGTATTATTTCCCACCCTTTCTCATTTGTGATTCTCACATCACTCGGCCCTCAGGCTCGGTTTTTCTCTCAAAAAACCTTTTGCTCACCTTTTCTCTCATCGCACATCTCTCTATTCTTCAATCTCTCATTTTTTTTCCCTCCCCTGGGTGGTTGGTGGATAAACAAGAAGTTGCGGGCTCTTGCCCCTAGCATTCAAATAGATTCTTCGTTTGTTCACAACAGTGAGATTCTTCCACAGAGGGGCTGCGCTACGATTGGGTGTGTAGCAAATCTGTGGCTGACATTGGTTCATGATGCCCTGCTGGGGAGTTTGGACGTGGTTAGATCTATCCAGATGAGGGAATGGAATATCTGGCCCCATTCCAGTGCGTGCTTCGCACTTGGCTTGATACCTCGTCATTTGGAGGATGAGAGAGCTTTCTGCCCTTTGTTGTTGACTTCAGTTGTGCCCTCTTCTGGCAGGTAGAGTGCCCTTCTTGGCGAGTATGTTGAAAATGGGGGAAAGACAGGAAGCCTGACTCAACTGTGCCCCTAGTTCATCATTTTGACCATTTTTTTTTTTTTTTTGAGCTTTTGCTAAAGTAACTTTGACCGACATGAGAGTTAGATTAACATGTTTGTTCGATTTTGATTTGAAGATCATGCAAGTTAGGCTATGAGCACTGAAAATTTTCCTTTTTTGGGTCCAAGAAAATGGTCCAGTTTTGGAAAAGATGGAACAATTTTCGAGAAAATTAGTCGACCTAGTAAAAATTCTCAAAAACTATTTTTGCAAACAGCCACTGCTCAACAGCATGAACCTACTCTCGAGATGCGCAACCTCGATCCATAACAATGGAAAATTGCCCCTTGTCTGAAGGACACTGCATGGCAACGGAAAGTTGCCCCTTGTTTGAATGGCACCACAGTGCATTAAATGGCAACGGAAAGTTGCCCCTTGTTTGGATGATGTCGCAGCACATTGTAGTCAGTCCTCTGAGCGACGAACAGGACCAGACTCTCGGATACAGAGAAGGCAAAGATGATCAAAACCATCACATGGACATAGTCGAATTTGAATTGTTTTACGGCTGGACTTCAGAGTGAAGTTGTCTACGTATCCCAAACATGGGAATCAAGCCTTACGTAGTTCGGGGTTAAGGTACACTCGGGTATTTAACCTCTCCTTTTTAGGCTCTAACTTTTGCCAAGGCGCCTATTGCAGGTTTTCGACCTTGCGAGCTTTGTTCTTCTTTCTTTTCATTCTTTTCTATTCTTTTCATTCCTTTTTCTTCCTCTTTTTTTTTTTGCATTTTTCTCTTCTCTTTTTTGCTTTTTTGGCTTTTTGTATTTCTTTTTTTTGTATTTTGTATTTTTTTCTTTGCTCTAACTTTTGCCTGGGTCGCCCTTCCGGTTTTTCGGCCCAGCGAGCCTCTCAAAAGGGTAAAAGTGTAGCTTGTCCATGCCAAATGGTTGTAAGGTTTTGAAGCCATCCGTATCCAAGAGAGTGGCTGTTGATTTGCAAGAGGACTCATCTTCGGCTCTTCGAGCACATCTGATCTTTGCCCCTAGTTAGGGAGGGGCTTTTGATTTAGCTTCACAAGCTTCCTTTGATCATTTCTGATATTCTCACCCCTAGTTCATAGGCTGCTTCTGACCTGGCCACACAGGTCGCATGTTGCGGTTGACCGTTGAACATTCTGAGTTAAAGTTCAAGGTTTGAAAGCAAAGGGGTTGAGTCTCAAGGCTGAGAGCGATCCTAAGCTGCACAATCTCAAGAGTGATTCCACACAAGTCCTTGCAGGACCGCGCAAAACATTTTTTTTTGAAAGTTCTTAAGAAAGCGACAAGTCGCTCGCGCTGAAGACAGTGTAGGACCAATCTGGATCAAAGCTAGGGTCCTTCTCAGTACTCACACTAACGAGCATGATTTCATTCATTAAGGGCTTAGCACGCCTCTCTTTCTCTCAATTGATCAAATTTTTGCAAATCCGAGGAATTCCTCCCTCTTTGTTTTCACCGCAGTGTTCAAAAGGTTTTGAAAAACTTAGGTCAATGCAATAATTTCAAGGCACAGAAAAGACAGGGTTCTTATCAAATACTGCCATCTTATTCAGAACTTCTGGCACAACTGGCACACGGCAGAAGCAAACACAAGAGTGTGAAAATCACTGCTGTTTCATTCAAGATCTGCTGGTGTAATTGGCTCCAAGGCAGAAACAGACTCAAAAGAAACTGAAAAGACAAACACAAAACAAAATGGTGATGCTCGAGGTAACACTCCCGGAATCACCCGACTCTAACAAAACAGGACTGACTCGATACAACAAGACAGACCCAACTGACTCAGTATGAAAGGACTGACTCAATACAAAAAGACAAGACTGACCCAATACCCAAGTTAGAAAGCAAAATTAACAGCATTTGTACATTGCTCAAAACAGTGCATGCCGTCCACCGCATCTGAAGTAAACTGAATGCCGCCCGCAGGTGGTTCATCTCCTGATCACATCACATTATCCCCCACAAGTTCATTGATCAAGTGCCGATAGACTTTGCTGAGTTGGTGCGACGATGACCTTATTGTCAATCAGATCTTGTATTTCGTGGCGAAGACGGAAACACTTATCAGTGACATGGCCGACCTGCTGATGAAAGGCACAATACTTGGCCGGATCATGGGAGGAGGAAGTTTATCTGGCAGTGGTCGCGGCTCCAGGGGTTTCAGGTACCCCTTTTTAATCAGGACCCTCAAGGCCGCTGATAGAGACATGTACAGTGGTGCAAACACCCTCTGGCCTCGAGGTGGGTATTTTGAGGTTTGTGGAGTTTTACTGGATGCACCAGCAAAGGAATTGGCAGGCGTTGACTGGGTTTGCTGGTCTCTTCCGAGTATGGGGCTAGAGCTGAAAGGAATATTCCTGGTACAAAGGCCCTTCTCCCGACTTGCCCCTTGATTCGAACCGCCCCTAATTTGAGTGGCAAAAGTGTCATCCACAGTTTTTACAGCAACTGCGAGGACTTGCTCTTCGTTCAGTCCCTCGGCTTTCAAAGCCTCAGCAGCCAACTGAAGATGTTCATGGGGACTAATGCTTGCCCCAGCCTTGTTCTTATCGCTGGCCTCCACTTTGCTAAGAGATTGGCCTTCTCCCAATGCAGCCCGTCCCAAGGTTAGGGAACCTTTCGATTGAACTCCCTGGTATGTGACGCAGTTGATGATGGAGCCAAAACTCCAAAGGCCAAATCTGCTACAGTTCTCTGAAGATCTTCGATCATCCTCATCAGCTCAGAAGTAGTGGGTTCACAGGTTTGAGATGATTGGGGTTCAGATGCACCCATCATGCATAAGTCCATGCTTTTTGGGATAAACACCTCTGGTTTGGGTAGATGGGCTGGGGTGATGTATATGCTGGGGTCAAAGGTGGATGGTAGTGTATGGATTAGGTTGAGATGTGGATGAGGTACTTGGTCATTGGGGTCTGAAGGTGGAGCTATCGTCCGGCTGTCAATGAGGTTTTGGATCTCATGACGAAGACGAAAGCACACGTCAGTGTCATGGCCAGCTCGTTGATGGAAGGCACAGTAGTCAGCTGGGTTATGTGAGGGAGGGGGTTTCTTTGGTAATGGTTGTGGCTCCAGTGGCTTTAGATACCCCTTTTTGATCAGGACCCTCAGGGCCGTTGACAGAGACATGTACAGTGGGGTAAACACCCTTTGGCCCTGAAGTGGGTGTTTGGCTATTTGTGAGCTAGCTTCGGATGTACCGGCGAATGGGGTGGTCATTTTTTGTGTGGTGGTGGTGACCATGTCCATGTCTGAAGTTATAGCAGCTGTGTCACCACTGGTGGTCGCATTTGAACTGTGGGTAAATGCCCTCCTAGGCTGCTCCTTCTCCTGGTCAACAAGGTCCTGCTTCATAGCGTCCTCGATCTGTACCCCTATCTCGTGTAGGTCCGCAAAGGTAGGAAAGGTAAGACTATCATTTTTTGCATCATCCTGGGTTGGAGGTTGCGCACAACCATCCTTATCTGGTCTTTGTCAGAAGGCCTTGTAGTCATCATTGAGGCCTTTGATCTCCATCTCGTCACGAACTCTGAGAAACCCTCCTTTAGTTCTTGGCGGGTGGCTTCGAGATCACGAGTTGTGACCTCGATCTGTGTGTTGTAGGAGTATTGAGCAATAAAGGCCTCAGCCAACTCTTCCCAGTTCCGTTTCACAGAGTCCTTCAATTTTGCATGCCAGATTGCAGCTATCCCAGACATGGTTCGGCCAAAGAGAGACAACTTCTGAGCTGTGGTCAAACCCATTGGCTTCAAGATATCGGAAAACAGGTGGAGGTGCACCCTGGGTCTCCAGAGCCATCAAAGCGATCGATATGCGGCATTTTAAACTGCTCCGGCAAGGTAACTGCAGATTCAATATACCCGTCCTCTAAATCCGGGATGGGGTTCACTCCATGTGCTCGTCTGAACAACTCCTCCAGTTTATTGACCTTAAGTGCAGTTGGGTCAACCTTAAATTCAAAGGGTGTGTCCACTGGATTAGCCGGTGCTTTGGACAACTGAGGTGGGATTGGCAGTGAGACTGGCCATGTCGGAACATCCGTACTTTCCTGGACGTGAGCTGCCTCTCTGGGTATTGGAACCATAGGTGGGGGTGGAGCTAGGCGCGAAGCAGACGCTCCGTCTTGTTGGGGTTGCTGTTGCTGCTGAAGCTTGGTGAGTAAGCCCGCTTGTTGAGCCAGAACCTCTGCTTGGCGGGTGGTAAACTCTGCCCGACGAGCAGCATCCTGCTGCATGGCCTGCATGGCCTCTTGGAGTTGACGCACCTCTTCCTGCATATTAACTGAAAGCTGCGAATCCGAACAGAGGTGATGTGACTGGTGACTAACGGATCGGATGTCTGCCTTGCCTCAGCGAAGGAACACTGGTTGCCTTTGAACTGAATTCCTAACCTAACAAAGTCTATCAGCACAAGTCCGATGAACCTCGGGGAATATTGGAGCCTTCTGAAGCTATAGTTCCAGGATTACCTAGCAAAAGAGAAAACCGACAGCATCTCAGCTCAATTTCACTGGAACGGATATAAGCATAACAGAACGACTGTACCCATTACTGGTCACTGTTCCCCAAATCACTGCCCGCAAAGCCGGATCTGATACCCGCAGATAACTGATCCCCCAAAATACTGTTACCGGTGCCCTCCGGCCGGATACCAAAACTTGCAAACTGATATGCGCATTCCCTGTAGAGATACACTCTAAAAGCACATAGCAGATAAATGAAAGCCAATACACCCCTATGTTGGGGTAGGGTTTCCCTGTCCTATTTTGTCAAGAGCTAGGGTTTCACTACGCACGTAGCGGTTTCAAACAACCTATATCGGGTGAGCAACCTGTCCTAGTTTGGAATGGTCACTATGGATCCGAATATGCACTAGGTCGAATGGTCGAAAAGGGTGCCCCAGTAAAACCGGGGTTTGTGTTCCCATACTGGCAGAGCCCGCAACCGGTCAGCCTTATGGTCATGCCTTGACAAGACAAGCCTCCAGCAAACCGCTCAGGAATAGCAGATGGCCAACACGGTGTCCTAGGCGCACCAATGCACATGCAATGCAAAGAAACACATACGTGTAGTCAAAACAAGATATCACGAGTTCGAGTCAACCTCTCTAAAATCCCCAGCAGAGTCGCCAGAAACTGTAACAAGCCCGCGGGGGACCTCGTTACAGTTCGGACTCCCTTTTGTTTTGTTGCGGTTCTAAATCTGAACCAAAGAGTCCAACTCTGGCAAATCGTTTTTGAGAAAGACAGATTTTTGAAAAGAAGTGCCAAACATGGACTGCTTTGCCAGATTACAGAGTCGCCACCTAAATATTTTTAAAATGGAAATTTAGGAAACCCTGACTCGGTGCCGAAGGCCACGTGTCCGTCATCACCAGATGTCTTGGCTCGGGAGCTTGGGTACGATCGGGAAGGTCAGCTATGAGCACCCCCTTTCGCCCGGTCCGAAGACCGGCCTCTACTAACCGTGATATCCAATTTTGAAAAATGTTACGTGTTCTTATTCCGGTTATTAGCCTAGAATTTACTATGTTATGCGCGCAGCAAACAAGTATAGACTAGATTGCCTAATTGGGAATAATCATTGCATATCCGTTTGTTTTGAAAGCGCTTTGGGTTTTGTTACTCGCAAGTAGGCTAAAATACGGATTTCAATGAGTTTTCCAACTCAAGCAACCCAACCTCCACCCACAGGCATTCAAACAGTTTATCTCACATAAGCACTTAGCCGCATGGTAAGCATACTGTCATGGCAACATTCACACGCAGTGTGGTATGCTAAAGCGTAAATACTTACATCGTACTCCGTGCCAAAACAGTAAACTAGTTAGCAAACATGCATGTCCTAGTTCATGTTAAGTGGCTAATGCAACACATACAGCATGTAATTAGGATAGGCTCGGCTAACCCTAAAAATGGCATGTGAAGTGCACTTTATTTGATGCACGTATTCAATTTGGAATTGGAAGCACGATGCAGTTTGTATGATGTACCGAACCCTATGCATGTAAACAAATGCATGGATGCACGCATGCATTGCATAAGGTATGCTAAAATAAGTATGCCCTAATCTACCATCGTAAGCAGGTAATAAAAGGGAAGAAAGAAATGGGGATTGGAAGACATACACCCACTCACACACACTTATTACAAATTTGCCCTCACTCGGAGGGACCGAATAATAATACAGTCCAAAAGAATAAATGAATAAATTATTACAAAATTCTAATTATTAAAATTAAATCAAATAAATAAAAGAAATGGGGCCTCAGCCCTGCCTCGGGATGCGTGAATGATGCATGCTCGATCCGACTTGCCCGAAAAGCCCGTGTCATGACACTGTTGCTTCTGTTTCTACTGCCCTGCCTCTCCAAAAAAATTCCCCAGAATACCTTCTACATGACCTGCAGTACCCCCACCGGCTGGAGGAAGTGACCACCGGCTGCTTAAATTGGCCACCGGCTTCTTGTAGAGTTTATCGGCACAAAAAGTGTGTCGGTCGGCACATTGTTCTGCCGGTCGGCAGAAAGTTCCTGCAGAGGACAGTTTGACAGCAGCAGCAAACCAGTAGTGCGTGACATGGATTTTGAGCATATGTAAGCGTGGCCAATGCCTCCTATCATGCTTGGGGACTCAAGGAGGCATGACTCTTGGTTCTTGGCCATCAATTATGCATCTTGACGCATGATGGCCTAAGGAACCAAGGTTGCATTTTAATGGCAATGCATGCAAACAAACAAATGAAATCCAAGGCCTTATCATGAGTTAGTCAAAGGTCTTGGTGACCAAGAATTGAGACGAGTTGCACCACTCGAAGTGTGAACTCCTCTCAACCCTATGCTTGGCTTGACAATCCCCAAGCCAAGCCATGGAATGCATGTATGCAACATAGCTCAAATGATGCAACAATGGACTAAGATGCAAGGCATACCAAGTGTCATGCAACTATCACAATAGGCATGCAAAATGCTAGAGCATGCAAGGTATAAGTGGCACGCAAACATGGCCAATCAAGCAATGGGACCAACCTACTACAACACTCGATGAACCAAGCATGCATCAAGCATATAATGAACATACAATGGTGGCCTTAACTTCAATGGGGCAGCCCTCAAACCACCCCAAAACAGTGGCAAAACAAGCCCTAAATGATGACCAAAATGCTATACAAACATGCAAGTTCATGGGCCCAAACCTAAGGCACCAAAAAGAGCATCTTACTACCACTTACACAACCACTCATGGCATGATTCTAACAACCAAAAACAGATTTTTAGTATGCAAAATGACACCCAAATCCCCTCACATGGCACCCCCAAAATGTATTAATCATGGAAGCATACACAAGGCCTATTCTTAGGCATAAAAGGACACACCTTTAAAGCATGAAAAGATGACAAGTACAAACATATGAGCATGGATTAGGGTCTGAAATAGCATGTCAAATGATCCCAAATCATCTAAATAGACTATCCAATGTATGTACATGGATCACCTACCCAAGGCCTACAAGCCATCATGCAAAACAACCATGTCAAGCATGTTAAATATGACAAAAACAGTGGCCCACAGCCCTTATACATGGCAAAATGATGTTAGTATCTCCACGGAACTAAGCTAAAACATGCAAAGAACATGGCCTAGATACATGGCATGCTTCTAGGCATAAGAGAGCATTTCAAAGCAAACATAAGAGGCATGTTAGGGACCATAAAACCGACCAAAAACAGAGGTTAAACATGCTCCAAAACACTCAAAAAAACTCTGAAATGAAGCTAAAACCAACCATGCACACATGCTACTCTTTAGGTCAAAAACAAAGGCAAACAAGGACAAGGGGGAGAGGGGTGTCTCTCCCCTATATGAGACTTGAAACCATCTTCCTCACCACTGAAAACCCACTAGTTTTCAGTGGTGAGAAGACCAAACACACCAAGTAAATAAGGTCCCAAGAAAAGGCTCCAAAATGGCCAAAGCAAGGCCTAAGAGGATGAGACTCTCCCAAACCACAAAACAACCTTGATGAATGTTCTTAAGCAAGGAAAAACAAGTCTTTTTTATGTTAAACACAAATCCAAAAACACAAAGCAAGAAGGGTAGAATGTTGTTGCAAAAATGGGGAATCTAAAGTGATGTTCTTACCCTTGAAGATCCTTTGAAGAACAAAAGGTCCAGCCCTCTTTAGTGATCAAAACCAGTCCAAGATCACACAAAACAACCCTCCAACCTCCCAATCTCGAGCTAAGGTGTAGTAGTGTGTGTAATGGTGCAAAAGTAAGGTAAAACCACACTTTTTGGTCCAAAAACACACACACAAGAGGAGAGAGGTGGAGATATATGTATATATGGATATATAACAGAGATATATATGTATAAGCTCTGGTTTTGCCCTCCAAAATTCTAACCTTGAGCCAAGAGAAGAAGCCTCTCTCTTATAGGCAAGCAAAGCTTACAAGCTAAGCAAACCAAAGGCTCATCCCTCCATACACGTGTATGGAGGGGAGCAAAAAGCTATACAGCTGTAAGAAAATATCTGATAAAGCATCTGTACAGTAGTCGGCAGGGCAAAATGGTCATTTGCCAAAATTGACTGCCGACCGGCACAAAAGAGTGCCGACCGGCACAATATAGTGCCGGTGGCAACACCAACCAGCCGGTGGCCTCTAGCCACTGCCGGTGGTGTGTGGGGATGCCTCACAAGGCATTCCCTGCCCCTCCAAGACAAAACACAAGTGTTTGGTGCAAAACCAAACACAAAACGGTCGAGTTCGGAGGTCCTGAGGCAAGGCGCGCGCAGCCGAGAACTCCGGGAACTCCAAACAAACACGAACATGGATAATCACCGAGTGTTCAAGCGGTGACGTCCAGGTCTTGAGGACGGTCAAAAATGGGGTGTCTACACTTTGTTTCTTTTTCGCTACAAAAGAATAAGAGTAATATTATAGAAATTGCGAAATTTTACGAAGTTGTTCTACTTGAGTTGTTTAGATCATATTATTTTAATTGGTTTAATCTTCAATTCTAAAGTTCTATTATTACGTGTCACATAGGTAAGTGAGAGTACTTTTTAAACTTTGTTAGTTTGTGAAATATTTTCTACGGAATAATCGCAAGTAGCTTTTTCTTTTGCTCTAAGCTTTGGTTTGGAAGTTAGGAACTTGTATACCTGGAAGTTAAGAAGTTAAAGCATTTATAGTTAATTACATTTTTGTCCCTAAACTATCACCATTTCGTTTATGTACTCCTTAAACTGTTAATTTTGTCTTATGGGTCTCTAAACTATCACTTTGGTTCTGTTTAGTCCAAATGGTAGATGGCATCGAAATTGTTAACGGCAAAGGTGAAAACGTGAGATTCAAAACTGGTAAAGGGGTAAAATAGATTTTTCACCTGTATATTAGCATTAAAAAAATCCAGTGGAGGAAAGTTCCTACCAATTTCATAGAGTATTGAAAGAAAGAAAGAAAAAAAAAAAAAAAAAAAAGAGGAAAAGATGAGAGGTCTGAAGAAAATGGAGAACAGAATAGTAGAAAAAAAAAAAAAAAAAAAGAAAAGAGAGAGGAGAAGATAAGAGGTTGAAAAAAAATAGGAAGAGGAGAACAAAGTATTGGGAGGGAAACAAAAAAAGAGAGAGGAGAAGATGTACAAGTTTGAAAAAAAAGAAAGAGACTAGGGCTTGTTTGGTTTGTTTTTAGGAGAGTTGTTTTTGAAAAAAAATTTGGGGAGAGAGTTTAGAAATTTTTTTGGTTTGTTTGGTTGTATATTTTGGGAGAGTTGTTTTTTTGGGAGTTTGGGATGATTTGATATTTTGGGAGAATTTGAATAGATGTGTGTGAGAGAAGAAGTGATTGAGAAGGAGAGAGGAGAGAGAAAAAGTGATTGATTGATGTGTAAGAGAGAGAAAGTGATTTTGGAAATTTTTTGAAAAAAACTCAAACCAAACAATTTTTTAGAAATTTTTTTCTAAAACTCATCTCCCAAATGCAAACCAAACATAATGTAAATACCTTTTGTCCATGAACTTGTTATGGTGTATTGTCTCCAAAGGCTCTGAGACTAAATAAAGAACCAACATGACCAACATGACTAACCATAACCTTTGCTTCATGAATCTATTTCATAAACAAAAACAAATCAACAAAGTACATAAAATCACAAAAGTTAATCACACTAGAACTTTAATATGACATTGAACCTGTTTTAGGGATGCAACTCGGGCGGGTTCGGTCGGGTTAGGAGATTGTCCAAGCCTAGCCCAAGTTGTGTTGAGATCTGTCCAGGCCTGCCCAAGCCCAAATTGTAACCCGAGGTTGCCTGCCCAAGCCCAACCTGAGTTAAACCTGAATTGCCCGAGTTGCCCGAAATTTTTTTTTTTTTTGCAGCTACATTATTAAATTATTAAAATTTGATTCTATTTATATTTTTTATATATATATAGAAAATCATTAATACCATCAAAACAAATAATTTATATAATGTAAGAGAGATGCTGCTATAGTAGTCTTTATAATTTATGAGTGAAAATAAAAAAAAGTAAGATTTTATGTTATTTGTATATATTATATATATTCAATATGATTTAATAATCCAAATTATTTTAATATTATGTAATAGCTAATAATTTATATATATATTTAATATTTTTATACACCTATATATGTATAATTCGAGCTTCGGGTTGTTCGTGTTGTTTGATATCTTTGCCCAAGCCCGTCCAAATTTAATTCGGGCTTCTGTAATTTTTGCCCAAGCCCGTACCAAATTTGAAAATATCTTATCCAAGTCCTAAAAAAATTCGGGCTGAATTCAGGTTGCTCGGGTTGAGCCCATCCAAGTTGCACCCCTAACCTGTTTCATAAACAAAAACACATCAACAACCAAATAATTCAAGTCACAAAAGCTAATCAACAAAAGCAACCAAGAACCACCAACCCGACCCCACCCCTTTTAAACAAAATAATCATTATCTGCATTCATGAAAATATTCTAGTTGATTACACAAAAGTAACAGCACTTTAAAACTAGAGCTAAATAAAGTTTTTCAAGTTTTGCCTCTAATTGTTGTTATTACATCCCAAAAACTAGATAATATAAAGGCATCGTGAATGCACACAAAATAGGTAATGCCACTTATGCAGATTGAATTTTAGAAAATAAGTATTTTTACTTTATTATTTTAAAATTAATATTGTTATGAAATTATATAGTTATTTAGTTTCCTTATTTTCGTATTGCATTATGGTAGTTGCCAATTTTGGTTGTTTCCTAATTAAGTTAGGTCTATATTTTGGTAGTTGCTAATTCTGATTGTTTCCTAATTAAGTTAGGTCTATTTTTTTGCTTATAAATAATGAATGTAAGCCTTAGGGCAAAGGAAAGGGATAGTTTTTTAAGAATTATATATTTCAAGTTTTATACTCTTTTGATCCGACTTTGGGTATTCTTGTGAATCAATCATTGTTGAGCCTTTATTCTCTGTATTCTTTGTGAGTCAACGAGTTTAGAGAGGAATCTTACTTCCGATATTCTTGTTTGAATCAACGGATTTTAAGATTATTCTTATTTCACGTTTTGTGCTGCATCAGCTGGTATCAGAGCTTGCTATGTTCTTGCTTCATGCCTAGGAATCGTAGTGATGCTCAAGAGGTTCTTGTGGAAGAAGAGGAGGTAATAGATGATAATTCTAACCTGCTGAGTTTTTATAGTGAAAGACCGAGGAGAGATCATGCATTGAAAAATTATAAAGATCACGTGAACCAAATCACTAAACAAGATGATCTGATTAAATGGCCTTTCACGTCAAAATTTATTCCGGATCCGATTGTGGATTGGAGTAAGCCACCGATTTTTGATGATGAACCATTCATTGATGGAACTAATAATATGTTTAATCATATTTTGTCTGTTGGAAGCATAAATCAGAGTTATGGAAGGGTTGGTATTAATTTTATTTTTGTGGAAGATCATATACTTGGTTTACATGAGTTTAATGAACATTCAAAATCGATTTACAATATGGAGAATATTTTCTATGATCTATTTGAAGAGAAATTTCATGAAAAGTTTACAAATTTTAGTTTGAACTGTTCAAATTTGGGCTTTGATGAAGCTGCATTAAATTTGTTAAAGAAAGTTGTTCCTTTAATTCTAGGAAACTCTTCTTTGAAGTTTAGATTTACAAAAATTAACCTCAAATACAAGGTTGATGTGGATAAGTGCAGACATGCCAAGTTATTTCAAGTAATAGAAACTCGAGGATGAGTTTTCTCAAGCGGGGAAGAATGATGCAGATTCAATTTTAGAAAATAAGTATTTTTATTTTATTATTTTAAAATTAATATTGTTATGGAATTATATAGTTATTTAGTTTCCTTATTTTCGTATTGCATTATGGTAGTTGCCAATTCTGGTTGTTTCCTAATTAAGTTAGGTCTATTTTTTTGATTATAAATAATGAATGTAAGCCTTAGGGCAAAGGAAGGGGATAGTTTTTTAAGAATTAATATATTTCGAGTTTTATCCTCTTTTGATTTGACTTTGGGTATTCTTGCGAATCAACCATTGTTGAGCCTTTATTCTCGGTATTCTTTGTGAGTCAACGAGTTTAGAAAGGAATCTTACTTCCGATATTCTTGTTTGAATCAACGAATTTTAAGATTATTCTTATTTCACGTTTCCCGCTGCATCAGCCACATAGAATATTTCAGCTTTACTATGTTGACCCTCTCTTCTTTGATGTGCCATCCTTAACTGGAGCTGTCATTTTAAGTAGATGGATTGACATCCATTGGCCCTTTGAATGGAAGAGTGTAGATGGTGGTGGCCTCCTAGGCATTGCCCCTTAAGTGCAAAGAGTGCAGGTGGTGCAAGTATTGTTGGTCTCCCACCCATTAGGGCTTCAATGTTGAACATTGGAGTTGGTGGTGGCCTCCTTGGACTTGGGCCTTGAACGTTGAACATTGCAGCTGGTGGTGGCCTCCTTGGAGTTGGACCTTGAGAGTTGAAAACTGCAATTGGTGCTGGCCTTCTTGGAGTTGGACCTTGAGAGTTGAATGGTGGTGGCCTCCTATGCGTAGGACCTTGAGGGTTGAATGGTGCAGGTGATGCCGGTGGAGGTCTCACAGGTGGAGGCCTTACGGGTGGAGGCCCTTGATTGTTATTCTTCTGTTACAAACACCAACAAATATGACTTGAGGAAAACATTGGGAAACAAATTTAATTTAAACAAAATAGAGGTTGTGTTTTGAAGAACTTACTAAAGATTGCACCTCTGACTTGCAAGTCCTGGTGTTGTGGCCATTTTGTCCACATTTTCTACAGCTGAGATTCTTGCGAAACTTCCTTAACTTGGTAAGATTTTTAGATGCTTCATCTGGTCCTTTCGTCTTGCCTTCTTTGGTCTATCAGGTGGCTTAGAGTACTTTGGAGGCAAAGCTGCCTCTTTCCTTGTCTTCTCCCACATCTCAGCACCATTGATAAGGGACCACAATGGAATAACACAAATACGATGTCTTTTAAAAATTCCACTAATGGAATAATCTGTTCCAAAACAGAACTTTCATAACTTCTATTCCAAAAACAAACAAGAAAAAATACATAAAAAGTCATATGGCATCAAAATAAACTTTTTTGTATTTTTTTTTTTTATATAAAACTACAGCACTTTTCTGTTACGTATTTGACAGAAAAAAAAAAAAATCTTAAGAGCATCATCACTTTGAAGACTTTGATAAAATAGAACACTATTTTATATAAAACATACAGCACTTTCTTAATTTTTTGTTCCAAACACAAACAAAAAATAATGCTTAAAAAAACATAGAATGCTTAAACAATGATTTTACTTGTAGTTACAAAAACACCGAATACGCAAGTTGAAAACAAAAACCATACACAATCAACCATACAAATGCAAACTAACAAAGAGAGAGAGAGAAGTATACTTGAAGGTTTGGAGTTCACCATGTTTAGGAGTGTAACAATGGCCTGCGGCCCGAAGCCAGCCCACGGCCTGAGGTGGGCTCTGTCTGATTAGGCACGGGCCAGAGATCAGCCAAGGACCCTAGGCCTAGGTTTGGGCCATCATTTTGAAGCCCGACCTGGCCTATGGGCCCGCTCAAGGCCTGACCCGAGGCCCGAATACCCTTTGGGCCTGAGCCTAATTTTCTGGCCCATGGCTCGGCCCGAATTTTGACGGGAGCCTATGAGGCCTGACATGGGCCGGGCCAAATTTACACCCCTAACCATGTTCGTGTTCATCTTCTCCATGTTGATCCATCCGAAATCAAACTCAATAAATACAAACACTGGTGCAAAACCCTTCCAATGTTGTTGATTCACACAAATCCAAACCTAAATCAAGTTGATTTGGGTGAAATTTTGAAACCCTAGATAAATCCCAATTGTTCTCTTCTGTTTACATCAGATATGTATGACGTATAAGTTTTCTCCTATTGATTTTATTATTTTTTTTAATGGAGATATAGGTGAAAAGTCTATTTTACTCCTTTACCAGTTTTGAATCTCACATGCAGGCCACGTTTTCACCTTTGCCGTTAACAATTTGGATGCCATCTATCATTTGGACTAAACAAAACCAAAATGTGATAGTTAGGGACCAACATGACAAAATTAATAGTTTAAGGACTACATAAACAAAATGGTGATAGTTTAGGGGGGTAAAAGTGTAATTAGCCCAAGCATTTAGGATAAATTATACTGACACCTTTGAGGTTTGGCTCGATGATAATAATCCCTTGACATTCTAGAAACTACATTTTCCTCCTTGAGGTTTAGAGTCACATTACAATTTCATCCCTCTGTTAGTTAACTATTCAATCAACTAACAGAAAATGCTGAGGTAAGAAAAAAAAAAATTTAATTCCTATTTTATCATATTCCGCTCCATCTTCTATCTCTATCACCTCTCTCAAAAACAAACTTGAGACCCACAAGTCCGGATCCTCGGTCGCACTTCCCTGCCGCGCCTCCCTGCCGCCCTCCAAGACGACGTCATTTTGGGGGGGTTTTTTTTTCTTCTTCTTCTTCTTCTTCTTCTTCTTTCTTATTTTGCTTTCCCCTTCTCATTTTTGAACCCTCGCCTTTGAGACAGAGAGGCAAATCTAGAGAAGGGTTGGTTAATCAACTTGGAGACCTCACTGGGTTGGTTAATCAACTTGGTGACCTCACTGATAACTCTCTCTCTCTCTCTCTCTCTCTCCTCATTTCAGATTGCAAATTGAATCGGAGAGAGGCATGGAGAAGGAAGAGGAGCAACAATCATCGACCCAAACCACCCCTCTTATCAGCCTTCCACGGTGGCGCCACCGCCTCACCACTCTCCCACGTGCCATCAACCTCTGCCTCAAAACCACGATCTAGTCCAAACTCGGGGGCTCCGTCGGCGACCTCGACACGTACGTCCCCATAGTCCTAGCCCTAGCCCTAGTCTCCCACCTCGACCTCTCCACTACTCTCATCTTCACCTCCCTCTACAACATCTCCACCGGCCTCCTCTTCGGCATCCCTATGCCCGTCCAACCCATAAAATCCATCGCCGCTGTCGCCATTTCCGAATCCCCTCGCCTCACTATCCCCCAAATCGCCGCCGCCAGAATCTCCACCGCCTCCGTGCTCCTCCTCCTCGGCGCCACTGGCCTCATGTCCTTTTTCTACCGCTTCATCCGTCCTCCACCTCATCCAACAGTACCCAATAAACCCATATTAACACAACTTTGCAAACTTTATTACAAGGAAGAGAGAGAGAGAGAGAGAGAGAGAGAGAGAGAGAGAGAGAGAGACACCAGTGTTGATGTATCGGCAATACAGTGCCCAGTGTTGAGTGTTGATGATAAGAAAGAAAGAATGAAAGAAAGAGAAAGAGAGAGAGAGGAAAAAAAAAAAAAAACCCTTCCAAAACGACGTCATTATGGAGGGCGGCAAGGATGTGCGACAGGAAAGTGCCACCGAGGATCCGAACTCTGAGACTTACACCCACCTCTATCATATTCCTCCCCATCTTCTATCTCTATCACCTCTCCCAAAACAAACTTGAGACCCACACCCACCTGTTTTTTTTTTTTTTTAAATATCAGAGAGACCCACACCCACCTTTGCCTTACCCAAACTTGCCAGCATTATTAAATTCTTCACATTGAGATCATCATAGACCAGCAACAAAAACTCATTTTATAATTTTGATTAAAACATCAAAAATAAAAAGGAAAATATCAATGCACTGTAGATTTATAAAATTATTTTAAAATTAATGATAAACTATATATACATTAAACTATAAAATCATAAGTTTTTCCATTGATCAATAATTAAATTTTGAAAGTACCACTGTTTTGTAATTGGCCCAAAATAAAAAGTCCCAAAAGTTCACAAGGTAACAGAACCTACAAACCCACAAAAATTAATAAAGTCAATACATCTAACATTACACTAATAATAAACCCTCAAAAGGATGTATAATATATATATATATATATAAGTTATTCTATTTGTGATATTATAACTCAATTTTTTTCAATCACAACTAAAAAATAATAATGAGTCATAACCAAATATGAAATAAAGTATAAATAAAAATATTTTCAATCATAACCAAGATAGTAATTACAATAGATCATAATTAACATCACAACAAATCATCTATATAATAAGGGAGAAAGGTTTTTGAATTTATCCTAGAGACAATTGTCCTACTAGGACATTTTAATGGTCATGATTCACTTATGTATTTAGATAGACGGATGAGATGAGCCCCTTTAAATACATATCAATTTACTTCCCGCCCAAACACTAAACTTCCTACTCACCCACGCTTTATCTCCATTCTATCTTCAAGATCACTCTGTTATTCTATCTTTATCTCCTCCCTTCTTTGTTCTCACCCACCCCATTCCCTCTTTATCTCTCTCTCTCTCCCTCCCTGTTCTTCTTCTTATATACCTTCCCTCCCGAAACTACTGCTCTCTAGGTAAGATCACTCTGTCATAAAAGAGACCCGTTGAGTTCCCTCTCTCTATCTCTCTCTCTCTCTCTACTGTGCTTCACAAGTTCCGATTATAGTTCACTCTGTTGAATTCGATCTAGGGCTTTCACTTTACTTTCTCGCGATTTCTTGCTATCACTCTGCTCTTGCTTTCAATTGATCTCACAAATGATTTCTTTTCAGATTTTTTTCTCTGCTGCTCTCCAGCCCTGTTCTTCTTCTTACATACCCTCGCTCCCAAAACTGCTGCTCTCCAGGTAAGATCACTCTTTTCATTTTCGTCAATCTATAGATTGTATAGATTTTATTTGTGTAGATTTTTTTTATAGATTCTATAGATTTTTTACAAAGAATTTAGATATAGATTGTATAGATTTTATTTGGATATAGATTGTATAGATTTTTTATTTATATATATATTTTTTACAAAGAATCTGGATATAGATTTTTTGTAGATTTTTTCCAAACATTACAAAGAATTGTATAGATTTTTTATATATATTATCTTTGTGAGTATATTTTATTTGAAATTTCAGATTTGGAAAGATCAATTCCATCAAATGCAGAAAGAGCACCTTCCACATTTCCCTTTTCGTATTCCAACCCTCCATGAACGATTAGTTCTTCTTCCTGTAGTGATTTCAAAAATTTAAACCATAAAGCGTCACATTTGATACATGTCCTCAAATTTTATAAAGCATGCCATTCAAATTTTATGTGAATAAGGCAATAGAAAAGACAATAATACCAACAAAGACCATAAAGGAGGGTCTCTCAGTGGTGGTAACAAGTCTTGCCTACATCCATGTTGGGTGGATTTATGTGGGGCTACCATTCACTATGTAACTCATAACCATTGATCAAAAGAAAATGATTGTGGTTGCATGAGGCCTCACTAATGCTTATAACAACGAAAGTTTTGCCTGCTAACATATCATTTAATCCAAGTACGGGTTGACATCTGTGCACAGTTCTAATAATGTCCTTGGTGATTCATTTCATATTTAAGATATCTCATTCTTGCTTTCAATTGATCTCACAAACAATTTCTTTTTAGATTTTCCCTCTGCTGCTCTCCAGCCCTGTTCTTCTTCTTTTATACCCTCGCTCCCGAAACTGTTGCTCTCCAGATAAGATCACTCTTTTCATTTCGTCAATCTATAGATTGTATAGATTTTATTTGTTTAGATTTTTTTTATAGATTCTATAGATTTTTTACAAAGAATTTGGATATAGATTGTATAGATTTTATTTGGATATAGATTGTATAGATTTTTTACAAAGAATCTGGATATAGATTTTTTATAGATTTTTTCCAAACATTACAAAGAATTGCGTTCTCAGCAAAATAATAAGCATGAATCAACCTTAGTTTTTTATTTTATTTTGTTTGTACTATAATGATATTCTGAAGTATCATGTTTAGTTGTTTTGCCACTGAAGTAAAAAGAGAATTGTTGGGGAAGAAAAAAAGACAAAAAAAAGGTTAATGGATGTGTCATTAGGTGGTTGGTGTCGTGGTATTGTTTAGTGAGATGATAAGAAAATTATCTCCGCTTATGCTGAAGCTATTCTTATTATCCAGTTAGAGTTGGTTTACTTTTTTCCAAATTATGTTTTGGATGCTCTACTGTAATAACCCTCGCCACTGATCACTAACAACCCTACTGATTACTGCTAAACTGAGACTGAATATGATTAGTAATCGAATTGATCGAAATATTGAATTGACTGATTGAATATACTAGTTTAAATACATATCTATCTGTTGACTGTTAAACTTATCTGTCCATGTTTTATGTCTTAAATTGCAAATTGAAGGCCTTATCGGCGGCCGAATCTGAAATTGATTGATGATTTATGATCATTAGAATTTATGTGATTTTATGGTATATTCATCCGAAATGTGATTTGGTATGATTAAATTAGATTAAATATTGATAAATTACACTAATTGGCTTTATTTACAATTATGCCATAATGGTGGCCACTTAAGTCAAATTATATTGGTCTTGTTGAAGCTTGTATTGCATCATTCTTGTTCATCACTCTTGTGAGAGCTAAAACCGAGAGAGAATGAGAGAATTAAGGAGAAGGAAGGAGATTTCAACAATTTGGCTTGGAGGCTTAGGAAAATTGAAGAGAATTGCATAATTGAGCTTCCCTTCTTTAAATTGAAGACTTAAGGTAGGATGTTCAACATTTAATTTGTGAATCCAAGTCATCTCTTGCATGGTTCATGGAAGTTTAGTGAATTGAGTCTAGAACTAGCTTAGGTTGTTGAATTGGAGCTTGAATCTTGCATGCATGTTTATATTGTTAGTTTGGAGGTTTGATTTCATGGAAATCTTGCATGCATGCTCACATTTATGTTTAAGTCCATGATTTCATCATGTTTTGTAAAGATTGGCTCACTAGAACAATTATTTGAAGCTTGAAAAGTTGTTTAAAGTCTTGCATGTTCAATTTAAGCCATGTTCATGAAAATTGGTTTGAAATTGGGTTGATTTGATCTTCCTTAGGGGCTTTGATTTTACAATTGAGCTTTGAATCATGTTAAACTATGAGTTTTGATGTGTTTTCCAGCAAATTAGCCCAAGAGGATCGAAATTTATGTTTTAAGAGTTGAATTTGAGCTTGATGTTCAAATATGGGAATTCCAAATTTTGAACTCACGCTCGAGCGGGGTGACTGGCGCTCGAGCGTGAAAATCGTGCTCCCAGCACTTTGCACTGTTTTGAGGTCCGCTCGAGTGAAATAATTGACGCTCGAGCGGGACTTTGTGTCTTACGCTCGAGCGGGTGTCGAGCGCCTAATCGAGCGTGAATTTCACCTATCCAGCACTTTTGCAGTACGCTCGAGCAGGTAAGTCTACGCTCAAGCGGAAACCTTTGTCTGCATTTCCGCTTGAGTGGAGTAACCTACGCTCGAGCGGGACCTTGTTTTCTTGAAAATTCTGAAAATGTTTTTAATGTGCATCTTTGCATCCTCATTCCATTCTAAGCATTCTTAGGCCAAGTTTAAGGCATCTTAATGAGGATATAGATGTAGAACCGCACCGAGTCTAAGTAGGGACTAAGTCTTTAATTCCCGAATGTGAACTTAGTGTGTGTTCATCCTGTAAACTGTGTAGGGTTGGCATCTGAGGACGCGCTCTAGCTTAATTGTAGCCTAGAACTCTGTGAGTAACAATTGTGTAAAGATATGTTCAAATGTGACTGTTTAACTGTACTGTTTCTGAACTGATACTGTTTACTGATCGAATGTTTGTCCTCTATTCTGAACTGTATTGTGGCATCCATAGCAACTACTGTTTACTGTTACTGCTACTGTTACAGAGATCTCTGTCAGTTCCTATCTTGGAACTTCTGTTTACTGTTGTGATGGCCATCATTGGCTGTTCGGTCTTTTAAGACCTACTGCTTACTGTACTGTTATGCTAATGGATGTACCACATATGACTGTTATGATTGAATGACTGATATACTGAATCAATGAACTGTTTTCATTACCGTAAGGACATTCATTCTTAACCTCTTTACGCATTATGTTATTCACTGGGCTTTAGCTCACTGCTCATATATATATATATATATAGGTGTACAGGCACCAGACCGGAGCTAGGAGCGTGGATTAGACTCCCCTTTTTGTCAAGCCAACTACTGTGCCTCACTTGAGGTTCCGAGCCTGTTTCAAGCCATGGCTTGGGGGTGTTTAAATTCCCCCATCTGTCTCTGTATCTGTTTTGTAATACTATATAAGCTGTAGCACTGTACTGTACTGTTATAATAGGGATTAGGTCCCTGTCCTGAATGATTGTACATATGTATAGACTGTTTCGTTATGAATGTGCATATAAATGAAAAGTCTTTTTGCATACAGACTGTCACAGCTCATTGGACATTGTTTAATTACTGTTTTGGCTTTCGCCAGCCCCTATACTCTGTTTTATTGTGTTACTGTTAAGCAGGCCTTCGGTAATCTCAGATTACTGGCTGGTTACGGTGCTAAACCCATAGGGGCGAGTTTGGGTCGTGACATCTACAGATTATATGTCTTGCTCTTTTATATTTCTTCTCTTTCATATATATTTCCATTTTCTTATGTATATTTTTTGATCTTATAGAGTTGTTGACTGGTGATTATATGTCTCCATTTAGCTCAGCACATATTAATTAGTCGAATGGTCATACTAATATCCTATGTTTAGCTCACTTTTTGTTTTTATTTATTTTAATGAAACATTGGAGGAGACTATTCTTAATGCCATGAACAACTGTGATATTAATCAGATGTGTCTGCAATTTTCTTCGCCTCTCAATGAACTTCTGATGAATCTGCTGCAAATCACTGAGCCTCAGTTGGGTGAAGAAACAATCAGCAGCGACACTGACTCTCAAGCCAATCCCAGTCTGAATGTGAACATGGATTGGATTATTTAGTTGGTTTATTTACTTGCTTTTTTTTCCCCTTCAAATTATGTTTTAGTAGAGTCTGAATTGTGCTTTGCACTGCAAATTGTAGGAAGTATGAGTCATCTTTTTTGTTAAATTATTAGTTGTATCTATTCTATTCTTCAATTTTAACAAACTTGGAATTATAACTTTTGTATCTGTTGCCCTTAGTTATTATTGTTGATGCACTATCTGAATTCTTACTATAATTTCTGTTTTGAACAATTCTAGACAGATAGTTTAATTTCTCTCCAAAACTTACACATGGAATCCTTTTTGGTAAGTACAAGAAGAAGAAAAAAAAAAAAAGACAAAATTTTTTTTCTCCAACTTGTGTATCTTCAAGTAGCAAATCCTTCTAATGAAAGACTTTTTGACCAATAATTTTGCTGACCCTGTTAGATAATATCAACCAAGGTATAATCCCAACCTGCATTTCAGAGACCTCATAACAAAAATCATCAAGCTCAAGTCTTATGATTTGTGTCTGTAATAATTATTTTATTTGCTTCATATGATGACATTTCAAACTGGCAGCATATGCTACTTCATTGGAAGAAGAAAAAAAGGTTTAATCAAATATCTCCTCCATGCTACACACACATTATCAAATATTCCCTTTTATATTTTTAAATTTGTTTTTAATAATTAGTAGAAGGGCATTTGAAATTCTATTACATAAAATAATGGTATGGTTAAAACAAATGATGCTCTTTTAATCATTTATTTATTATTATTATTATTGTGAATTAGTTTGATTTATGTTGATTTATTATGGTGTTTGATGATTTATGTTCATTAGAGGTTAATTTGAATGTCATGTTTCATCTATCTTTTTAGTGTTATTTTAGATTGTTTATGGGTCAATTTATAATTTATTAAATAGTGTTGGGATTATAATTATATTTTAATCCTAACATTATTTACACTGTGCCTTCAGGCACGGGCATACACTAGTAATTAATATCACAATTAATCATAACTAAATCATAATGAATATATAATAGGTTATAATCAAAGGCCATAAATATTATAACTCGAACATGTGATACATACTCCAAAATAAAATGCATATTATAGAATTTACTACTAAAAAACATATGCATATACAAAGGAAACAACTTATTTTCTACTCACTTATTGCCATAAAACTACTGCACCAATCTGCTATTGAAATAATAAATATGATTTTAGTTCAATTAATTTACACATTTTCTAGAAATATCTATTTATATTTTATTCATGTATTGTCAATGTTAATGTATTTTTGAGATTCATGTATTCCTAGGATGAATGTATCTAAAAAGATTCATGTATGGTACATTGGATGTAGAAGATGTATTGGTCTCTTGGCTTGTTCAATAGAGACTATAAATAACTCATGTACCTAAGTGTTTTAAGTAAGGGGAATCAAAAAATTTGAGAGTTAAGAATTCCTCTTCCCTTTTTCAATCTCTCTAGCCTTTGTGTGATCCATTTTATTTCTAACAAAATGGTATCAAAGCCCAGGTTGTGTGGTGAAGAAAATGGCGAATGGTGTGATGGGATTCCAGTTTCCCCGGCTTCAAAAAGATAATTACAACAATTGGTCAATTCGGATGAAGGCTATGCTTGGATCACAAGATGTTTGGGAGATTGTGGAGAATAGCTATGTGAAGCCACAAGACAAGTCAAGTTTGACTGCTAATCAGAAAGATGCAATCTAAGAAAAAAGATAAACAAGCCATTGCTCTCATCCATCAGTGCTTGGATGATCCTTTGTTTAAGAAAGTGGCAAATGCAACCACCACAAAACAAACATGGGAGCTTCTCCAAAATAGTTATAAAGGAGTTGACAAGGTGAAGAAAGTTCAACTTCAAACACTTAGAGGTGAGTTTGAAAAGTCTTCGAATAAAAAAATCCGAGTCTGTTTCGGATTATTTCTCAAGAGTATTAGCCATTGTGAATCAAATGAAAAGATATGGAGAAGATTTACCAGATGTTCGCATAGTGAAGGAAATTCTTCGCTCACTGCAACCAAAATTTGAACATATTGTGGTGGCTATTGAAAAGTCAAAGGATTTGGAGTCCATAACTATTGATCAACTCTCGGGATCTCTACAAGCTCTTGAGGAAAGGCTAAAGAAAAATTCAAATGAGACTGTGGAACATGTTTTGCAAACAAAACACTCTTCTAGATGTGGAAGAGGTCAAGGAGGTCGAGGACGATCACGTGGACATAGTCACGGAAGAGGTGAAAAAGGTAGTCATGGCTCATTTGTCAATGAGTTAGAAGGAAGAAACCAACCTTCAGAAGAAAGAAACCAATCCTCATCATCAAGAATGTGTGGAAGAGAAAGAGCTAGAGGATGAGAAAACTTTTCAAAAATGTATGATAAGTCTCAAGTTGAATGTTATAATTGCCACAAATATGGCCATTATGCTTCGGAATGCCAAGATGCTACTGGCAATCTTGAAGAAAAAGCTCATCTTGTTGAACAAAAGGATGAAGTAGAAGAGCCTACTTTATTGCTAGTCGTTAAAGACAATGAAGAATTAGAAGCGAATTTATGGTATATTGACAATGGTGCAAGTAATCACATATATGGCAATAAAAGAAAATTTGTGGAGCTTGATGAAACTTGGAGAGGTCAAGTTACTTTTGGAGACTCCTCAAAAGTTCCAATAATGGGCAAAGGTACAATTTTACTTCGCTTGAAAAATGGGCATCAGAGAATTATGTCTGAAGTATATTTTGTGCCCAAAATGAAAAATAATATTTTGAGCTTAGGTCAACTTTTAGAAAAGGGTTATGAAATTCAAATGAAGGACCATACCCTTTGTCTAAGAGATGAAATGAATAATTTGGTTGCTAAAGTTTCAACGACCCGAAATAGAATGTTCTTGTTGAATCTTCAAACCCGACATGGCCAAGTGTTTTGTGAAAGATAAGTCTTGGTATTGGCACATGAGGCTTGGACACTTGAATTTTGGAGGACTAAAATTGATGGCCAAAACAAAGATGGTGCATACGTTGCCCTTTATCAACCATCCGGAACAATTATGTGAGGGGTGTTTATTTGGCAAACAATTTCGGAAGTCCTTTCTAAAAGAATCCACTACTAGAGCTACAGAGCCACTGGAGCTTGTGCATACGAATATTTGCGGTCCAATTAAACTATCATCATTTAGTAAGAACACTTATTTTCTGCTTTTCATTGATGATTTTAGCAGAAAAACCTAGGTTTATTTTTTGAAAGAAAAATCTGAAGCTTTTGGAGTTTTCAAAAAATTCAAGGCATTGGTTGAGAAGCAAAGTGGCTATGTCATTAAAGCCTTGAGATCCGATAGAGGAGGCGATTTCACATCAAATAAATTTAAAGAGTTTTGTGAAGCTAATGGGATTCGTTGTCTTTTAACGGTTCCAAGATCGCCACAACAAAATGGTGTTACTGAGAGAAAGAATAGATCAATCCTTAACATGGCGAGAAACATGTTGAAGAGTAAGAGAATGCCAAAAGAATTTTGGACAAAGGCTGTGGACTGTGCAGTTTATTTGTCAAATCGATGTCCTACAAGAAGTGTACAGAACATGACACCACAAGAAGCTTGGAGTGAAATGAAGCCTAATGTCTCACATTTGCATGTATTTGGAAGCATTACATATGCTCGTGTTCCATATCAACAAAGGTCCAAGCTGGATTCTAAAACCGAGAAATACATTTTCATCGGGTATGATTCAAGTTCAAAAGGCTACATGCTCTACAATCATATTACGAGGAAGATCATCATCAACAGAGATGTGGAGTTTGATGAAGAGAGCACATGGGATTGGAATACTCAAGAAGAAGAAAGTTATGATTTCTTTCCAATTTTGAAGAAGAGCAATCACTTTCTGAGGTGCCAGAAGAGCCTATTACACCTCCAGTATCTCATTCTCATCATCATTAACCGTCATTGTTGGAAAGAAGCTCAAACGCTAGACAAGATGAGAAGTGGAGAATTGTTATGGTTGAGAAGATGAATGCCATTAACAAGAACAACACATGGGAGCTCGCTACTCTTCCAAAAGGACAAAAAGGCATTGACGTGAAGTGGGTATACAAGGCAAAGAAGAATGCAAAGGGAGAGGAGAAAGATACAAAGTAAGATTAGTGGCAAAAGGTTATAGTCAACGTGCTGGGATTGACTACGATGAGATATTTGCCCTTGTTGTCTATTTAGAAACTGTAAGGTTGTTGATTTCTCTTGCTACTAACAATAATTGGAAAATTTATCAAATGGATGTCAATTCTGCTTTTTTGAATGGGTTTCTTGAGGAAGAAGTGTACATCAATCAACCTATGGGGTATGTGATCAAAGGCCAAGAAGATAAGGTTTTCAAGCTTTCAGATGGTTTCACTAAATGTCCATATGAGCATGCTCTTTACTCTAAAATGCATGGAAATGGAGATGTCTTGGTTCTTTGCTTGTATGTGGATGATCTTATTTTTACAGAAAACAATCCAAGCATTTTTGAGGAATTCAAGAAAGCAATGATTTGAGAATTTGAGATGACTGATATTGGACTCATGGCGTACTACCTTGGCATTGAAGTCAAGCAGATAGAGAATGGAATATTTATTTCTCAAGAAGGATATGCAAAAGAAATACTCAAGAAATTCAAGATGATTGATTGCAAGCCTATCAACACCCCCGTGGAATGTGGAGTCAAGCTAACAAAGCATGAAGATGGAGAAAATGTTGATGCAACTCTTTTCAAGAGTCTAGTTTGAAGTTTACGGTACTTGACTTGCATAAGACTAGATATTCTTTTTGGAGTTGGGCTAGTAAGTCGCTTTATGGAAGCACCCACAATGATTCACTTTAAGGCTGCGAAAAGAATTCTTTGTTATGTTAAAGGAACAATTGATTTTGGCTTATCTTATTCATCCTCAAATGAATGCAAGCTTGTTAGCTATTGTGATAGTGATTGGGCTAGAAACTTGGATGATAGAAAAAACACTACTGGCTTTGTGCTTTTCTTGGGAAATACAGCTTTTACTTGGAGTTCAAAGAAATAACCGATAGTAGCACTTTCTACTTGTGAAGCTGAGTACGTTGCAGTTACATCATGCACTTGTCATGCAATTTGGCTAAGGAATTTGATGAAGGATTTGCAATTTGCACAAGAGGAAGCAACGAAGATCTTTGTTGATAACCAGTGTTTCATGATCGAAGCAAACATATTGATACGAGGTATCATTTTGTTAGAGAATGCATTGCGAAGAAGGAGGTACAACTCAAGTTTGTGAAATCTCATGATCAAATTGCTAACATATTCACAAAGCCACTCAAGTATGAAGACTTCACCAAGTTTCGGACCTAGCTCGGAGTTACTAAAAGTCAAGTTTAAAAGGGGATGTTGAAATAATAAACATGATTTTAGTTCAATTAATTTACACACTTTCTAGAAGTGTCTATTTGTATTTTATTCATGTATTGTCAATGTTAATGTATTTTTGAGATTCATGTATTCCTAGGATGAATGTATTTAGGAAGATTCATATCTGGTACATTGGATGTAGAAGATGTATTGGTTTCTTGGCTTGTCCATTAGAGACTATAAATAACTCATGTACCTAAGTGTTTTAAGTAAGTAGAATCAAAATATTTGAGAGTTAAGAATTCCTCTTCTCTCTTTCAATCTCTCTAGCCTTTGTGTGATCCATTTTATTTCCAACACCTGCCATTGCCAATGGAAAAAACAAAAGATCAAACTTGGCAGTTGTTCGAACTACCACAACCCCAAAATCAAACAATTAACCATCAAACCAGACACACCAAACTACGACACCACACCACGGTCTCCAACTGTGGCCCAATCTCTCTTTTTCTTCCTCACATTCTCTGTCCCTCCAATTCATTCTTCTTCTTCTCCCTCTCATTTTCATTTGACCGTCGATTTGGGTTTGATCTGTTAAAGGTTTAGTTTGGATTTGGTCTATTATGGTGGTTTAGGTTTGGTTTGCAACTTTTCTATCACGGGTTATGGTGGAGTAGACATGGGTGCATATGGTGTGGCGATGAAAGATGGTGAGTTGTGGGAGGTGGGTAATGGTGGCGAGTTTGCAATGGTGGAGGTAGAAGGCAAATGTGATGAATGTGATGATGGGTTTGTGAAGTAGTGGTGGCAAGTCTGTGAAGTGTTGTTATTTATAGGGTCTATGATTGTGGTGCTAGAAGGTAGATGGGGCAGCTGATAGAGTGTGAGCAATAGTTAGTGGAGATGGATAATGGTGGGTGATGCTGATTGATTTTGATAGAGGCAATAAAGAAGGGCAAAAGAGAAAGGTAGAAGTTAATGATAAGGGTAAAATAATAATTTTACATTTTTAGTAAAGGGTCTTAAAGTCTTTTTATATTTGTCGTTACTTATGTGAATAGACAAACACTAATAGGGGAGGTTAGTGTAATTTCTAAAATGTCTAGAGGGCTTGTATTAAACTCAAATTTTATGGGTGCAAATATAATTTACCCAAGCATTTATATAAGGGAAATTTTGATATACACCATTTTAAAAATAGTGTATTATATGCACCTCTAGTAGGGGTGTTCGCAGTTCGAATTTGGACGGTTTGCGGATCGGTTTAGACCCGCCCGCATCTATGCGGTTTGGGGAAAAGACAATGGGCAACCGCCCGCAATGCGATTTGCGATTTGTGCGGATAGGGTTCGCGAATGTGCAGGTGGTTTGTGGATTAGATTTTTTTCTTCAAAAATTTATTTTTGAGCCTTATTATTTTTCCATTTAGTAAATATTTATTTTGGGCCCTTTTCTCCCTATTTTCTAAAATGCTACAACATTAATAATTAATGAATTAAAACTTATAAAATTAAAAACACAACAAAATCAATTCGCAATACAAACAAATCATTCAAAATCTTAAATCAAATCATAAACTAACACAAACACATATTTCAAAATCCTAAACTAGAACTCCATATTCATTAAGGAATTTAAAATTCTAAATCACACTTCATCCGGGACAAGTTCAGTTATGTAACAATAATAATATGATCAGTATTTATTTAGTTTCAGTTGATATAATACTATTAGCAAATGTAATGTTAGAGTAAGTTCAAAAAATAAAGGGTGTTTTGTTTTGGGCAAAAATATCTAGGTAGAATATATAAACGAAATCAACGGTTAAGATAAAAATAAAAAATAAAAAAGTGCGGGCGGGTTCTTGCGGGTGCGGACCCGCTCGCAATCCGCAAACATGCCATATTTCAAACCGCATCCGCCCGCATTATATTTGCGAAACTGCCCATTTATATGCTAGTTGGACGGGTTGGGCGATTTTTGCGGATCGGATAAACCGTTGCCCACCCCTAACCTCTAGTTATATTATTTTTTTTCTTTAATTATGATAATTTTTTTTCTTTAGTTTTTGATATTATTTTAGTTATGATTTATGAGTTATTTAGTTATACCTCATGTTTTGTTTAGTGATAGCATTTTTTTTTTAGTATGACTCAGAAAATTAAAATTATGTTATTTTTATTTTTAGTTATAAAGTACATATGATGCACACCTTTTGAAGGTGTACACCATAATGTATCCCTATATATATATTTTTCAATGTATTATATTAAAGGGGCATTGGACCCATAAATCTTAAAATTAGAACTTATAACCAACTAGTCCTACAATTATTTTAATGAACAAAAGAAGTCCTTATTCATGTAAATTGACACATTTACCATTGCTTTTATGGTATCGTCAAATTAAATGTCACATTTCAAAAAAGTACATTAAACGATTTTTGTAGTTACATTACTAGTTTGAACAAACAACATTCTGCATTCAATCCACTCAAAATGTAACATGCCTATTATGAAAATCAATCCTTATGTCACATTTTAAAAAAGTACATTGAAGAATTTTTATTAAACAAACCACATTCGACATTCAAAAATCACATTTCAACTCTTATATCACGTTTCAAAAACCACATCACCCAAAATGTAACATGCCAATTATGGAAATCAACAATCAATCAACAAGGGTAAAAACGTCTCAATGTGACACAATAATATATTAAATAAGATTTCATAGAATATGTTTTTAAATAAACAGAACTTACCAATCTATTAAAAAAAAAAAAAAAATTTCTAGATATATAGATTTCTGAAATGAGATTTTTAAGTAAATTTTTTTATATATTAAAATAGAATAAATATAATTAAATTATCATATGACCTGAGAATTACGGCATATCAGCAGTTTTTTGTGTATTATTCATATGACCTCAGAATTAGACAACTACCCCCTTTCCGGCAAAAGGGCAGGCAGAGGTGTGGAAAAGGATCAGAGAGGTAATCACATGTGGTATGGTGTATGTAGAAACTCGTGTAGCCCAGTGAGGATTCAAGATGTAACTAAAATTAGTTGATGTGCCTTTTATTCATTGGCAGTCCGTAAATCTGGCTTTCTCCGAGTAACCGTGAATTAGTTCTTAATTAATGAAATGGTTAAAATTTAATTAATTCTAACTTATTTTTTCTATACATTTTAAACAAAATTTGGTTATTATTTAATTTAAAAATTCATTTTTAATTATTTGTTTAAAGCAAGGAAACCTAGACGATTATAAAACAAAAAGGTAGTTTCAAATCAATTTAAAAGTTAAAAAATAATTACAAATTAATGATAAATTTTAAAATATTAATAATTAAACTTATAAAAAAATTTTTTTTTGTACATGTGTAATAATTTTCTCAACTTACATCTCATGGGCAACTTTTCCCAAAAAAAATGGCATAAAAACAGAAATTACTAGACAGAAAACAAAATTTCCTACTAGTAAATTTACCGAGACAAAGGCCCAAGTGAAGCAATCCACCCAAATCAAACTCGGACGTTGCTTTGCTACTGGGATCGTTAATGGGCCAACTAAAAATAATTTGGAGCACTTATCTGTAGGTCTTATATGTAAAATTTAAAATTCATCTAATCTAAAAATAAAGGAATAAACTCCTTTTCATATCTTTTAATATCTCAATACCTCCCTATATCCCTCTTATAAGTCTCAATTTAGATTCCCATTAATGATCCAAATCATCTATCTCGTAAGTTTCGTAATAAAAGTCATTCATGCAAAAAATAAGTTTATCAAAAAATTATGAATTTAAGAAAAAATCGTATTTTGTTTGATAAAATAAATGACAAATGTGATCGTAAACATAAATCATCCATTTTATAAAATAAAATGTTTTTCGTTTCTGTGTTTATAATTTTTCGATGAAACTCATTTTTGCATAAATGATCTTTTATTACGAAATTTACAAAATAGACGGTTCAAATAATTGGTACGAATCCAAATTAAGGCCTACAAGAGGTGTATGGAGAGATAAAAATATGGAGGGGAGTCTATCCCCAAAACAAGATACTTGTATCAATTAGTCTAACATATTTTTTATTGTTATTAAAATTATTTATTTATTTATTTATTTATTTTATAAAAAAAGAAATTTAAAGATGCTGTTATATCCCACCACTGTCGAAATTTCGTCAGACGGTTACCGGTGGCTCGCTCAAATGTTCAACATCACCAAGAAGTTACCGAAGCATCACTAGAATTTAGCTGAAGTATCGCCGAAGTATTCTGAACGTCACTAGAAATCGCCGAAATGTGTAAAATGTTCCTTGGACGTTATGAGCATCATCAGAGACTCGCCAAAATGTCTAAAATATTACGAAGAAAACAAAATTAAGAAATTAGAGCGAAAAAATATAGCAAAATGTGTTAAATATTGATAAACTGAAAGAAAAAAGAATATAACAGCAACAATGAGGGAAAAAAAATGTTATTTTTCAATTTATAGAGGGTTTAAGTATATAATCTCCAATATTGATCAAACTGAAAAACAAGCTTTAAAACTGTAAAATTGTTAGAGTTTCAAAGTATGATTCTATTAAGTATTTATTCTTATAAATGAAACTGAAAAACACATTATGAAATTGTAAAATTTTGCAGTAAAATCATGCTATAAAACTGTAAAATTTTACAGTTCTAAAGCATGTTATGAAATTGTAAAATTTTACAGTTTTAAAGCATGATTCATTTCGGCACCAAAAAATTGAAACTGGAAAATTTTACAATTTTCATCGCTTGTAACTAAAACTTGAAAACAACTTGTTCAGAATTTGAAAATTTTCTCTATTAAAACCGGAAAAAAGAAGTGTGTAATAAAAAAATAAAAAATAAATAAATAAAATAAAAAAACTAAGAAATCGAAAGAGAGAAACCAATATAGAGAGAGGATTGTACTCCTGCAACTATTTTTTGTTCGATCTAGCCGAATCTAATGTAGATCTATTTACTCATCTTCTTTGCCGGAAACTCATCTCATTCACTGTTGGTGAGAGTGAAACAAGGAGTCAGTGGTTGGTGGTTGCAGATGAACCCTAATCGATGGTTGTCATAACCCAACCTCGGGTGCTTAGGGTTGAATTCGCAACTACCTAATTAATTCTAATTTGAACAAATTAAATGGCATAAGCGAAAACACCTGAAAAGAAATAATAGCTGTAAACACATGGTAGAGTGATAAATATTATACTGAGAGTATAAGAATATAAAATCACCATGGATATTTAAGTCAAATAAAGAATAGTTTGGTTCGAGTAAATCATTTAAATAACAGAAACAAAATACAGAATTATAGCAAAATAATCATAACCACGATACGGAACAAAATGGAACAGAATAGAGAGTCAATAGATCCATGACACAGAGGGTCACAAAGTAACTAATCAGATATTCATAGTTATTTAAGTCTCCTAAGGCATAGAATCGTCAGAGGGTCACTAAAATGACAATTCAGAGGCTAATGGTTGTCTAAGTCTCCCAAGACATGGGACCTCTGTAGTGGTACTTATAAAATAATTGTTCAAAACATATTTAATAAACGGTTATATCCATGGGTTTTCATTTTAAGCAAATAGGATTCATAAATAATGAACGTAATTGAACATTAATATAATTTATAAAATATGAATTGCATAAAATAATTTGTTGTAACTCCAGATATACATAAAATATTTTATGATAACTCAAGATATAATATTACTCACCTTAATATTAATCCCTTACTTTTACTTCTCTGTTCACCGAAACTCCCTCCTTTTAAAAACTGACCACACTTTCACTTGTTCCCTCTTCCTTACTTCATGCACCTATTTACAGATGCTGGGCCATTGCATTTGGGCAAGGTACCAGCACCTGGGTCATTGCATTTGGGCGAGGCAATCACGTGGCATCACATGGCAAGTCCCATTAATTGCCTTCCCAAGCTTATCTTACGGTTTATTCTTATCACTTAATTCTTTTTTCTCTTTTTTGTTAAGCATAATGACTGGTAACTTAAATTAAATTACATTTTAACATATATAATCATTAAATTAAATATATTAACACAGTGTTAAAATTAATTAATCATTTGAAATGTCACAATGGTGGTCACCAGGAGGAGAAAGGCGTGGTCGCCGAATATCAAAAAGAGAAAGAGAAAAAAGAAAACGTAGAGAAAGAGAAATGGAAAACGTGCATGACTTTTGGATCTAACCAAAAGATTGAGGAATTAAATAGAGTGCACATCTTTCAAAAAGGACGTGGATTCAACTTAAAATTTATCCAAAAAAAAAAAGGGATAAAATACAATTTGAACAATTTTATTACTTGGATGTGGCTTTAATCTCCATAGTTTCAATTTGAACAATTTAATCCCTAAAATTTTGATTTTGTTGCAATATGATCCCTCCATCATTTATCGGTAGAATTTAAAAAAATAAAAATAAAAATAAAAATAAATTAAAATAAAAATAAAATAAATAAACATGTTTACAATTAGAAGAACCAAAATGAAATTCAAAACAAACTACAAGGATCCTTGGTGTATTATATTCATTACACCGATAGTTTTTGTAATTTGTTTTGAGTTCCACTTTGGTCCATTTAATTTTGCACATGATTTGTTTTTTCCGTTCAAAATATTAACCATGCATGACAAAGAGACTAAATTACAACAAAATTAAAAGTGTAAGGACTAGATTATGCAAATTAAAATTACAGGAACTAAGCGATACTTCATTCAAACTAGAGGGACCGGTGTTGTAATTTATCCAAAAAAATATTAAAACTACAATTATGATGGGATTTTTGAGCAAACTAATTTGCTAGTCATGAAGTTAACGCCAAACACAACATCAAGATGTGTGGCCACTATCCACAGGGTCTAGTTTACCAGCTAGTTGCAGTGATAAAATTCTCTCCATTGCTTCATTCCGAGCACAATCCGAATGGAGCTTGAAATTACAAGGTACACATTCAATGCTCCCGAATTCAACAAGCTCACCGCAACGGTCGCACGCAGAGATATCCTTAGGTTGATGAACACAACTGAGGTTGTGTGGGTGGCTTGCAATGTTGAGCTCACCCCTATATTCATCAATTTGAATACATAATGTATGAAGAAATAGGTTGTAGTCAACACAATGATAGAACCAGCACTTCGGGTTAATTTTCCCCCAACAAATTTCACAATAATTCTCACCCTGATCGCCAAAATAGGTTAGAATGAAAGGGTGTTCATTATATCTGTGTTTAACCGTCTGCGGCAAGGATGCACATCGAGTGTGTAATGTGAAGTTGCAAGTATTACATCCTTCACAAGGAACATTGCATGTTTCCTTTAGAGCAAGGGTGTGTTGATGAGATTCATGTGTGATAAAGCGTTGTGGTAAGAAACTAACTGGATGAATGCATTCCTTATGGAGAGACCGGTTGCAGTCATCACAGTGATAGAACCAACAAAATGGGTTTACTTCTCCCTCGCAAATTTCACAGTAATACTCATCCTGATCGCCGAAATAGAGTAGGGAGAAAGGGTGTTTGTCAAATCTGTGGCTAACCGTACGTGGCAACAAGGCACATCGAGTGTGTAGCTTGAAATTGCAAATGTCACACACTAACCCGACCCCATAAAAATTTTTATGACATGCAAAACACAACCCTCCAGTTGTTTCTCTTAGGGTAAGGAAGTGCTTATGAGTATCATGCAGGATGGTGCCTAGTAAGGAAGCACACTTCATGTCGAGGAAGAAATCACAGGCTACACAACCAAACAAAACCCCATTGCAAGACATTTTGCAACATTGGCATAGGGGTAGATCAGAATATATGGATTGCCATCTGTTCAATATTAGCGGGTGGTTTGGGTGAATCGGGTGTTGCAGCTCAATGGGCAACTCGACACAACACTCATGCATAGTGAAGTTGCATTCAGTGCAATGGTAAAATGGGGCGGTGATTGGCTGTGTGCATCCAGCACATACAAGTAGTTTGCTCGCGGTGCATGATTCATCATTGATATGATTGTCAACAAATAATAATGGATGATAATGACTAACATGGTCAATCTTCATCGGTTTATTACTCTTCCCCGCCAAATTGATCTTCTTCTTGAAATGTGTAATAAGATTAATTGATTCATCAAGTAGTGGCAAGCTCATCAAATTGGGCTCAAGTTTTTCAACTCTACCATCATTGTCATCGACATCATCATCATCATCATCATCATCAACCAGTGCCAAACCAATCAAATTGGGCTCAAGTTTTTCTAGTACAAACTTTGTTTTTTGGTCGATTTGTTTAGTTTTGCATGATTCTTCTTCCAACTCTCTAAGATCACAACATTAAGAATAGAATGTAAATCAAACAATTATAACATGACAACAACAAAAACAAAAGTAATACTAATAATAATAAAAGGAGGAAGAGGAGATCAAACCTGGAAAGCTTTATCTTTGATGTCAAACAATTTACATGGGCGAAATATCTGCATTGGGCACAATAATATGCCCAATATATTCTGTCCACTTTTTCAGTGCAGATTGCGCAATAGGAAGTAAATCTGAAATGTTCATATGGAAAAGAATAGATGAGGAATAGAAGGTGATCATGCTCACTATATTTTATGGTACTTGGTAACAAAGCACAATTTTGGTTGACCCAGAATCGGCAAGTGGTACATTGATAGAATGTGCCTTCGTGTTTGGTGCCACAAGCATCACACAATAACAAAGTTGGCCTCTGTAGAGGAGTCAAAGGGTGTTTGTGACATATGTGCTCAATCTTCTGCACCAACAAGGCACACAATATGTCGAGCTGGAAATTGCAATCGAAACAGCTGTAAGTGAAGCTCTCATAAGGTTGTTGGCAAGCACTGCATTCGTAAGCCGATTGAGAATAAGGCAAATCTGGGAGTAAGATAAGGTGGTGTTCAGGGTGCATGGGGTGTTCCATCTTTGTTGGTAGTTCTGCACACACTTTGTGCAAAGAGAAATGCTGACATTGCCTGCAACTATAGGTTGGACCTGAAATAGGTTGCTGACAAACATAGCAAGAGACTTCTACACCATTATTGTTGTGCTCTTCCTCGAGAATCAATGGATGTTCATGGCTAAAGTGTTCCAACTCCATCTCTTCTCTCTCCCAAACCTAGTAGTGAATGAAAGTGGTAGCTGAACTGACCATTGAAGTAATGACGTCGATAAGAAACTCAAATTATGGGTTCTATTAAAAGATTTAAGAAAAAATTTTGGGACTGAGATTCTCTCCATTATTACATTGTAATGGAAGATCTCCATTATATCAATCATCCAAGTGTTGTGAAATAATCATAAAAATTTATCGATATTTTAAATTTAGAAAGAATCATAACAAGCTCTTAGATAATGCAATGGAGAGGATCATAATCTAAAATTTTGTGCAGTTTACCCATGAATAAGTACATAAGCATGTTTGTTTTTGAAGGATAAGGGTGTGGGATTGGACTATTGTTTGTTTGAAAAATTTTGTTCCGGAGTATTAATCCCACAAAAATGGGACTATCCTATCACATGTGGGAGGTGGGATAGAAACCATGGGATTGGTATCCCATGGGGATTATTTTGTGAAATGTTTATTTTACCCTCCATGCTATTACTTAGGCCAAGTTAGGCAAGTTGAAAAAAAGTCAAAAAGTCAAAAAGTTACTCAAAAAGTTAAAAAGCTATCACTATTCACCAAAAGTCAAAAAGTACGGCTGCACAACTTCCAATCCTAATTTTCCCCTACACACTAATTTATACAATTTTTTAATACACATTTTTTTTATAAAAAGTCAAAAAGTTAACCCAAACATCCATATTTTTTCCCTCAACTTTTTAATCCAAAAAGACAAAAAATACACTTATTTAGGACACCCCAAACAACCCTTAAACAATTAGAAAATGGTAAAATAGTCTTTTGAACATTTATAAATTATTTTTTTAGTGTTGTTAATTTAAAATTATATATTAAATAAAAAATTTAAATTATAAATTATAATTTATAAATTAAATTTAATTAAAAATAATAAATTAAAAATTATGGCCTTATAAATTAAATTTTTTTAGTGTTGTTAAAAAATTAAATTTACATATTAAATAAAATTTACATATTGAAAATTTAATTTATATATTAAATAAAATTATTTTTTTAGTTTTGTTAATTTAAAATTATATATTAAATAAAAAATATAAATTATAAATTAAATTTATTTAAAAATAATAAATTATAAATGATGGCCTTATAAATTAAATTTTTTTAGTGTTGTTAAATTATAAATTATAGATTACAAATTTAAAATTAGATATTAAATAAAAATTATAAATTACAAGGGTAAAATAGTCTTTTGAACATTTATCCTTATCCAGTCTGTCTAACCAAACATTGGGTTCACTAAAAATAGTCCAATCCAGACATCTAATCCCATGACTAAACAAACATAGGATACAAATCCAATCCAATCAAATAGTCCGGGGACAATGTATCCCGGGACTAATAGTCCGATGGATTACAATCCCCCTTATCCAGTCCGTCCAAACAACACTAAGGGCGTGTTTGATTCGCGGGATAAGGGGGGTGGGTTATCCACTATTTGGATTGTAATCCAAATAGTGTTCCTTTTCCGCCATTTGATTTTTTTTTAGTCCGCCGACTCCTTATCCCCCATATGGGGGACTATTGTGTCCTGGGGGGGTATGGGATTGTTTTGGGGGAACTAATGACTGTTTGGATTAGATGATGAAATGACCATTTTGACCCTCTACTATTTAATTATGTATTATATTTAATAAAATTCAATAAAATTTAAATGTCTCAATTTAAAAATAAAATAATTTTATTTAACTTTTATTGATGTTTTATTTATTTAAATTTTTAAAATAATTTTTTTATAGATATTTTATTGATATTTTATTTTAAAATTTTGTTTATGTTTTATTTAATTTCATTATTTAAATTTAATAGATGTTTTATTTAATTTCATTTTTTGATTATTATTATTTTTAAAACAAATTTATTTAAAATTTTAATTAAAAATTAATATATATTTTTATTGATATTTTATTTATTTATTTATTTATTTTTTTAAAAAAAAATAAATTTATTTAATTGTGTAAAAAATAAAATAAAATAAATTTTTATTTAATCTAGCTAAAAATAATTAAAATATTAAAGATATGTTTAATATTGCTATTACTTAGTAAACAATTTAAAAAGGGTAAAATAGTCATTTGTTCATTTATCCTATCCAGTCCGTCTAACCAAACGTTGGATTCACTAAAAATAGTCCTTTCCAGACATCTAATCCCATAAAAAAACAAACACAGGATACATATCCAATCCAACTAAATAGTCCGGGGGATTCACAGTCCCAGAACTGAAGTCCGATGAATTCTAATCCCCCTTATCCAGTCCGTCAAATCAAACACACCCTAATAGTTTCCAGAAGTCACACATAGAATAAAACATAGAGGTAAATTGATTTTCTGGACAAAATTTAAATCAAACAAATGTCGTCGCTTAACAAACTAGGAAAATTCAGCACTTGCAACTTAATCTAGTTTATTTAGTTCAACTTCATAGCAAGCTCCTTGACAGCTATATACACCTTAATTACAACAATGTCTACGAAGTCTGAAAAAAATTAGTATTAAAACAAGTGATAATTACTTTAGGTAACGTATGTATTTGATTACAGGATGTTATAAGAGACGTTTTCACTGAAAATTGCATTTTTAATTGAATAATTTTGTAAGTATTAAATATTTCTCAAATTATTTGAAAAAAATACAGCACTCTCAAACACCTCAAAAGGCCCTGGTTGAGTGGTTTAGATTTTGCAACCTTAAAAAAATGAAATTAAAATAATATTAATCTTAACTTGAAGTATGTGTAAACTTTTGTGAATTTTAACATTATGTTAGTTTTAATAACTTATTTTATCACATATTAATTTATTTATTTTTAAAGGATAAAAGTTGTTTAAAAAAAAAAAAAAGGATTGATATGTTTGACAAATGTTTAAAATGTTGTTTTTTATTATTGAGAAAGTTCGTGTAAGATTTGAAATTTTTTTGTCTTTAAAAACTTTTTGTGAATTTTTCCATTTGTTATTTTTTACTTCTTAAATTATTCTAGATTAGAAGGACCAAAATATAAAGAGCTTTAATAATATTTTTAAATTACTACAACAAAAATAAATAAATAAAAAGTGACTTTTTTTAACATTTGAAAGAAGGATTGGTCTTGTAAAAAAGTGAAACGTTCTCACAATTCAGTATTTTCCAAACACGCAAAAGAAAAAAAAATTAATAATAATAATAATAATTAGAGTAAATTATAATTACACACTTGAAATTTGCTTCAAAGATAAATTACCCTATATAATTTTGGAAATTACATCCTGTCTTTTTGAGTTTATAATCGCATAACAAATAAATTTTTTTATTAATAAATCATCAAATTAATTATGTCAAAAATATATATTTCAATTAACAATTTATATAATTTTATTATTATATAGAAGAGTAGTTAAAAAAATTTATTTGTTTTTATTAATTTTATTAAATAAAAAAATTTAACAAAAAATATTTATAATTTTTTAAATTATATAAGATAATTCGTATTTTAAACAAATATAAGAAATATATTTATAATTTATCCTAATTAATTATCCAATCCCACTAGGGTAGCTCAAACATCCCCTCTGTTTCTTCTCCTCTTCTTCTATATTTTCTACTCCACCACCCCTGTTTCTTCTCTTCTTCTTCTTCTTCTCTATTTTTTGCTCCACCACCACAACATCAACTCCCATCTTGTACATATACCTCATCAAAACTTTCTCATTCTCTGAATCCCATCCAAACCCAAAATCAAAATCAAAATCAAAATTAAAACAAAATCAAAATCAAAATCAAAACCAAACCCACAGAATCAAAATCAAAACCAACCCCATAGAATCACAATCAAAGCAAAATCAAAATCAAACCCACCGCCCATGGTGGTGAGTTGGGCTGTGGAGTGGTTCGTGATCTCCGTCCATGACCCCCTCTCTTTGTTTTCTTCTCCTCTCTTCCTCCTCTCTTTCTCTCTGTTTCTCTCTCTTTCTTTGAAACTGAAACCAGTTTCAGCGTGAGGGGGACAAAAAACAAAAAAAAACCAAAACGACGTAGTTTTGACACTCAGACATTCCAGTCCAATCCCCCCAGCTACCAAGCAATTTTCTAAATCATCAAAAAGTATCCGTAAATTACCAAAAAGTAAACCTTTTTTTGATAGTGACTAAAAACAGATACTGTATCCAATCTATAAGTAATAATAAATAAAAAATAATGATGCTACGTATACCAATTACCATATAAATTATTGTACTAATATATATTATTACATTGTTATTATAAAATTATAAAAATAATTAAAAAAACTTAAACCCTTTAAAATTGTATTACAACATTGATTAATATATTAATTAGTATATTAATTATTATTTAATAAAAAAACACAGATACTGTACAACAAACGCATAATTGAGGGTTTGAAGTTTTGAAGAAATAGTGATGCATAAAATTTCTAGAAGGGCTTTCTTCAACAATCTGCAGCAATTCACAACTCAAAAGCATAAATTAAATACCCAGAGAAAGAGAGAGAGAGAAAGAGAGAGTATAGTGTGTGAAACTGACCTATCAGAAGGCAAGTCTTGTCTTCGTCGACGGTGGTCCGGAGATCCTCTAGGAATGAATGGGTCCCAAATCAGCCTCTGAACAGATCAAGAATTCATATGATAAACGGAGATATAGATATGTTTACATGCAGCAGAGAAATGAGAGAGAGAGAGAGAGAACGATCGAGGAGGAGAGTTTGACACTTCTTTTTTTTTTTTTTTTGACATGCTTAGGCTAAGCCACCGGGCTTGACATTCTAGACTGTGGTGTGGGTTAGATATGTTTTTGGGGAGAGATTTTTGACAGAAAAAATACCACACCGTTTTCTATCTGTCTATCCTATCTCTATTTCTATTTCTATTTTTACCTCATTGCCGCTCTGACAAAAATTTCGGTCTAACTGAAATTACCTCATTGCCCTTTGCTTCAAACATCATAATCATCATATGCAATGTCTCGTATTAATGCCCGTATAGTAATTACATATTTTAATCAAAAAATTATTATAAATTGACATATCATTTTTTTTTTTTTTTATAAAAATTAAAAAATTATTAAAATAACTTATTCTTAAACGAAATCTAAATAAGGAGTTATTTGGAAATACACTAAATAAATGCACTTATATTTGATAAATATATTTATTTAGATTATATCACTTTTTAAACATTTTAAATTATTTTATTTTTCAATAAATTATGCTCACCCTCTTGAAGTTTGAAAAATACATAGTTAATTTCACATCTTTAACATAATTATACTGATTTTTCTCAAGATTTTAACTCACATAACGCTAAGTCATTTTTCATTGATAATTTGTTAATCGTATAAATATAAGATGATGACATTGCATCTTTCTTTCTTTTTTTTTTTTTTTTTTTTTAACTAAAATTTATATTTATCTTTATTTATTTATTTTGGTGTTTACCCATTAGTTTTTCAATTGTTTTAACCATACTAAAAGACAATTTAGTGTAATTATTTCAAAAGTGTGAACTTAATTATATATTTTTTCAAATCTCAAGAGAGATAAGTGTAATTTACCCTTTGTTTTTTTAATGCAAAAGCTATTTTTTTCTACTTCTCTAGGTTTGAATAATGCTTAGGTAGTGTTTAATTCATGAATTTGGGAAGATGTTTAAAAATGGTCCAAATACAGCGTTATAATTATGTATTAATTTAGTTATTTTACCTTGTTTTTACCATCACCAATTGGGATGTAATAAAAATAAAAAAAATCGACCAAATCAATTGAATCGGACCGAGCTGATCATATTTGTTTTGTTTTTTAACAAGAATCAGACTGTGCAGTTTTTAAATTTGATTTTTTTCCAATTTTTGATTTAGTATCGATTCAAACACCTTGTGCACCGAACTAAACCGAAATTGACCGTTTCAACATATATTGTATTTATTTATAATATATATAATCTAATAATATAATGACATTAATAAAAAAAAATAACAAATTATTAACCTCAATTAATTAACTTTATCATCTCTATAACCTAAGTTATTAAACTCTTATTATATATAATCTTAACTCTAATTTATTATTCTTGGCCTTTTGTATTTATTTATTGTTAATTTAGGAATTAAAAAGTACTTATTAAATTGATCGATTGGATATGTTTGAAGTAGTGGAAAAATAACTAATTCAATGCTTTTACATAGATTAATGACTATACAAAAAAGTGATTTAAGTTTGAAAGGTTCTAAACCGATTAAATCGCATCGAATCGAATCGTTACAAATGATTTGGTTCAATGCGGTTTGATGTAAAAAACGGTTTGTGTCGGCGCTCAAAATAATAAAACAAACATTATCGATTCAATGAAAATTTTTATCTAAATACCAACCGTACCGAACCGATATTGTCATGAGAAAGATTATGGTACACACCACACTATCACTAAAAACAAGTTACAAATTTTTGTGGTGTTGTTTTTTTTTTTTTGGTTAATTACAACAAAAATAAAATAAAATAAAATCCCAAGGTTTCACACATTTTTCACTTTCAACCTCACTGTTTCAATTTCGACAAATTCCATCCGTATTTTAATTTGCCTCTCCATCCATCTCCATTTGTATAAGGTAACAGAGGGAGTTTAAAATGAAAAATATTAGGGTTTAAAGTAAAAAATACGTAAAATCTTGAGATTTTTTGTGTAATTAACCATTGTTTTTAAAATTAAAATCATTTAAAACAAAAAAAAGGGTTAATTACAAAATAAACTCCAAGGTTTCACATGTTTTTCACTTTAAACTGAAAAACACATGAAACTTTAGGATTTTTTTTTTTTGGTTGTAATTAACCCTTTTTTTTTAATTTATATTTTTTTCTTTGCAATAACTATATTTTCTTTTTCTTTTTTTCTTCTCTTCGTTTATATAACACCTATATTTATTAGGGGATTTACATGTAGGTCCCACTAAGTAGATTTATTATCTAATAAGTCATATGATAATTAATAACATTTTTTATCATACACTATTAAAAAAAGTCACTAATTGTTAATTTTCAGTGACAGTTTGAAAATTTTGTCACAAATCACTAATCATAAGTTTCAGTGACAGTTTAAAAAAATCGTTAAAAAAAAAATCACTAATTTTTAACTTTCAACGACAGTTTGAAAAATTAGTCACAAAAAAAGTCACAAATTGTAAGTTTTAGCGACAATTTATTAAGACCGTGACAAAAAAAAATTCACTAATTGTCAATTTTTAGTGACATGTAAAAAATTGTCACAAAAAATTATTTTTAGTAACAATTGTAATAGGACTTATTTTCAATAGGACTTTATGGAAATTCTAACTATTACGACCTACTAGTAATTTACCCTACTTATAATCTATCTATACTATATATTAAGGAAAAATGGATTTTTAACCATAAGCATTTTCATCTATATCTATATGAGAGGGAGATTCTTGACCTAATGGGGGCCGAGCTGGCTCGGGCCTCGGTCAAGGTCTTTAGCTCGGTCAAATTTTGGATATGAGCTGGATCAAGGTATTAGCCCGGTCTTATGGTACAACTTTAAGGTGCTAGCACAGCCTGGGGATGTGCATCGTACTAAGTCAGACGAAATTTGTCCTCAGGTTAGGTTTGACCAAGTAAGAACTTATCGTGGACTGTAGAGTTTGGTTGAGTTCACACTCAGGTTTGACCGATGGGACCAAGCAAGTAGCGCTGTCCCATGGGAACTTTGTGGCGCCGCGTCGGGCGTAGCACGGTAAGGTACACTACGTGGCATGTTCGGATTACAGAAAAGAGATTCCGCCGTCTGTACACGTCAATACCGTTAGGTGGTGTGGCCATTTGGTGTTCGACAGTATTTGCGCTTACATATGAAAGAAAGTGAAAGGGGAACATATCCACGCGTCAGGAAGAGGACAGACAGAGGAGCGCATAGAAACTATATAAATGGTGTTGTGCCTCCATGCACAGGTCTGGAACTTTTCGTTATCAGAGCTACCTACCCCTTTGTGTCATCTCTTTTTCTCTCCTTATCCTTCTCTCTAAGTGTGCTAACTTGACCGTCGGAGGAGTTTTCCGGCTGCACACCGCCGGGTAGCTCATCGTCTTTGTGTTCTTAGGTCATTCAGAAAAAAGCAAAGCTTGGACACGAGGAGTCCGGAGAGTGATGATTATTTCTTCCCCGTACAATTAGCGACGTCTGTGGGAATCTTTGACAGACAAAACCTTGTCCTCCAAGCTTTCTCGACCATCTTTCATGGTGAACAACGACGACATTTTGTTGTTCGTCAATGATGGTATCACTCCGGAGTCAGCTCGGAGAAGAGATGGCATTTCTGCCATTTCGACCATGGCAGGCCTGGAGACTTCCTCTCGAGGGCTCTCCAGAGACGCGCGAGACAAACGTGCGAGGAACACAGACCATTCACAGAGTCTTGAAGGGTGCCGGCGACGAAGAGAGTCGCACACTCAGCACCTGGAGCACAAACTGAAGGACCAAGATGCCATCATTCTTAGGATGGCAACTGAGATGGAGATATTGAATCGGCAAGTCAATGGGAAGGGTGTTGCTGGAATAGGAAACCACAGTAAGCGCGCCCAACCCCGTCGTTCAAGTAGCCAAAACTAGAGGTAGAAGCCCTCCATCTCCATCACCTGAAGTTATAGGGTTGGTGATTCTGACCCGTTGGCGAAGAAGTCTTGCGCATAGGATAGCAGCTACCGTCCCTCACGTCTATCGACGACATCAAAATACTCTTACTTTGCCCATTTAGAGGACTCGAGGGACGTCCTGGAAAAACGAGCATGTCGGTGGGAGGCGCAAAGGGTCCCGGCATTGCAGCGGTTGTCCTACGGAGGTCGCGCCAGTGAAGAGGTCAAAATACCATCACCACGCCTGGCAGCGCACGTGCTATTGGACAGGGACTTGGCAAGGCTGAGCGCCACCCCTTTCTTCCTCAAGATAGAAAACACGCTGCTTCCAGCTAGGTTCCACTAGCCCAAGTTCACACTCTATGACAGAAAGACTGATCCCTATATGCACTTGAGCCACTTCCTACTAGTCAAGGCTAGCTACAGGCAAAACGACGCATGCATGTACCTGATTTTTCCATTGAGTTTGGGTGAGTTGGGCTTGAAATGGTTCGAGAGGCTGCCGACGGAAAGTATCGAGGGGTGACAGCAGTTGGTAGAGGCGTTTGTGACCCGATTCAAAACTAACACAAAAACGCCCAAGGAAGTCGACCACTTTCTGGCTATCAAGATGGAACCGGGTGACTCACTCAAGGCGTACAACGCCAAGTATTGGAAAATATTTAATGAGATTCTTGATTACCTGACTAATCTAGTAATTACCCAATACAAGCGCATTCTCCTAGTCGGATATAGGCTGAGAGACTCGCTCAGCATGAATCAATTGACGACCATGGAACTACTGATGCAGCGCATCAATGAGCACATCCGAGTTGAGGATGATGCTACTGCAGCCACCGCGAAGGTAAATTTGGTGGCAGTAGACAAAATGGTGGCTAGGAAAGTTCATGCTGTTGGACAGGAGGGAAACCGTCCGCACAACCGTGAAAGAGAACAAGGTCATGGCGATAACCATAATAATCGGGGTAAGGGTCATCGCAATGACCGAGCTGACTACCCCCGCGATACTGCGAAAGATGCAAAGAGAAAGTTGAACGCCTGAACTAGCATTACCACGGTTTTCAAAATCTCAATCTACCGCATTCTTAGCGAGATCCGTGACGAGGTATACGTCCGGTGGCCAGCTAAGTTAGGTGATGCACAAAGAGGATTCAAACCAAGGTATCCTTGCACCTACCATGATGAGCGTGGGGCACCGCACAAAAAACTATGTCCCTTTAAAGAAGCATTTAGAGGAGTTAGTGGCGGCCGACCACCTGGACCGTTACATTGATGGACACATCAAGGCAGCGCCCCACGTTCAAGCCGAGCCAAACAGCTAGGCCGCTTTAGAAGCACCTCCCTAAGGCGTAATCAATGTGATCCACAGGATCATCGAGCTAGCGCGGGTATGCAAGCTCCGGGGGATGACCTAGAAAGTGGAACATATGAGAGAAGTTCTGTCGGTCCAATCTCCCATAAAAAAAGGCAAAAACGAGGTGAAGGATATCCTCAATTTTTTAAGTCGAGATCTTGAGCGCATTCAAACGCCGTACAATGATGCGCTGGTGGTCACACTCCGCGTGAAGGACTTTGACGTTAGGCGCATTTTAATCGACTAGGGTAGCTCAGTCGAAATAATGCATTATGACGCCTTCAAGCAGCTCAAGCTAAACGACAAGGACTTGGCCCCAGCGACCTCACCACTAGTTGGCTTCAACTTATAGCAGGAGTGGCCCGTAGGGAAAATCATCTTACTTGTTAAAGCTAGGTCCATCGTCAAGCAAGTAGAATTTTGGGTGTTGAAGGTGGCCTCCACTTATAACCTAATCCTTGGCCGAGGATGGTTTCATGCCATACAAGCAGCGGTGTCGACTTACCACTAAGTCATGAGGTTTCCCTTGCTACGGGGTTCATAGAAGAAGTTTGGGGCGATCAAGTTATAGTCAAGCAGTGTTTTGTGGCCATGAATGGAAGCTGATTTGCCAAAGGCTTCGTACAAATGATTGAAGGTCCAGAAGATCAAAGTGTCCTAGACGACGTGGGTACCAGAGTCGAGGAGAAAGCTGTCGAAAACTTGGTAGAGGTAAGAATCAATGAGAGTGATCCTGATAAGTTCTTTCTGCTAGGATCCATCATGACCACCCAAAAATGACTAGAGAAGGTGAATTTCTTGGTGGCAAACATCGAGGTGTTTGCTTGGACACCTTACGACATGCCTGCCGTCGATCCAAACTTCATTTGCCATCAACTCAATGTTTCCCTTGATACCTGGCCAGTCATCCAACGAACACGGAGATCGGCGCTTCATCACGACGAGGTGGTAGCTAAGGAGGTGAAGAATTTGTTGGAAGTCAGAACGATCCGGGAGGTGCACTACCACGATAGATCTCTAATACGGTTGTTGTGCCAAAAAAGAATGAAAAATGGCGAGTTTGTGTTGACTACAAGACGGTCAACCGAGCTTGTCCCAAGGACAGCTTTCCCTTGCCTTGAATCGATCAACTGGTCAGCCTCACAGTTGGGCATAGAAAGCTGAGTTTCCTAGACGTCGCGGTTACCACCAGATTGCTATACATGAGCCCGACCAAGAAGTTACTTCTTTCACGACCCCAAAAGGGTTGTTCTGTTACAGAGTTATGCCATCGAGTTAAAGAACGCCGGAGCGACCTTTCAGAGGATGGTTACCAAGATATTCGCCCCTTGCTCGGCTAGACTATGGAAGCATATATCGACGACATGGTCGTGAAGAGCAAATGTGGGACCGACTACTTAGCCGACTTAGCGGAGATGTTCACCATTCTCAAACGACACAAGTTGCGTCTGAACGCATCGAAGTGTGCTTTCGGCGTGGGGTCAAGAAAATTCTTGGGTTTTTTAGTCACCAACCATGGAACTGAGGCGGATCCCTGTCAAATTAAAACCATACAAAAATTGAAGCAGTCCAACTCAGCAAAAAATGTGCAACATCTTGCCGAAATGCAAGCCGCACTTAACAAATTTATAAGCCGGTCATTGTAGACGTCCCCGAACGCCCCGGGAGGATGAGTCCCATTCTGTTCATTTTGGGCTCACTACAGTTCAGGACTCAAATGTCACGGTTCTTAATCTGAACCAAAGAGTCCAAATCCAGCAAATCGTTTTGAGAAAACAGATTTTTTTTGAAAGAAGTGCCAAACATGGACTGCTTTGCCAGATACAGAGTCGCCACCTAAATATTTTATTTTTGGGGAAATTTAGGAAACCCTGACTCGTTTGCCTAAGGCCACGTGTCCGTCATCACCAAAGTTGCCTCGGCTCGGGAACTTGGGTACGATTGGGGAAGGTCACTTCGTGAGCACCCCCACTCGCCCGATCAAAGATCGGCCTCTACTAACCATGATATCTAGTTTTGAAAACATTATGCGTCCTTATTCCGGTTATTAGCCTAGATTTACTATGTGATGCGCACAGCATACAAGTATAGACCGGGTCGCCTGAATTGGAACAAAACATTTCATGTTTGTTTTTGAAAGATGGTTTGCTACTCGCAAGTAGGCTTAAAATGCAGATTTTGCCACCCTCAGGTGGGCTTAGAAAAGATGGTTTTGCCACTATCTAGTGGGCTTAAAACTCACAGTCAATGCATTGTTCCAATCCAAATAACCCAACCTTCACCCACAGGCATTCAGGCAGTTATATCACATAAGCAAATAGCCTCATGGTAAGCATGCTATCATGGCAGTCACTCACACACATGCAAGGATGCTAAAGCATAAAAACTTACCGAGTACTCCAAGCCAAAACAGAAGCTATGTTAGAAATCCATGCATGATCCTAACTATACAGAAATGTCTAACATACAACCTAGCATACGCAATGCTATGAATTGAAATGGCATACACAATGCATAATGGACTTACACCAATATAAGTGGACCTCAGCCACACTCACATCAGCGGCCATAAGATGAAAATGAGACACTCGAGATGCGTGCACACATGCACGCAAACCGAGGACCGAACCTAAGGCACCGAATGCCACTCTAACAAGGCATGGCAAGGCATGAAACATGGCATTCAAACATGCAAATTCCAGCACTGAATCATGATGCAAAATGATCCCGAATCATGGATATATGTCATACAATGCATGGAATGGTCCCAAAACTTAAAACTAGGCACATATATTGACTTATAGCTATACAAAGCATGCATTATTTGACTATGAAGCACAAAGACAGAGCTAAGGCAGTCCCAAAACATGAACATTTCTAGTTCAAAGCATGACCAAAAGATGCTAGCATGATGGACTAAAATAACATGCAAAATTAACTAGCAAACATCGGTTACATGGCATGTACATGAAGCAGGTGAGAACTCATCAAACCAGAAAAAATTAGTGAATAAAACATGCCAAAACATGCCCAAATAACCTCTGAAATACAGCCAACACATGCACAAATGATGGGTTCTTTTAGAGGGCCATGCATGGGGTTATTAAGCACATTCATCAAGGACACTTAGCATGGCAAAATTAACTCTGGAAATCAAATATGATAGCCCTAAAACTCATCAAATTGGCCCTGAAATCAGTCAACAAAGCATGCAAGATAGGGCCTCTTTGGAAGGCCAAAAAGACCATCAAACAAGACAAGGAGAAAGGGGGGCACCCCCCCTCTGATTTTGGCCTTCAAGAAAACACCTAAGCCACTAAAAATCCGCTGGATTTCAGTGGCTAAGAGGCCAAGCCATGGCCAATGCAAGAGCTCTAATGCATAGCCCTAATCATGGAGAGATGAAGCATGCATAGGGGGAAGATGGCCCCAAACAGAAAATAGACCTGAATCAAACATGAAGATGATGTCAAAAAAAGAATTTTTTCAGTTTAGGTCGAGGTCCAAAAGGGCTCACAAACAAGGCTAATATATCATGCAAAACAAGCCCTAAAAGAGAGATTGAACAAACAGGGCAATAAAAGGCCTCAAACAGCAAAGAGCCCTTCAACAAAGTTGAAGAGGGGCTCAGAATAAGACTATTTTCAGTTTATGAAAAATCTCGAATATGTTCACAAGTAAGGCTAAAATATGATGCAAAAATAGCCCTAAAAGAGAGATAAAGGGAAAGGGGCAGTAGATGGCCTCAAACAGCAAAGAGCCCTCAACAAAGTTGAAGAGGGGCTCAAAATAAGATACTTTATAGTTTGGCTCGAAGCCCAGAAATGCTCACAAGAAAGGCTAATATATCATGCAAGAATAGCTCTAAAAGAGAGATAAAGGGAAAAGGGGCAGAAGATGGCCTCAACCAGAGAAAAGTCCTTGATCAAACATGAAGATGAGCTCAAAATAAGACTATTTTCAGTTCAGGTGGAAGCCCAAAAATGCTAGCAAAAGGGACTAAGAGATGAAGCAAAATAGGGCTAGAAAAGGGGAAAAGAGGACTTACCCTTGTAGCACAGCAATGCAGCAACTCTTGGTCCAAGAAGATGAGCTCCTAACCTCTGAAAATCAGCCTCAAGGTGTTGGGATGGAGGATGGAGGTGGTGGGCTATGAGTTGGTGTGTAAATGGTGCAAGAACAAGGGTGTTTTGAGGCTTGGATTAGGGAGATATGGAGGTTTGTATGCAAAGGCTCCAGCTGGTTTTCTAACCCTTAGAAATGGAGGTGGGATGCTGATTATATAGAGGGAGAGGAGTGAAAGAAAATGGGGGAAAAACCAATTCAAATTTTCCCCCAAAAGACAGACCCTCGGGCAGAGGATCTGGTGCAACACAGCTGGCACAGCTAGAATGCACCAGGAGAGACAAGTTTGGCCGGCCAGGTTCAAAAGGTCTAGGTGGCCGGCCGGCCAGGGGTCAAAGAGGTCAAGCAGAATTGCTGGCCGGCCACCTCAGAAAGGTGGCCTCCCAGGTGAGTGCAACACAGCTGCATGGAGAAAAACCAGAAAATGTAACCCAGGAGAGAGAAAAATCAACTTTTTAGAAAGGTTCAAAAGGGTCAGGGGGAATTACTGGCCAGCCTACCCATATTGGTGGCCTCCCAGGTGTGTACAACACAATGGTGTGGTGGAAAGTAAGAAAAAGTGGCCCGGGAATAGGAAAAACCAGCTTTCTAGTGAAGAAGACGGGCGATGAAGAGCGATGAAGAAATAAAACTGGTTTTTCAGAACAATTGCTGGCCTCCCACCTTCCTACAACCTTTCTAACAATGAAAATAAGGTCCCTGCCAAAAATGGACCAAGACAGATGCAAAACGAAGGTTCGGGGGCCGAAACGCGCGGCCCGAGGCCCCGAAAACTGACTATTAAGCACCGGAGGTGGCGTTTGACCACGAAGTTGGTCTCTCGAGCCACGGTGTCCCTCAAAAGGGAGGAAACAAGGTGTACACCAAAAACCGGAGCAAACGGAAGTGGTTAAGCGGTCCCGAACCGAGGCACACGGCCGACGGCTCCGAAAACCGGGAACCGGGCTCCAAACGAGAAAAATGGCCTACGACCACGAAATGTAGCCTACGGCCACTGAGAGATGATCTACGAGACCTCTCCCTCCCTTCGGGAAGAGAAAACAAAGAAAACAGGGCCTGGTTCGCAAACCAAGGCAAGGCACGAAAGAGTCCGGAAGTCCGGAGGCAAGGCTCGCGGTCGCGACTCCGCAACTTCAGAACTAGCACAATATGCAAAATCACCAAGCGCTCAGTGGGTGACGTCTGAGTCTTAAGGTCGGTCAAAAATGGGGTGTCTACAGTTGCCCCTCTTTGACAGAACTCGGAAGTTATAAGTGACGGGAGTGAATGTCAAAGCCCAGAGACGACCCATTTTTGACGAGGCCGAAGACTTAGACAAACAGGCAAGATAATCAAAGAGATGTGCCCGCAGGCAGGGGCAAAATGCAACTGACAATGCAAGAAGCCGAACATAACTTATGATCATGCAAAGAAAGCTGTAATGAAGCATATCATGCAACAGTTTTAAGCAAGCATATACAAATCTAACTACATTTCATGCAGAAAGGATGTAAGAGAATTATTCAATTCTCGCTACGTCTCACACGGAGAACATAATACCTGTCCGGCTCGTCTGGTCGTGCCAGCCTCAAATGAACCGTACATACAATATCGTGCCTCATGCTGCTGGGGGTCTTTCGCTTCTTCTTAGTTGAACCACAGGTACTACTTTTCTCCCTGACTATGGTCGCAGCTTTCCCTATTCTCCAACAGGGTGACAGACTAGGTTGGTTCAGTATCCAGAATTGAGGTGCATACACATGCTATCTCAATCTATGGGGCTGCCATACAGATTTCAAGCCGAGGATATACCCCTGGGTATTTAAACCAGACTTTAGTCTCGGAAATCCCGAACCTTTGCGTTCTAGGCATGAGCCATTCGAACTCTAGTTTCCACCGTCTTAGTTGGTCTCCTAGGAACTCACCGCAAACACAGGCAGGTGGCTATACCAGACCACCGGAAGTCGTTCGGGTACGACAAACACCAAAGGAATTGCACCTTTAGAGGATTTAAGGTCTCCTAGACCAGAGAGTGCACAAGATAGTGCGATGAAAGATGCAGGATTTAAGGTCTCCTTAGACTGGAGGATTTAAGGTCTCCTAGACCAGACAGTAAAACAGATACAATGCAATGGATGTAATAGATATGATGCAATAGATAATAGATGTGATGCAATAGAGAGTACAATAGGTGCAAAGGGTGAACACACGCCAACCACGCTGGACTCGTGAGTGGAGGAAGAACAAAGAAAATCAATCAGGAGCGCGTTCCATGCAACCTAAGATAAATTCCAAACACGCTGAAATCGTGTAAGTAAACGGGCACTCAAACCACGCTGAAATCGTGAGAGGAGGCCTGAAAACAACCGCCCAGGTGCGTACACAACGCAACCTGAGATAAATTCCAAACACGCTGAAATCGTGTGAGGAAACGGGCACTCAAACCACGCTGAAATCGTGAGAGGAGGCCTGAAAACAACCGCTCAGGTGCGTACACAACGCAACCTGAGATAAATTCCAAACACGCTGAAATCGCGTAAGGAGCGGGACACTCAAACCACGCTGAAATTGTGAGAGGAGGTCCAAACAACAACCGCCCAGGTGCGCGCACAACGCAACCTGAGATAAATTCCAAACACGCTGAAGTCGCGTAAGGAACGGAACGCTCTAACCACGCTGAAATCGTGAGAAGAGGTCAACACAACCGCTCAAGTGCGCGTGCAACGCAACCTGAGATAAGAGCCAAACACGTTGAAATCGTATGAGGAACGGGACACTCAAACCACGCTGAAATCGTGAGAGGAGGTCAAAACAAGCCCACCCAGCGCGTCTACAACGCAACCTGGGATAAATTCCAAACACGCTGAAATCGTGTGAGGAAAAGAACACTCTAACCACGCTGAAATCGTGAGAAGAGGTCCGAACAACAACCGCCCAGGTGCGCGCACAACGCAACCTGAGATAAATTCCAAATACGCTGAAATCGTGTAAGGAAAGAAACACTCTAACCACACTGAAATCGTGAGAAGAGGTAAACAAATTCCAAACACACTGAAATCGTGTGAGGAAGAAACAAACTCTAACCACGCTGAAATCGTGAGAAGAGGTCAGGTAACTCAGGAGCGCGTTCTACGCATCCTAAGTTAAGTCCCGGGGGACCATGATCCTAAACGCTGCCCAGCGTAAAAGGATAAACAATAAGAGATATTACAAGATGCAAATGAATGCAATAAGTGCGATGATACAGTATATGTTACAAGCGATGTAGAGCATGATGTTTAGGGAATGCAATAAACAAACAAAGTGGCACTTTAGAAAGCACCTCATGGAGTGAGTGGTGGTAAATCGCTTTACTCTGACGGGGAATGGTATCCAAAGAGAGTACTTCTGATCGCCATTCTGGCTTGAAACAGTGAAACAGTCAACACAGTATTCTGTTCACTTTGAACACACAGCTCGTATCAGCACACTGCTCATTCTGAACACGCAGCTCATAACACAGTATTTGGTTTACTCGGCACACAGCTCAGTCTGACACTGCTCATTCTGAACATACAGGATGCAATGACGGAACTTGCAGAAGTTGAAACAATCTCAGATGCCCGACATTTTCCCTATTTTCTTTTGCTTTGTAGCCCGGAACTTTCATAGCTTCAGATGGGTCCTGGTTTTACTATTTTCACATGGCCTGGGTTGAACCCCGCAGCTTTATGAAAGAACCAATCCTGATTTGCACAAATGTGAAGAACGACATGGCACTCTGAGCACAAAACGATTTTTGAAATTGAAATGAGAAAAGGATTCTCAACCGGGTATTGAGCCTACAACTGACCACAGCCAAAACGACTCAACAACTGAAAACAAAAGGTAAACAACCTAAACACATCGAGTAACACTCGAAACGACTCAAAACAAAAATCGAAACAAAACAAAAGACACAACACTCAGACGTGCACATGGAGCCTGTTTCCTTGGGTAGTGTTTCCCACCCTTTCTTATTTGTGATCCTCACATCACTCGGCCCTCAGGCTCTGTTTTCTCTGAAAAAGCCCCTTTCCTCACTTTTTCTCTCAGCGCACATCTCTCTATTCTTCAATCTCTCATTTTTTTTTATCCCTCCCCGGGTGGTTGATGGATAAACAGGAAGTTGTGGGCTCTCGCCTCTGGTATTCTACCAGATTCTCATTCTTGTTCACAACAGTGAGTTTTTTTCACAGAGGGGTTGTGCTACAGCTGGGTGTGTAGCAAATCTGCAGCTAACATCGGTTGACGATGCTGCTGGGGAGTTTGGACATGATCAGATTTGTCCAGATGAGGGAGTGGAATATCTTGACCCATTCCAGTTCGTACTTCGTACTTGGCTTGATACCTCGTTGCTCGGAGGGTGAAAGAACTTTCAGCCCTTTGTTGTCGCCTTCAGTTGTGCCTTTTCTGGCAGGTAGAGTGCCCTTCTTCGCAAGTATGGTGCCCTTTCTGGCAAGTATGTTGACAATGGGGAAGAGACAGAACACCTGACTCAACTGTGCCCCTAATTCATCATTTCGACCATTTTTTTGTTTTTGGCTTTCTACTAAAACAATTTTGACCAAAATGAGAGTTAGATTAACATGCTTGTTCAATTTTCTGATTCAAAATCATGCAAGTTAGGTTATGAGCAATGAAAATTTTCCTTTTTTGGGTCCAAGAAAAAGGTCCAGTTTTGGAAAAAAATGGAATAGTTTTCGAGAGAAGATTAGTCAACCTTAGTAAAAAATTCTCAAAAACTGTTTTTTCGAACGGCCACTGCTCAACAAGTATAGAACCCACTCTCGAGATGCACAGCCTTAGATTCGAAGGAAAATTGCCCCTTGCTTGAGGGGAGCTGCATGGCAACGGAAAGTCACCCCTTGTTTGAACGGCACTGCAGCGCATTGAATGGCGACGGAAAGTTGCCCCTTGTTTGAACGGCACCACAGCGCATTGAATGGGGACGGAAAGTTGCCCCTTGTTTGAACGGCACCGCAGCGTATTGTAGTCAGTCCTCAGAGCGACGAACACAACCAGACTCTCGGATACAGAGAAGGTAAAGATGATCAAAACCATTACATGGACACAATCGGTTTGGAAGTGTTTATGGCTGGACTTCAGAATGAAGTTGCCTACATATCCCAAAGATGGGAATCAAGCCTTACGTAGTTCGGGGTTAAGGTACACTCGGGTATTAACCTCTCCTTTTGTGCTCTAACTTTTGCCAAGGCCGCCCTTTCTGGGTTTTCAACCTTGCGAGCTTTGTTTTTCTTTTCTTTTCAATTCTTCTTTTTTTCATCTTTTCTTTTTTTTTTCATTCTCTTTCTTTTTTTTTCTTTTCTTCTTTTTACTTTCTTTCTTTTCTTTTCTTCTTTTTACTTTCTTTCTTTTCTTTTCTTTTTTTTTTCATTGCTTTTCTTTGCTCTAACTTTTGCCTGGGTCACCCTTTTGGGTTTTCGGCCCAGCGAGCCTCTCAAGAGTAAAAGTGTAGCTTTGTCCATGTCAAATGGTTTTGAGATCCTGAAGTCATCCGAATCCAGGAGAATGACTGCTGTTCGCTGACGATGCAAGAGTCCATCCAATGGAGGGTGAATTTGCCCCTAGTGTTGTGGATAGGAACAGGTTGTCCTTCAGCGATGCTTTCTTTTTTCCTCCCTTCTGGGATTTAGCATTCTTGCCAACCTTCGTCTTTGACTCTTCGAGTGCATTATCTGACGTCTTCTGCCCCTAGTTCGAGGGGTGCTTCTGATCTGGCCATACAAGCCTCACATTGCGGTTGGCCGTTGAACATTCTGAATTCACGTTCAAGGTTTTGAGAGCAAAGGGGTTGAATCTTGAGGCTGAGAGCGATCCTAGGCTGCACAATCTCATGAGCGATTCCACACAGGTCTTCGCAGGACTGCGCAAAACATTTTTTGAAATCTTTTAAGAAAGCGACTAATCGCTCGCGCTGAAGACAATGCGGAACCAATCTAGATCAAGCCAGGATCCTTCCCAGTACTCACACTAACAAGCATGATCTCATTCATTAAGGGCTTAGCATGCCTCTCTTTCTCTCAATTGATCAAATTTTTGCAAATCCCGAGGAATTCCTTCCTCTTCGTTTTCACCGCAGTGTTCAAAAAGTTTTGAAAAACTTAGGTCAATGCAATAATTTTGAGGCACAGAAGAGTAGGTGAAATGTACCACCGTTTCATTCAAGTTTGCTGGCACAACAGGCTCAAAGTAGAAACAGGCACAAAAGCATGAAAACCACAGCTGTTTCAATTAGATCTCCTGGTGTAACTGGCTCCCCGACAGAAATAAACTCAAAAGAAAGCAAAAAGACAGACACAAAACAAAATAGTGGTATCCGAGGTAACGCCCCCGGGATCACCCGACTCTAACAAAACAGGACTGACTCGATACAACAAGACAAACCCAACTGGCTCAGTAAGAAAAGACTGACTCTGTACAAAAAGACTGACTCAATACAACGCAACAAGACTGACTCAATACCCAAGTCAGAAAATACAAAAAAAAAACCAGCATTCATAAATGCTCAAAACAGTGCGTGCCATACACCATATCCGGAGTAAACTGAGTGCCGCCCGCAGGTGGTTCATCCCCCGATCACATCACATTATCCCCCAAGTTCATCGATCCAGTGCCGATAGACTTTGTAGGACCTGACGCGAAGATGACCTTTTTATCAATCAGATCTTGTATTTCATGGTGAAGACGAAGACACATGTCAGTGTCATGGCCAGCTTGTTGATGAAAGACACAGTACTTCGCCGGGTTGTGGAGAGAGGAAGTTTATTCAGTAATGGCCGTGGCTCCAGGGGCTTCAGATGCCCCTTTTCGATCAGGACCCTCAGGGCCGTTGACAGAGACATGTCCAGTGGAGTGAACACCCTCTGGCCCCGATGTGGGTATTTGGCAGGTTGTGAGCTGGTTGTGTTGGATGTACCGGCGAAAGGGTCGGTAGGTGCTGACTTTTGATGATCTCTTCTGAGTGTAGGATTGGAGCTGAAAGGGGTGTTTCTGGTACAACATCTCTTGTCTCGGCTTGCCCCTTGATTCAGACTACCCCCAACTTGAGTGGCAAAAGTAATATCCACAGTTTTTGCAACCACTGCAAGCACTTGCTCTTTGTTCAGTCCCTCGGCTTTCAAAGCCTCAACAGCCAACAAAGGGTGTTCATGGGGATCCATGTCCGCCCCTATCTTGTTCTTTCCACTCGTCTCCACTTTGCCAAGGGATTAGCATTCCTCAAATGCAGCCCGTTCCAAGACTGGGGAGCCTTTTGATATGAACTCCCTGGTATGTGATGTGGTTGATAACGGAGCCAATGTCCCGGAGGCCAGATCTGTCACAGTTCTTTGAAGATCTTCGATCATTCTCTTCAGCTCAGAAGTAGTGGGCTCACGGGTTTGAGATGATTGGGGTCCAGGTGCATCCATCATGCATAAGTCCATGTTTTCCGGAATGAACACCTCAGGCTTGGGTAGATAGGCTGGGGTGATGTATATGCTGGGGTCGTAGGTGGACGGCAGTATATGGATGAGGCTGAGATGTAGAGGTGATGGGTCAGTACTAACCTGAGGTCCTTTTGGTGGAGCTAGGGTCTCTTCGTCAATAAGATCCTGAATCTTATGACGGAGGCGGATGTAACGGTTCGTATCATGACCGTGCTGTTGATGATAGGCACAGTATTTAGCTGGGTCATATCTTGGTGGAAGAGGATTTGGAAGGGGTTGGGGTTCTAGGAGTTCTAGGTGCCCTTCTTCTTGCAGCTTTTTCAAAGCTTGAGAGAGACTCATGTAAAGAGGATGGAATTTTCGGGCTTGGGGCCGAGTTGAAGTGGTTGGTTTTTGGCCATTGAGGGAAGTGGCGATAGTGTCTATTTCTGGGCATTTCGCAGTTGTGCTACCATCAGTAGGAGCATTGGAACTGCGAGCAACATTCCTCTTCAAAGGCTCATTATCTTCTGCAAAGATCCCTTGTCTGATGGCATCCTCGATTTGAACCCCCATTTCATGAAGGGCTGGAAAGGTAAACAGAGGTAGAACGACCATCTTTTGCAGCAACTTGCCATGCAGATTCCGAACAATCATCCTGATCTGATCTTTGTCGGAAGGCCTTGTAGTCATCATTGAGGCCTTTGCTCTCCATCTTGTCACGAACTTTGAGAACCCTCCTTTGGCTCTTGGCGGGTGACTTCGAGATCACGAGTTGTGACCTCGATCTGTGTGTTGTAGGAGTATTGAGCAATAAAGGCCTCAGCCAGCTCTTCCCAGTTCTGTTTCATAGAGTTCTCCAATTTTGCATACCAGATTGCGGCTATCCCAGACAGGGTTCGGCCGAATAGTGACAATTTCTGGGCTGTGGTCAAACCCATTGGCCTCAAGATATCAGAAAACAGTTGAAGGTGCACCATTGGGTCTTCAGAGCCATCAAATCGATCATATGCGGCATTTTAAACCGCTCCGGCAAGGTCACCACTGAGTCGGTATAACCATCCTCTATATCAGGAATAGAGCGGGCCCCCCTAAGACTTTTTGAACAATTTCTCAAGCTTGCTCACTTTCAATGCTGTGGGGTCCGCCTCGAACTCAAAGGGGAGTCTGGCAGGTTGGTGGGTGTTTTAGACAGCTGGGGTAGAACCGGGGGCGGAGCTGGCCCGCCTGGAATGACCGTATCATCCTGGACGTGGGTTGCCTCCCCGAGTATGGGAACTCTTGGTGGGGGAGGAGCCTGGTGTGAAGTAGATACTCCAGTTTGCTGCTCTAACTTGGCAATTGTCTCTGCCTGTTGGGCTATGACCACGGCCTGTTGCTTGGCGAATTCCGCTTGACGGACAGCGTCTTGCTGCATGGCTTTCATACTATCCTGGAGCTGGCGCACCATCTCTTCGAAGCCTGACATACTGTCCTGATCTAATTAAACCACCAATATATCTATCTCTGCAGTAGACTCGGAAATCTCAACCTGGCTGTTTAAAGACCACTGAGCTGGTAGCTGCTGTACTGGTGGTCTGTGCCTGACCGAGCTTTTCACCCTGCCCTTGGTAAAGGAACACTGATTGCCCTTGAACTTAATCTCTGACCCGACAAAGTCTATCAACACAAGTTCGGTGTACCCGGGGGATATTGGAGCCTTCTGAAGCTATGATTCCAGACTACCTAGCAAAAGGGAAAACAGAGAGCATCTCAGCCTGATTTCACGATAACCCATATGAGCAGAGCTGAATGATTGTGCCCCTACAGAATTCTACCCGTAAACTGATACCCTTAGGTAAACTGAATCCCAAAATACTGAACTGGTGCCCGTAGGCCTGATGCCCAAACTTGCAAACTGATACATGCATTCCTGTAAAGACGCACTCTAAAAGCACATAACAAGCAAGTGAGAGCCAAATACCCCTATGGAGGGGTAGGGTTTCCCTGTCCTACTTTGTCAGGAGCTAGGGTTTCACTACGCACACAGCGGTTTCAAACAACCTATATCGGGTAAACAACCTGTCCTAGTTTGGAATGGTCACTACGGATTCCGAATATGCACTAGGTCGAATGGTCAAAAGGGTGCCCCGGTAAAACCGGGGTTTGTGTTTCCATACTGGCAGAGCCCGTAACCGGTAAGCCTTATGGCACGCAGCCTCTGGCAAACCGCTCAGGAATAGCAGATGGCAAATACGGTGTCCTAGGCGCACCAATGCATATGCAATGCAAAGAAACACATAAGTGTAATCAAAACAAGATATCATGAGTTCGAGTCAAGCTTTCTAACTCCCCAGCAGAGTCGCCAGAAACTGTAGACGTCCCCGAACGCCCCGGGAGGATGAGTCCCGTTCTGTTCATTTTGGGCTCACTACAGTTCAGGACTCAAATGTCACGGTTCTTAATCTGAACCAAAGAGTCCAAATCCGGCAAATCGTTTTGAGAAAACAGATTTTTTTGAAAGAAGTGCCAAACATGGACTGCTTTGCCAGATACAGAGTCGCCACCTAAATTTTTATTTTTGGGGAAATTTAGGAAACCCTGACTCGTTTGCCTAAGGCCACGTGTCCGTCATCACCAAAGTTGCCTCGGCTCGGGAACTTGGGTACGATTGGGGAAGGTCACTTCGTGAGCACCCCCGCTCGCCCGATCAAAGATCGGCCTCTACTAACCATGATATCTAGTTTTGAAAACATTATGCGTCCTTATTCCGGTTATTAGCCTAGATTTACTATGTGATGTGCACAACATACAAGTATAGACCGGGTCGCCTGAATTGGAACAAAACATTTCATGTTTGTTTTTGAAAGATGGTTTGCTACTCGCAAGTAGGCTTAAAATGCAAATTTTGCCACCCTCAGGTGGGCTTAGAAAAGATGGTTTTGCCACTATCTAGTGGGCTTAAAACTCACAGTCAATGCATTGTTCCAATCCAAATAACCCAACCTTCACCCACAGGCATTCAGGCAGTTATATCACATAAGCAAATAGCCTCATGGTAACATGCTATCATGGCAGTCACTCACACACATGCAAGGATGCTAAAGCATAAAACTTACCGAGTACTCCAAGCCAAAACAAGCTATGTTAGAAATCCATGCATGATCCTAACTATACAGAATGTCTAATGCAACACATGCAAAATGCAACTAAGATAGGCTCGGCTATTCTAAACATGGCATATGGAATGCTACAACTAACATGTATTCAACTTAGAATTGAAATACAATGCAGTGAGTATGATGCGCCGAGCCCGGTGCATGCAAAACGGATGAATGAATGCAAATATGCTATCATACTGTATGCTAATTGAAACATGCCCTAATCTAACCATCATAAGCTGGTAAATAAAAGGAGAAAGACGTGGGGTTGGAAGACATACATCGCACACGCACACTTATTACAATTGCGCCCTCGCTCGGAGGGTCCGAATAAATAATATACAGTCCCGAATAAATAACTACAGTCCGAATAAATACAAAATCCTAATTAATTAACAAATTAATCTAGGAAAGCAGTAAATTAGCATGCAAGCTAGGGACTGCCTCAACTCTGCTCCGGATGATGAATGATGCTTGCTCGGGTTGCCTTGCGCGGAAATCCATTGCGATGCCCCGATTAGCCTCTGTTTACGATTAAGCCCGGAATATTGCACGAAGCTCCAAAAGACTGCCGTTTTCTAATTCGCTGCAACAGAGAGCAAGAAAGGGCATGGCAATGTATTTTCACATATGTATGCTTACCTCGATCCTCGTGCCACCAATCATGCATCTCGATGCATGATGGCCGAGGAGTCGAATTGCACGACTTATATGAAATGAATGTACATGAAAACATAACAAGGCCTAGACTCCATCATGAATAATCCGGAGTGCCGGCGACCGGGAATTGAGACACGTTCCGTCACTCAGAGTACAATGTCCCTCGTTTCCCGTGCTCGGGCTAACTCCTATCCCAAACACAATGCAATATGCATGACATGCATGAATGCAATTCTAACATGCAACCTAGCATACACAATGCTATGAAATGGCATACACAATGCTCGATGTAACATGGCATACACAATGCTCTAACATACAACCTAGCATACGCAATGCTATGAATTGAAATGGCATACACAATGCATAATGGACTTACACCAATATAAGTGGACCTCAGCCACACTCACATCAGCGGCCATAAGATGAAAATGAGACACTCGAGATGCGTGCACAAATGCACGCAAACCGAGGACCGAACCTAAGGCACCGAATGCCACTCTAACAAGGCATGAAACATGGCATTCAAACATGCAAATTCCAGCACTGAATCATGATGCAAAATGATCCCGAATCATGGATATATGTCATACAATGCATGGATGGTCCCGAAACTTAAAACTAACTAGGCACATATATTGACTTATAGCTATACAAAGCATGCATTATTTGACTATGAAGCACAAAGACAGAGCCAAGGCAGTCCCAAAACATGAACATTTCTAGTTCAAAGCATGACCAAAAGATGCTAGCATGATGGACTAAAATAACATGCAAAATTAACTAGCAAACATGGGTTACATGGCATGTACATGAAGTAGGTGAGAACTCATCAAACCAGAAAAAATTAGTGAATAAAACATGCCAAAACATGCCCAAATAACCTCTGAAATGCAGCCAACACATGCACAAATGATGGGTTCTTTTAGAGGGCCATGCAAGGGGTTATTAAGCACATTCATCAAGGACACTTAGCATGGCAAAATTAACTCTGGAAATCAATATGATAGCCCTAAAACTCATCAAATTGGCCCTAAAATCAGTCAACAAAGCATGCAAGATAGGGTCTCTTTGAAGGCCAAAAAGACATCAAACAAGACAAGGAGAGAGGGGGGCACCCCCCTCTGATTTTGGCCTTCAAGAAAACACCTAAGCCACTGAAAATCTGCTGGATTTTAGTGGCTAAGAGGCCAAGCCATGGCCAATGCAAGAGCTCTAATGATAGCCCTAATCATGGAGAGATGAAGCATGCATAGGGGGAAGATGGCCCCAAACAGAAAATAGACCTTAATCAAACATGAAGATGATGTCAAAAAAAGACTTTTTTCAGTTTAGGTCGAGTTCCAAAAGGGCTCACAAACAAGGCTAATATATCATGCAAAACAAGCCCTAAAAGAGAGATTGAACAAACAGGGTAGTAAAAGGCCTCAAACAGCAAGGAGCCCTTCAACAAAGTTGAAGAGGGGCTCAAAATAAGACTATTTTAAGTTTATGGAAAATCTCGAATATTTCACAAGTAAGGCTAAAATATGATGCAAAAATAGCCCTAAAAGAGAGATAAGGGAAGGGGCAGTAGATGGCCTCAAACAGCGAAGAGCGCTTCAACAAAGTTTAAGAGGGCTCAAAATAAGATCTTTACAGTTTGTCTCGAAGCCCAAAAATGCTCACAAGCAAGGATAATATATCATGCAAGAATAGCCCTAAAAGAGAGATAAAGGGAAAGGGGCAGCAGATGGCCTCAACCATAGAAAAGTCCTTGATCAAACATGAAGATGAGCTCAAAATAAGACTATTTTCAGTTCAGGTCGAAGCCCAAAAATGTTAGCAAAAGGGACTAAGAGATGAAGCAAAATAGGGCTAGAAAAGGGGAAAAGGACTTACCCTTGTAGCACAGCAATGCAGCAGCTTTTGGTCCAAGAAGATGAGCTCCTAACCTCTGAAAATCAGCCTCAAGGTGTTGGGATGGAGGATGGAGGTGGTGGGCTATGAGTTGGTGTGTAAATGGTGCAAGAACAAGGGTGTTTTGAGGCTTGGATGAGGGAGATATGGAGGTTTGTATGCAAAGGCTCCAGCTGGTTTTCTAACCCTTAGAAATGGAGGTGGGGTGCTGGTTATATAGAGGGAGAGTGAAAAAAATGGGGAAAAACCAATTCAAATTTCCCCCCAAAAGACAGACCCTCGGGCAGAGGATCTGGTGCAACACAGCTGGCACAGCTGGAATGCACCAGGAGAGACAAGTTTGGCCGGCCAGGCTCAAAAGGTCCAGGTGGTCGGCCGGCCACCTCCCCTGGCCGACCGGCCAGGGGTCAAAGAGGTCAAGCAGAATTGCTGGCCGGCCACCCCAGAAAGGTGGCCTCCCAGGTGAGTGCAACACAGCTGCATGGAGAAAAACCAGAAAATGTAACCCAGAGAGAGAAAAACCAACTTTTGAAAGGTTCAAAAGGGTCAGGGGGAATTACTGGCCGGCCTACCCATATTGGTGGCCTCCCAAGTGTGTACAACACAATGGTTTGGTGGAAAGTCAGAAAAAGTGGCCCGGGAATGGGAAAAACCAGCTTTCTAGTGAAGAAAACGGGCGATGAAGAGCGATGAAGAAATAAAACTGGTTTTTCAGAACAATTGCTGGCCTCCCACCTTCCTACAACCTTTCTAACAATGAAAATAAGGTCCCTGCCAAAAATGGACCAAGGCGGATGCAAAACGAAGGTTCGGGGGCCGAAACGCGCTGCCCGAGGCCCCGAAAACTGACTATTAAGCATCGGAGGTGGCGTTTGACCACGAAGTTGGTCTCTCGAGCCACAGTGTCCCTCAAAAGGGAGGAAACAAGGTGTACACCAAAAACCGGAGCAAACGGAGGTGGTTAAGCGGTCCCGAACCGAGGCACACGGCCGACGGCTCCGAAAATCGGGAACCGGGCTCCAAACGGGAAAAATGACCTACGACCACGAAATGTAGCCTACGGCCATTGAGAGATGATCTACGAGACCTCTCCCTCCCTTCGGGAAGAGAAAATAAAGAAAACAGGGCCTGGTTCGCAAATCGAGGCAAGGCACGAAAGAGTCCGGAAGTCCAGAGGCAAGGCTCGCGGTCGCGACTACGCAACTTCAGAACTAGCACAATATGCAAAATCACCAAGCGCTCAGTGGGTGACGTCTAAGTCTTAAGGTCGGTCAAAAATGGGGTGTCTACAGTCATCAGATCATTGTCGCCCTTTCTTCCAAGCCTTAAAATCAAAGTTTTCATGGGACAAAGAATATGACAAGGCATTGGCCGAACTAAAGACATACCTATCCTCAGCTCCAGTTTTTGTTATACCAAAGTAAGGCAAAAAACTCTTTCTCTATTTGGCCGTTTTTCACCATGCCGTCAATGCGGTACTTGTTAGGGCAGAAGGCATACAACATCTGCCGATCTTCTATGTGAGCAAGACCTTACTCCCAGTAGAATCGTGATACTTGCCACTCGAAAAGCTTGCCTTGGCACTAATGATAGCCTCTAGAAAGTTGGCACATTATTTTCATGCACACACGGTCGTTGTGCTAACTGAATTTCTATTAAAGGCCTTGTTTGAACAAGCTGACTTTTCCAGACGAATCTTGAAGTGGGCAGTCGAATTGGGGCAATTTGACATCAAGTTTCAACTAAGAACTGCCATCAAGGCCCAAGCCTTGGCCAACTTCGTTGTAGAATTTTCACCTAGAGCTTACACAGTTTGCTCGGTGGACCTTACCTACGCAATCAGGCTAAGGGGGATGGGCACCGCAGAAATTGCACAGCTAACTCCCACTCCGGTCCAAGTCGACCCTCTTAACAAGTCAAACATGGAAGGCGACGCGAAAATTGTGCGCCAGAGCACAGACCCATCAATTGAAGGCCCACCTCACCTTGGCAATGCGCTAATGGATTTGGAAATAACAAGCCAACCCGTTGGATCCAACACCACATCACCAAGGGGAATGAGGTCATGCAGGTTGCAATCAACAACGGCGCGCTTGACGCGAAAATAGTCGAGCGGCAGAGCAGCTCAAAATGGTTGGTCCTCCGAAATTCTAAAGACCCCGTAAAATATTGGAAGCTTTTTATCGACGAGATATGGAAACTTTTCATCGATGGCGCTTCAAACAAACATGGTGCCAGGTAGGCGTAGTTTTGATCTTGCCAAACAAATTGACCAACATTCCATAATGTTGGGGTTCCCTACATTGAACAATGAAGCCGAGTACGAAGCGCTGCTAGCTGGGCTGAAAAATGCACTCCGATTGCAAGCATCAGAGCTTATGGTCTACAATAACTCCCAACTTGTGGTCAACCAAGTGTCTAGGGAGTATGAAGCCAAAGATAGCAGGATAGCCAAATCTCAAACCTTGGTGAGAGAGAAAATCAAGAAGTTTCAAGTCGTACGAGTATAACAAATAGGCTAAGAAGACAATAGTCGAGTAGATGAATTAGCTGGTTTCGCTTCTATGGTCGACAAATTAGCTTCTAGCCTTTTCCTGATTGAATTGCTCCCAAGACCCAGTATCAAACAACCAGAAAAGCAGGAGGTCTTCTGCGCCGAGTTAGGTCCATCCTGGATGGACCCCATCATTTTTTTCCTGAAAGACAGAGAATCTTGCAGACGACAAGAAAAAGGCGACCAAAATTCGGGTGAAGTCTAAGCGGTTTTGGCTCTCTTCGTCCGGCGCCTTATATAAGAAATCGTTCACTGGTCCATACCTTAGGTGTGTTCATCCAGTAAAGTCGATGCTTTGCTTTTTAAAATCCATGAAAGGATGTGCGGAAGTCATATTGGCTGCAGATCTCTAGCCTACCATGCTATCTTGCAAGGATATTGGTGGCCGTGCATGCAAGCCGACTCGCAAAAGTATGTGAGGAAATGTGAGAAGTGCCAAAAATTTGCTTATCAAATTCATCAGCCGACCAGAGAATTACTTTCTCTCACAAGTCATTGGTCGTTTGTAATATGAAGACTAGACATTGTAGGACCACTCCCAACTGCCCCAGGCAACCGCAAGTTCTTCATCGCCGCGATAGATTATTTCACCAAATGGGTAGAAGCGAAGCCCCTGGCAACCATCAAGGAGAAAAATGTGAAGAAATTTGTCTGGCAAAATGTTATAATGCAGTTTGGAGTCCCCAAAGCCTTAATATCCAACAACGGTACCCAATTCGATGGAAAACTATTCAGAGAATTCTGTGAAGAGTTGAAGATATGGTTTTATAATTCTACACCGGCCTACCCTCAGTTGAATGGCCAGGTCGAAACGTCAAACAAAACCATTTTAGATGGATTGAAGAAAAGACTAGAAAAAGCCAAAGGAAAATGGACCGAGGAACTTCCAAATGCTCTTTAGGCCTACCAAAGAACGTCGAGACGCTCAACAGGGGAGACACCTTTTGCCTTGGCATATGGCATTAAGGCAGTCATCCCACTAGAGATCAGCATGCCCACTATCCATAGTGAAAATTTTGAGCCAGACTTGAACGCCGAAGCCATCACCCTTGAATTAGACCTTGTTGAAGAACGCAGAGAGAGGACAGTAGCAAAGCTAGGGGCAAATTGGGAAAGGCCTTACAAAATAACCGATTTGGTAGGCAAAGAGGCATACCGTTTGGAAGATTTAGACAGCCAAGTCGTACATCGGCCACGGAACGCAACCAATTTGAAATTGTTACTTTTAGTTTGTACTTCTAATGTAATTTTTGTAGAGGGCAGACATGCCCCTCCATTTTCCAATGTAATTCTTTTAGTCGCCTTAAGAATTTGTGAATTCTTTATACTACTCTGCATACAATGGAAATGAATTCCTGTAGAATTTGTTGTATTGATAGATTGCAATGCACAAAAAGAATTTAGCTCCGAGTTGAGGTGACTTTGCCTGGGTAAAAGAGTTGATGAATTGCTCAACTCCCAACTTCCAGCTTCTAGCCGATGTGACTTTACCCGGCTAAAAGAGTTGATGAATTGTTCAACTCCAAACTTTTAGTTGAGATGATTTTGTCCGGCTAAAAAAGTTGATGAATTGTTCAACTCCAAACTTTTTGTCGAGATGATTTTGCCCGGTTAAAAGAGTTGATGAATTGTTCGACTCCGAATTTTTAGCCAAGATGATTTTGCCCGGCTAAAAGAGTTGATGAATTGTTCGACTCCAAATTTTTAGCCGAGATAATTTTGCCTGGCTAAAATAGTTGATGAATTATTCAACTCCAAACTTTTAGCCGATATGGTTTTGCCCGACTAAAAGAGTTGATGAATTGATCAACTCCAAACTTCTAGCCGAGATAATTTTGCCCGGCCAGGAGAGTTGATGAATTGTTAACTCTTGCTTTCTAACCGAGATTGCACGGTCTAAAGTTAGAAGCGAAATGCACTACAAAATTACAAATGGCAAAAAGTTGAGATTTTCATTGATTGAAAGTTCAAGTACAAAGTCGGGTAAGTAACCCGATTACAAGAGTTCAAAACAAAAGACAGAAAAAATCGAGCTAAACTAGGGGAGAGAGATCAGCAAATTCATCTTTAGCTCCGGCCGCAGTGCTCTCCAGGTCGACCATGGCGATTGCATCACCGAGTTCTTTTTGACCGGCCTTGTCCTACCCATATCCTTTTCCGACCGCTTCTTCAGCTTCCTCTTGTAAAGAGTTGAAGACATCGTTAGCATAAGGCACAATGTAGTTCGGTAGGAAGGCGGGGGGAGGAGAGGTAAACACCATGGTTTCAGATCCTAGGCCGAGCTACTCTTTGGTTGCCTTCCAACCGGACTTGAAAAAGATGTCCTTGGTGGCTTCGACTGTAACGCCCCCATTTTCATGCCCAAATGGTAATACAATAATCATGGCCCTTTTAAAGTAAAACTAATAATAAATCCTCATACTTGCATTACATGATGTAAATAGTCTTCATGCGATATAACAGTTAATCCAACAACAATTAATTAAACAACAAATACCCCCAAGAGTTTACAAATTTACAAGGCTTGAGCCTAGTTACACAAAACGGTTATTCAAACCCACACATACAAAGCCCTTGGCTTACAATCAGAGTCACAGCAAATGAGCACATTATGCTCTCTGCACACACTTCCACACCTTCAATTAGGCAGAAACACCACATTTTTTCATGCACAAAAATCCCGTAGGGTGAGCATAAAGCCTAGTAGGAAATTCTTAACAAAGTATAGATATTTTATACAAGTCTCGTGAGATGGAATGCTTATGTCATGCCATGCTCTTTTAGAAATAAAGGCACATCTTCATTTATTTGAAAACCATCATGCTCAATGATGCCATGCAATTTCAACTATTCCATATTTATCAAATTTTATTTGAGGGGCGGTAAATACAACTGTGGTAATCCCTAGGTCAGTGTCTGCAAGTAGACTATACAACTACTACCAATTTGTCATTTTTACCAGTATCAACTGGAGGGCTCGACACCCATAATCTGTCATTTTTACCAGTATTGACTGGAAGGCTCAATACCTATTCTCTATACTACCTTTCAAGACTTACCACTGTATTTACCCCAAAACCATTTCATGAAAACTTGTTTCTCAACATTCCTTTCTCAATGCAAGTTTTGAAATCAACTTTCAAAGTTCAATGTAATCAAATGAATTGATATGCCAATGCAACGATTAATAATACAATGCAATATTTCTTCCACTTTCAATACTCCCACACAATATTCCCTTTGTGATCAAAATTCTCATTTCTCACTTCAATGCAATTTCACAAGATGAATAAATACTTTTATTTCAATTCATCCAAGGGATAACATAATTCCCACCTTTCAAACATTTCCAACAACTTAGTTATTTCAAGACTATATCAACACTTTTAAACAACAATTTCCAAAACTTCAACAATTATCTTATTCCATGGAAGACCATCATTTATGTGTAATAAATAAACAATTTTCAAACATCATTTATTTTGGCACACAAAATAAATATACAACATATTCTAAAGATTTTCAACATCTTTCTTAAAAATCTCCAATTTCTAGGTTTTCTCACAAAAAACCATTCATCTTCAAATATTTGAGAAGATCTCACCAAAAACATCTTTCTTTCATCAACATAGTTCAAAAACCCAAATTTCTATTTTTAAAGGAAAAGAAAGTAAACCCACTTTCAAAATCACTCATCTTCTTGAATCAACAATCAATTTTATAAAAAAAAAAAAACTAATCAAATGATGATTTTGAAAATCATCTAGATTTTTCAAAAACATATATATAACTCAAAGAAAATCCCTACCTCAAGCTTAGAAAAGAAGATGAGCAAAACAAGGTTGAAACTCCAAAGTTGTCGAAACCAACTTCTACTTGGATCAAAACGAAGCTCTTGATAAGCTCTACACTTAATCGTAAATGAGCAAGGCAAGAAGATGCTTCCAAGTGAGTAGATCGAAAGATCTTTGAGCAAAAAGTGATCTTGGAGAGGATGGAAGAGTCTCACGGCTTGGAGAAAGAAAAAGAGAAGAAAAGGTAAAGAAGAGGTTAAGTGAGGGACCTATTTATAATGCTAGGTCAAAATAAAATGAAGTCCCAAAGTCAACCCAAAAGACCAAGTCAAAATCCCCAAAAAGTAGGCCCAAAACGGACTGAAATCTGGAAAAAAAAGTCTGCAGGGGTCGACCTTATGAAGAAACTTATGTTTGACAGCATGCAAGAGGGTCGACCCTCTCCCAGACTGGTGTCTACCCTATTTTCTAACAGCTAACACACAGACATAAGAGGGTCGACCCTCTCTAGTCTGGTGTCTACCCTATTTTCCAGCAACACTTCCAGAAACTTCACCAATAGGTAAGGGTCGACCCTTAGGAAGGCTAGTGTCGACCCTAGCATAGAATTTCTAAGTTTCCAAGGAACTTTTGACAAGAATAAGTGCGAACAACCAAACCCAACAAGTTTAAATCGGATTATACTCCTCCAAAACCAACCCATAACAACACCAAAGATTTCCAAAATAAAAATAAAGAATTCGAATACACTTTCCCAAAAGCTTTAAAGGACACAAATGCTACATCGACCTACTTCGTGTAGCTTTCCTCGGTCTTTTTTTAGCCGAGGTTATTAGCCTCATCCACAGCTTTGTCCCTCGCCTTCTTCACCTCTTCCAGCTCGGCCCGCAAAGCATCTCTCTCTTGCTCAGCTATACCGAGCTAGCTAAGGAGCCTCGTGTTGTCAGCATTCGTGATTTCATGCGAAGCCTTAGCTCGACCCAACTCAGCTGAGACATTCTTTCTAGTAGCGTTTAACTCGGTTACTTTCTGCTCAAGCTACATGGTCCACAACAAGGTGTGTTTTTTGGATAGCCTACAAGAAATCAAAATAAAGTTAGCCTAAGCAAGAAATCAACCTAGCAAACAGTTAGAAAAATTTTGAAGCTCTTATCCTAGTCATTGACTTCACTGCGGACTTAACCATTCGGGTGTCTGGTACATGCTTGATTCCAACCATGTTTTTTGGCAGAAGTAAGGACTTGGAAAGATCAAAAACAAGGAGATATTCCTTGTCCCCCTTCACAGAAGCTTTGGCCAGGATGGGATTTCCCCAGGATTTCATCTTTGATTGCCAGGCATGAACCGGCTCAACTTCGGTTGCCGCATGCTCGACATTAAGCTCGGCCTCAAGCTCGACCTCCAGTTCAACTGAAGGATCGGCCGAGCAAGCCCTTTTGCCAGCCCTAGGTGACTCAACGTTCGAAGCAACCGTTGAAGCCAACGCTATCACGATCCCTGAACTTTGACCAACAGTTAGTGCACGCGATGGGTTACTCGGCAGCTCGGTGGAAATGGCAATGATGAGGTTCTTGATTCAACTTCTCTTCGCCATCTCTTTGTTCCTCAGTCAATTGGATTAGGGTCACGTCTGGAAATATTGGATCTGGAGGTAGAGATGGCGCTCGAAGAAAATCAGTGACTCTACTTTTTACGGGGAATTGAGTAGTGGTATCTTGGCACGTAACTGAGAAGCTCGCGTCAATCTTGGTAACGGTACCTTAGCACGGCTCTGTTCGCAACTTCGTTTGGGTTGAAGTAGTTTTCTTATAACTCTTCAATAGCTGTAAAAAGAAAGCAATTAGTACAGAATAGCAAAAGTAAATAACTTGACCGGTCAAAGAACTCGACTTACAGGATGAACCGAAGTTCTTACTGATGTACTAACCGGGCACGTCGGTTGTCTCGTAATTCCCGGACACCCAGAAGAAGTTGTCGTCTTGCATGTCCTTGTCCGGTGTGCTAGTTACTTACCGTTCTCTGCTTGGCCTTATTTTTAATTAATAATTAAACCCATCGGCTGTGCGACCAAGGATATATTGATACAAGATCTTCGCCAACCCTAGGTTCAGTGACTCCATTTATTATTCTGTATGTGTTCATCAAGACTTGAGTCAGTGCTAGCTCGGTCCATCTTAAGAACTCGCAAATTAATGGCTGGACTGGAAAGCGGAGACCTCCTTCAACTATTGACAGCATAGTAAAGAGGCAAGAATCTAGTTTGCCCCATGGAGTAGTATCCTCCTCATCGAGCTCTAAATGTACGTCGGCTGGGATGCCATACTCATCTCAAAACGTGGCCAGGACACTCGACGTGTTTACAAGGAAACAATAGCATCCCATAAGAGACTGGTCTAATTTGCTCGACAGAATTTAGTTGGCAAATTGGTGCACGGCGGCTGCTCGGTCTTTGAGAGCCCTCATGTTGGTGTGTCTAGTCCCCTAGGATTCTGCAATTAAAAACCAAGTGTAAGTGATAGCATAGTCGCGCAGGTAAAGCCGATTGGTAACTCAATCGAGTAATTTTGGGCCTAAATCAAGGTCTTTACCCAGTTATTTGTTGTCACAACTCGGCAGTGCAAGTAAACCAGATCTTAGCTTGGTCGCATAACCTCTGTATGTTTTAACAGCTTAGTCTTAAGTTTTAGCGGAATATAGCCCGGTCGCGTGAGTGAGCCAGAAGTTAGCTCATTCACGCTACCTGTTGTGTGGCCTAGTAGCCAGCACGAACAAGAAACTTGCTTGGTCAAATCATGATTTTAGATCAAATGGGGGTTCGTAACCCAGTCTGTCCCAGATTTCCACCTGTTCATCACAAGAGTGATGAACAGCGTTTGGAACAAGAGGCAAAAACACTTTTTAACACCAAAAAGGGAAGGTAAAACTCTAGCCTAGTCTTATCTTTAACACTGTTTGGCTATTGTTATCATGTCCTAAATACAGATATGGGAGTTGAAGTTCAAAAATGCAAAAAGAACATGAAGAACATGAAGGAAGGTGAAAAATTACAGATCAGTGCGCAAATCGAAACTCTAATTGACGAAATGCTTCGCAATGGCAGCAACGGGACCAACTCCACCAAGAAAATGCTATGATTTGGACAAGAAATGCAGAGAACAGGGGTTGGGGATGCTGTTGCTCTGGATCGTCTATGGAGGGAGTGATGAACAGTGAAGTGAAAGGTTTTGAATATGAAGGGTTATACTTACGGAATGGGAGAAGGTGTGAGAATTTGAATCTAAAGAGATGGCATGGGACAGTTGGATTGGCAGTACAGGACCAATGGACAAGTGACACGTGTGTGAAGAGACTGGTGTTAGTCTTGAAAAGACAAATTGAACAGACCAAGCGCCGGCCGGGCAAGTTGTGGGGCCGAACATGAAGGTTAGCACGGTTGAAGGTAATAGACCGATTTGGGAACATGAGAGACCGATTTGGGAACATGAGTGACCAAACACTGAACCAGGCAAACAGTGACTGAGCAAGGAAATGAGCTCAATTGATGAATGTAATCCCGGTCTCGCTAGCGCGAATGGAATTAAAAGGAAATTGAGAGAGAGATTCATGACCTGATGTGGGTTGAGCTGGCTTGGACCTCAGTCAAGGTCTTTAGCTCGGTCAGATTTTGGATACGAGCTGGATTGAGGTCTTAGCCCGATCTTATGGTACAAGTTTGAGGTGTTAGCACGGTTTGGGGATGTACATCGTGCTAAGTCAGACGGAATTTGTCCTCAGGTCAAGTTCGACCGAGCAAGAACTTATTGTGGACTGCGGAGCTCAGTTGAGCTCACATTCAGGTTTGACCAATGGGATCAAGCAAGTAGCGCGATTCCATGGGCAGCCTGCGGCGCCGCACCGGGGCGCAGCTCGGTAAGGTATGCTACGTGGCATGTTCAGATTGCAAGAAGGAGATTCCGCCATTCGTACGCGTCAATATCGTTAGGTGGTGTAGCCATTTGGTGTTTGGTAGTATTTGCGCTTACACGTAGAGGAAGGTGAGAGGGGAACATATCCACGTGTTAGGAGGAAGACAGACAGAAGAGCACACAGAAACTATATAAACGATGCTACACCTCCATGCACATGTCTAGAACTTCTGGTTATCAGGGCTACCTACCCCTTTGTCGCATCTCTCTTTCTCTCCTTATCCTTCTCTCTAAGTGTGCTAACTTGACTGTCAGAGGGATTTTCCAGCCGCACACTGCCAGGTAGCTCACCGTCTTTGTGTTCTCAGGTCATTTGAAAAGAAGCAAAGCTTGGATACAAGGAGTACAGAGAGCGACAAATATTTCCTCCCCGTACACTATATATTAAGGAAACATGAAGTTTCTAATAAGAAAGTCCTTGTGAAACTCAAAACCCTTATACTAATTTTTTAGAATTCTTATTTTTTAAATAATTAAAAAATCTTCTATTAGCTAGCTTTTATTGAATCATTTAAAAAAAAATAGTAATTAATCCATTTATATAGTAATTAATCTATTTATATCCCTTGATTTATGACTTTCAACTATACTAATCCATTTTAAAATTCAAATTCGAAATGGATAAGAGATTTTCAAAATATTTTAAAGGTAAAAGATCAGTTTGACTTTAATTCAAATTCCTTCGTTAGGTTTATATCTTACCCAAAGATATTTCACAAAAAATTAAACTTTATCTCAAAACCCAACTTCCATGACAATATGAAATTGGATAAAAAGATTGAAGAAGAGAATGAATCCTGTAAAGGAATTAAACAGGTGATTTGACCAATTAGACAAGATTTTTTGCATCTTATATGAAAAGAATCACGTGTTTGAAATCTCATATTGTGTTTTTTTTTTTTTTTTTTTTGTCTCTATTTTGCTTTATGCAAATTTTTTCTTTGTTTTAGTTTTAGTTTATTTGGTGTACTTAGTTGTTGTTGTTGTTATTATTATTATTATTATTATTATTATTATTATTATTATTATTATTATTATTATTATTATTATTATTATTATTATCTTACTTCATAATCTAAGTTAATTGTTGAAATTATAATAATGCAGTGGATGCGATTGTACCTAAAAAATCTATTGTTCATTTTTTAAAAATTTTACAAATACAACATACTAGAAAAAAGTAGCAGTGGCAATGAATAGTTAAAAGACTAACACAAAGAGTGATATTTTGCAATGCAATTGGAGTTCACACATTTTATTTTATTTTTGAGAAAAAGTTTACTAATTAAGAAGAGTATTTGGAACACATTCAAGTGTTTGAATGAAGTTTTTGTTCAATCCCATTTATTTTTATTATATTTTTTCTTCAATTATATTAATTTATGTGTTCCATTTTTTGGTAATATACAAGGAGGACGTTCGATTTAAATCCAAATATAACTAAACTTAATTACGTAACTCTATAATATTTTTACTTACATTTTTATTTTTTTATTTGAGATTTTCTGGAATTAAAATTTGTTTCTTTACATATATATAGTGAGTACACTAATTAAGTAGGTTTTTAAATGATAGGTTTCTTTTTTGTAGTAAAAAGTCCTCTGCACAAATGAGCATTTCAAGCAAATGGATTTCAAATTCCTTAATAAATATATAAATAAATTACTTTTGTTTTCAACTCATAATAATTGTTATATATATATAGATAACGAAAACCAATTGTAGACAGGATCTTTTGAACCCATTTGAAGAAAAAAACTCAAGATACATATTTTTTATTTTATTATTATTTAATAGGTAATTTCAATTATGTTATTGAATGTCATCTAATTTTTAAATAGATTGAATTCAATATGTGAATATTTCAATAAAAGTTTAATTAATTTCTTATAATCAAAGTTATTATCCAAGTATGTTATGTTGAAATTAAAAACACATTACATATTTATAATCAAAATTTTAAAACTTAATTTAAATAAATATATTTTATATATTTAGATAAAAAAAATATAGGTCAGATTTTTTTTTGTTTCTATGATTGTTGAATTTTATATTCACATGCATAATACGTGTCATTACCAGATAAACATTCAAGTCATGTGCGTTCTATGCTTAAGAGCTTATTATTTAAAATGAATGATCATATTATTATATAATAAAGTAAAAATAATACTAACTAAGATTTTAAAAAGAAAAGTGATGTTATTTTTATTATTATTTAGTAGCTTCAGAATACAAAAATTGCTTAAATTTATAGGTTATTGACACAAAATAAAATTAAAATGAATGATTATATTATCATATAATACAAAGTAAAAATAAAACTAACTAAGATTTTAAATAAATAAATAAAAAAAGTGATGCTATTTTATATATATATATATATTTAGGCCTCATTTGGAAACAGGTTTTTTTAGTAATTTTTTTGACTTTTTTGGCTAAAATATGATGTTAAAAAAAAACTTTTATGTTTGGGAAGAACTTTTTGATTTTTTACGGAAAAAAATGTGTAATAAAATAATATAAATAATTAGAAGTGAGAAAATTGAGTTTAACCCGTGAGATTTCACCTGACAAGGACAATTTTGCAACATGAAGTGACCTGTGCCTTGGGAAAAACATGAGGGTTGTTGACAAATTTATCAAGAAGGTGCATACGTACAGAATATTTTTTTTTGTACATAAAAATATTTTTAAAAATCTTTAAAATATTAACATATGAAAATTACAAAAAAAACAAACTTTTTTTTGTATTTATTAATTTTTGTAAATATTTATGTACACATATTTTCCTTTTTCCATACATGTACAAGAAGGTGCATACGTACAAAATTTGCTTCAAATTTGTAATATACTACAAATAAAAAAACAACGAAAACGAAAAACCAATTTCCAATATGGCTGCCTAGTACACTATCTTTCATGGAGCTACTGTACATAGGTTTGTAGGCCACTGTACATAGGTTTGTAGCATAAAATTTGTAGACTTTTTAGTTTTTTTTTTTTTTTTTGTGACCTTTTGATTTTTAGACTAGAACTATTGCTTGCCAAACGAGGCCTTAGTAGCTTCAGAATGCAAAAATTATTAAAATTTATAGGTTGTTGACACAAAACAAAATGAAAACGTGATCCCTTGAATTTTTATTTATTTATTTTTTTAATTAAGTAACTTTATAATACAAAAATTGTTAAAAATTATAAGTAATAGACACAAAATAGAGTTAAAATTTGTATAATCAGATATTATAAATACTTATATTTAACTACACAAAATTTAAATTTAAAAAAAATTATAGGCAACGTTTAACTCTTATCTAATTATTAACTTATTATACCTCAATTCTTATTTTTGAGATTTTTTTACAAAATTTAAAAAATTATAGGTAACATTTCACTCTTATTTAGGGGATATTTGGAATGTCCTAAATAAGTGTACTTTTTGTCTTTTTGGATTAAAAAGTTGAGAAAAAAAATATAGATGTTTGAGTTAATTTTTTGACTTTTTATGAAAAAATATGTATTAAAAAATTGTATAAATAAATGTGTAGGGGATTAAAGTGATGGAATACGCCGTGTGGTTGGAAGGCTAAAGGGCAACGCGGCAGAGAGCAAGGTAGGAGATTGATTCTGTACTTTTTAGGCATAAATTGGTCGGTTCTGTTTGGTCCATGGGGGCTCACCACGGGTCCCGTTTTACTAATCGGAACCGTCAATGTGTAGAACTCGTCGAGTACTACATGCTTGTAAAAAATCACGTTGATTAGATATCGATAGTTAGCTGATCGTGTTAATTTTTTTGTTAACTGTTAACTATAACACCATCCATTTTTATACAAAACTGATTTGATCATGTATTTAGCAATATCCGATATACGTGATTTTTTACAGGTATATAGTATTAGACGATTTCTACATATTGCACGGTTCAGATTATCAAAACAGGACCCATGATAGCCCCCATGGGCCGAACAGAACCGACCAATTTATGTCCGAAAAGTAGAGAATCAATCTCAGATTGTGCAATTTTTCTTTAATAGACGCAGCACAGCTCTCAACATGTCAGATTGATTAGTTGTAATTTTGTGAGAAAAATTAATTTTTTAATTTTTTTTTTTTTGGTGAATAATGGCAATTTTTTAATTTTTTGTGTAATTTTTTGACTTTTTGACTTTTTGACAACATGTTAAACTTGGCCTTAATTTTTATACTACTATTCTCTTCTATTCTTCTATTATTAGAGTCATATTAGATTTTTTTTTTTCTTTCAGATTTATCTTATTTTCTTTTTGAATTTTTGAATTTGAACTTGATTTCTTTTTTTAATCTTCATTTGATGTTTACTGAATTTCTCTCTACCTCATTTTTCTACGATTTATTTAATTTTCTCTTTCTATATTCTTATAATTTATCTTCAAATTTAAACTTGATTTTTTAAACTTTATCTTATATTTACAGAATCCATTATTATTCTTAATTTTCAATTGAGTTTATTCTTTTTTAAAAATTTATCTAATTTTCTCTTTCTATATTCTTATATAGTTGATATTCAAATTTAGATTTTTTTTATTATCTATATCTTATATTTATAGAATTTCATTATTACTCTTCTTTTGCAATTAAGTTTATCCGATTTAGTGTATTTCAAAAAAAAAAAAAAAATTTTGAATTAGTCCTGCATATTTATATAAATATAGTGAAATCACTCAAATCTATTATTTAAATACCCATCTAAATTAATATCATAATTTTTAGTTCATTTTTAAAATATTTAATAGTATTATTTATCACCTTTTGTTACTTGTCCAGTAGATATACTTTTTAAACTTTTAATTTATTCACTTTGATTCTTAAAATATACGATGTGTAACACTTTCGTCTTTGGTATTAGGGTCGTTCAAAAGCAATAATAGAATAAAGATATTTTTTAAAAATTTTACACTAAAAATAAATTAAAAGATTTGGACTAAAATGCAACGAATTGAATGCTAAATGAAACAAATTTTATATTGGGATCCAAGAATGTAACGAAATTCATGTTTTTGAGATTATATGTGTACTAGCATATCACTCGTGCTATGCATAGGACAAAGTAATATATTATTTATTAAAAATACGATAATTAGATTTAATTTTTTATATTTTGTCTCTCGTAAATAAAATTTTATAGCACGGGATAAAATAATATATATTTATTAAAAATACAATAATTATATTTAATTTTTTATATTTTGTCTCTCATAAATAAAATTTTATATATTATTTGTTTCGAAGGCTTCTTTACAATAATATATAGTATAGATAGATTAAAATTGTTGTATTGACAATTAATAATTAAAATTATGCTTTGTTATAAAGAAAATGATATAGTTTTAATACTTCATTATTTTAGAATAAAAATATATGAATTTTAAAAAATTATCATATTAATTTTTGAAAGGGAAATAATTAAAGAAATGTCAATCTCACGCCCCCAAAATAATACTATAAATCTAACTCATAAGAGAAGTGATAACAGAAACGATATACTTTCATTCATCAGAGTTCGTATTATAAGAGATAACACATGCAATATACATTCATAAATGTACATTCTGAATCTATAGCATGCAATACCAGTTAATGATCAACAAAATAAATGTCCTACAGGCTTACATCTTTCCAAGTCGTTACTTAGTTACAACAAAAGAGAATCATAAGCTCTGTATATATGAAGCCCTAAGTTTGAACGAACTTCAAATACAAAACAACATAGAAAGAGCCTTCAGCTCCAAGGTCTTCCCAAGCTACGTCCTTGGAGGGGGTATGTCACCGGTACCTGAAAATGATTTCTTAAAGTAGGGTGAGCAAAACCCAGTAGAAACAACCTGACACAATATATAAGATTTAACAAAGGTATAAGTAGGATGTGCATATGCAGTACTTGAAACAAAACATCTTCATTTATATGATCATAAGGTACCCAAATTCATATTTCAATTTGTTTTCCTTTAATTTATTTACAGCCGATTTATATCATCTCAATTTATGATCCAATTTCATTTATATTTCAACAACCCAACCAAGACTACAACTCAGTGGTTCTCCAATCAATGCAACCAACACATAAACACTTCACTTTGCCATTTTACGAAAATTTCGCCCACAGGAATAGGCACCCATGTATATACAAGTTTTCGAGACTTTCACCCTAGACACTCTGACCAACTTAATTTCAATGGAGTCCATCTCCTATCTCCTCTAAAACAATAGAGTACATCCTCTTTCTCCTCCCAATCAATCATATATATACAATGTATTTAAACATAATCATATTTAATGACAATCAATAAGAGGTTAGTTTCAATTTACCTAATCCTCATACGATTTCTACAACAATCATGACTATCCTCCACTGATAGCCCAATATAGATATTTCTAAACAGATATTCAATCTCGAGACAGATAACTTATTCAAATTTTCATAGGTAAGAGATAATACATATCCAATTCCACTATTTCTATCAATATCCATCCAATTTTATATTTGTAACACCAATTTCATTTATTTATGCAAAATAAATATTCGAACCATTTAGGAAAAAACTTCTCCCTTTTTCAAATGGCAACCCAAGTGTCCCAAATCAAGCATTTGGCCACAATAGAACCTTACATTTAACCCCTATGACCATCTATTTCACATTTACTAAAACCCCTCTTTTGATTTTATATCTCAAACCCTAGGTTTGTCCATAATACTCCCAAAACTCACCATTGTTACACAACTACAAATAACTAAGTTAAAAACTATAACAAAGTGTAGAAAGTCCCTACCTCAAAGAGAGAAGATTAGCCAAGTAAGGGCGGAACTTCAAAGATGTCCAAACCCAACTCTATTTGGATCAAAGTGTAGGTTTTGAGATACTCTATCTTTTTAACAAAGACGAATGGGTGGAGAAACCACTAGAACTAGGTGAAAATGTAGAGAGAGAGAGAGAGAGCCTCACTTTAGGGTTTTTGGAAGAAAAGATCTGAAAAAGTGATGTAAAAAGACATTTTCGCGATCTGATATACGCACAGTCTGCTCGAGCGTAAGAGTTGACGTTCGAGTGTTAGACACAATAAGTTGTTCCGCTCAAGCGCAAGAAGTCTTGCTCGAGCACAGAATACACACCTCCAGTATTTTTGCAGACAACAAACAAACCGCTCGAGCGCAACAAAGGTTGCTTGAGCGCCAACCCGCTTGAGGGTAGGAAACACCGCTCGAGCGTGGAAAATACCCCTCTAGTACTTTTGCAGACATGCAAAGTACTAATAGTTTGCAAATCCCACTCGAGCGCAAGAAGGGCCTCTCGAGCGAATGACCAAAATTCTAGACAACACAAGATTTGAAAACCAAGTAACCAACCTACTCCAAACACACTGAACACGTCCAAATAACCAAATTGAAGAATAAATAAAGAGAAAAGACAATGAATAACATTCAGTAACTATAAACCCGAGTCCGGACTATCACAAGCGTCGAGTTAAAACCAAGATCGCTATAGTTAAAAACTTAATAAGTAAAAAGAATCATCGTAACATGTAAAACTGCTAAAATTATCGTTAAACCAGCAAATCATTCAAACCAAAAATTAATTAATTAAAACTTTTAAATTTTATTTTATTAAAATTTAAACTGTCACTAAATATGGAAAGAATATATTAATTTAAATTTAAAATCGACATAATATAAATTTAAAATTATAATAATCTATCTCATAATTTATAAGTTTTAAATACAAAATTAAAATTATTATAATTATCTCATAATTTTTGTATTAAGGAGCAGTAAAAGTGACATTAAGATTATCGATATATATATCTATATATTTTATAAAAGAATATTTTTAAGGAGAGATATTATGAGAGTTTCAAAATCTCATACAAAATTATTTTTAAAATCAAAATCTCTATATGGGATTGTAAAATAAAAATTAAATTGAAGTTAGCCAATAGAGATTTTTCTAATTGTTTAAAATTAAGAAAATCAAAAAAATTAGTATGAGATATTGATCATGTCACGCCCCTAAAATAATACAATAAAGTTAACTCATATGCGGAATAAATATGAGAAACAACATACTTTCATATATCAGAGTTCATTGTTTAACAACCAGTTAAATGCCAAGTAGGCTTACATGTTTCCAAGTCATTGCTTGGTTACACAAATTGAGTCTCGCTCATTACATCTTAAGCCATTGGCTTTACAAATAAAAAATATACACACATAAGGCATAATTAAGAAGCTCTTGCTTCCCAAAACTCCATCCACGCTATTGCCTTGGAAGGAGCATCTCACCTGTACCTGAAAATAGTATTCCCATATAGGGTGAGCCAACAGCCAGTTGAAATAATCTAACACAATTTAAGAGGTTTAGCAAAGGTATAAATACCACGTATATAAACAATACCGATTCTGAAACATCCACAAGACCTGCATATCCATATGCTACTAAGACCAACCTTCACTACAGGAAATTCGTTTTTTAGCGGCGTTTTTAAAACGCCGCGAAAAGCTTGAAAAACGCCGTAATATCTTATAGTGACGTGTAAAACTTTCGCCGTTGATAGGGCCGCCGCAATAGCTACCCAATGTTTAAAAAACGTCGCTAAAAATATTAGACGGCGTTTTTTAAAACGCCGTAAAATCTTTAACGACTGTCTCATCCTCCGTTCCAAATTAACGTGTGACGTCACAATGACGTCATTTAGTGGTGTTTTTTAAAAAAACGCCACTGTTTTTTTTTATTTTTTAAATTTCTACTACTCCGTACAATGACGTCATTTTGTGGCGTTTTTTGAAAAAACGCCACTTTTTTTTTTTCTTTTTTTTTTTCGGGAGGGGGGGTGTTCCCTGCTGCTGATGCAAGAATATGAAATAAAATACCATTTTGAATGGTAAAATAAATCCATTCAAAATATATATAAAAAAGAGTAAATATAATGTGATGGTCATTGTGATTTAATCATTGATCATAAATTTTGTTGAAAATTGATATTACAAAGTTATGTGATTACTAAGACCAAGCAATCTACAGGTGAAGGTACATAAGAATAGAAGACCATAACAATAATTAAAAATACAAACATTAGAAACAAATCCAGGCTGAGATAGCGGTCCGACAACAGATGGCTGGCTGTTTGGATTCTCCAGAGGAGGAAAGTTGAAAGTGGATCCAATACTTCCAACAGGTTGCTGGGAGCCTTGCTGGTGTGGAAGATGACTGCCAATAGGGGTACCAGCACTGCCACGCCCAGCCCCAAAACCCCGATTTCCAGGTTGAGGAACATGAGGAACAGCCCCAATGGGTCCATGAACAGCTCCACGAGTTGGAATAGCATAGGGTTGCGAAGGGGGCGCACCGTGATATGGTGGAAAAGGCACCCGAGGCATAGGATAACCAGCAGGATGTACCCCAGGCTTATGGGTACCATTGGGTGGGCCAGATGGCATATACGAACTTGTTTGCCAGGAGAAAGAAGAGTGTTGTTCATGAGCAATTGGTAGAACTATCTAATAAAACAACAGCCCAAAGAAAGATGTGAAAAAGCACACAGATTCTACATCTTGCATTGATAATATTGGAAATGGATGAGATCCTAGGGCTAGGGGCCAACTAAACCCAGATTTGACAGAGACTGTTAAGCTGTAGTTAAAAAAATTTGAAATACAGTATACCACATCCAACATACCCCTAGAACGACTGTTTCTCCTATCAGAATTTGGACTTGATGAGGCAACAGACCCAAAATTATCGGGCACAATTCCAGGTCCACCACCAAAGAAAAGTCTGCGGTCATTGTAGATCTGCATCATACCAGCCATATAATCACCCCTCAACATGATTCATAGTCATATATCGATACAACAAAAACTAAATAAATATCGATTCATTTATTCAAAGCCAAACCTTTTTAGGCTTTTGAAACTGAACCATACTCTGCTTCAAGTTATTCAAAGGCCCCTCCACCAAGCACTCGTGCTCCTGAAGAAACAGAGTAAAAGGAAAGAAAAGGGGTAGGGAAGCACCAATTAATAGCTAGCACAAATTATATATAATTCTAAAACCAGAATGCCAACTTGAGTAGAAAAATAACTGGGATTATTTGGTGGAGCATGACCTTTTCAATTGAATCAAAAGAAAAAAGAAAATCTATAACAAGCAATTGAAAAATCAGTAACAATGAAATTCACAATACTAGGCTAAAATCTCTCAAGGTTGAACGCGACGACTGATGAAGACACCAATATCACGCCTTGCTTTGTTGCCTCTTGGCCACTCAGGCAACTGCTGCAAACCTCCCTGTATTACTTTGATCCATTGAAGCCAAAGTTCTTGTTCTTGACTTGATTTGCTGCAGAACACAACCAGAATTACTCTTAGGACATTAGGATGTTGAATAAAGGAATAATGGGGAACACGACTAATCGAACCCAAGATAACTTATTAATAAACACAAATCTGTTTGTTGCAGTTATTCTAAAGCTGAAAAATAATAATGTATAAGTGGAATCTTCAGAATAATCAAATTTTTTCAGCTGCAGAAATTACAGCAAATGGTTTGGCATAGAATCCTAAAATAAAAAAGTCATACTTAGCCAAGTTAAGCTGCATGCTAAAAATAAAAAGGGTAAATTACAAATACATCCCCTGAGGTTACTTAAAACATGAATTACCCCCTGTGGTTTGAAAAATTACAAATACCTTCTTATCAAAAATTTTTATTTAACAGAATTATTTGAAAAAGTGAAATTTGTAACTGTTTACCAATACAATAATAAAATTATCTGAATTTTTTAATTAACATTATTAAAAACTGTTAATTAACTTGATGATTTATTAACAGAAGGATCTATTTGTTATGAAATTAGAAACCTTAGAGAGCATAATGTAATTTTTAGAACCACAGGGGTTAATTTCTAATTTAAGTAAACCTCAAGGGTGTGTTTGTAATTTATCCCAAAAAAAAAAAGATTTTGTTCTTTTTACTACAACTAAACATTCACGAAGGACTTCAAATCCAAACTCGCACAGTTCACTTAGCTCAATCTTGAACTAACATCCATGAATTATTCATCATTAATAAACATGGCATAACTATCAGATCTTTATCAGGTTTGACACCAATGTCCCCGAGTTTTAAAGAATCATGCATTCTTGTGCCTTAAAATCAACAAAGTGCCTAACAATGTTGACAATATTTTCATAATGTAACTTGTAAAAAGGCCATGAAACTCATTTTCAGACATTAACACACCGACCATAGCCATCTCAATTATGCAGCATTCAGAACTTTGAAGCCTAAATATGATAATTATAGCCAAACATCACATGAGAAGTCGTACCTTGTTTCTGTAAGATTTGATTACATCCATTAACAGCTCGTCCCCGGCTTGTTGCCTCAATCTTTGTATCAGTTGGCTGCGCGATAGCTTATTTTCCTGTTACCAAAAGCATAATTAAAAACGACAAGGACTGAAACGAAGAAAAAAGAACATAACACAATATCCGTATGCAGAGAAGAAAATAAAAATCAGAACTTACTCGGTAATCATTGTGGTATTTGGTAATCAAAACCATCTTTGAGCGAGGCAAAAATTTGGAAAGCATGGACAACAGAGTAGGAAACTTCATGTATGGCGAATTGGGTTTCAAGACTGGTGTTTGAATTCTTCCAAATCCTAAACAAATAACAGAAAAATCCAAATGAGTTAAGCAATAAAACATATAATTAATTAACAGCAAAAACCAAATGAATTAAGGCAAACAAATCTTTAGAAGCATGGTTTTAAATAGTAGCATTAGGAGACGAAGGAGTATGGGTCACATTGTAGAAGTCGTGAAATTTTTAAAGTCATTAGGAACTTCATGACAGTCGAATCTTTCATATGAATTGTGAATAGCTGTATCAACCATGAATCGACAACTGATATGCATCGTTTCACGTGCTTTTCATTCTTACTCGTATTTATCAATATCAGAAGGTCAAAAAGTTGATACATACCGACCTATATGTAAAACAGAAGACTAGTTAGATGGCATACCTCTGAGAGAGGGAGCTCTGAAACTGACAATGTAACTGGGTAAAATGTGTGAATTCATGTATGCACTCCAAACTATATATCTTCTTGGTGATGAGAGATTATCAACTCCAGAATCAAATTCCTTAGAACTTGGTTGGAACTGTTTTGAACCAGCACGCACTTCTTCCATCTTCTCCAATATTACGTGGCACAGTAACATATGCCTTAATCCATCTTCATCCATAGGAGATGATAACAAACTACAAAAAAACACAAATTATTACGAAGAATGAGACATTGAAATTATTCAATCAACTGAAAAAAAGGGTAGGCAAGTAACTGAAATTTTGAATGACAAAAATTGATGAGCTTCATTTGAATAAAAGTGGTCGAAAATACAAGGGGGGGAAAAAAAAAACTTTTTCTGGGTTTGTTTAGAATGGATACGGTGAAAAATATACATATTCAAAAAAGTTAAATTTCTTCTACAATTCATATCAATGTAGTAATTTGACTTTAAATTTGTTTCCCCTTTACGGGGCAAAAGTACAGGAAAATTTGTTTTCTAACGAAAATAGTTAATGAGTATAAAAGGGTCGGTTTGATTAGAACAAAAATATGATAAAAAGTGACATTTAGAATAATATATAATTGGAAAAAAAAGAAGTCATTCCCATACTGTTTTTTCACTTGGCTTTGAAGATCGATGGATAGAGGCATATTCCCTGATCTCATTGTTGTCTCCAATCTCTAGAAAACATTCATCACCTGACTAAAATTGTGAACAAAATAGGAGAGTGGTTGTCTCATTTCAAAAATAGCCACATTTACATTAAAAATAAATAAAACCAAATGTGGGCTTGTATCAGTGAATTTCATGTTAATTAATGTCTCAATAATAGTCACAATGACGAGATGCAATGATGATAAGAATGATGTTAGTCTTGAAATAATGATGATTGAGAGGAATGTACAATAATAAAATGCATGAGATGCATGAGTTATTATCAGTAAAAGTAGAAACTAACCTTGTATTTCATATCTTGGTATTTTATACCAACCACAGAATGATGCCCCATAACATTATTGCATCCAATGACTGTATGCCCAGGAAGATCGTCTCCAACCACAGCGCCACTGTGATAATTTCGCACAACACAACAAACATATAAACAATAATTTAATTATAAAAAAGAAAAAAGAAAGATTATTCACACATTGCACAGACAACGGAAAAAGGAAGATGTAAACTCACCTCATCAAAATGCAGTGATCCCCAAGTTCTGTATTCCCAAAAATATGACTTCCTGGATATAGCTGACAAGAATTACCCAACTTTGCAGAAGAGCCAACTTTAATATAAAAAATGCTAGAGACCCTGAACGAATTACCAAATATTCTACACAATACTCACATGGACCCAGGCATGAGAACTGTAATGGACATTCATAGACAATCATAGAATGCCCATATATTTGCTAACATTTATAAACAAGAGTAATCAAAAGAGAGGGAAAAAGAGTAATCATATTATAAACAAGCCTGACCGCAGCTGATTCCCTTTGTAATAGTAGACCGCTATCAGGTATCCCCAGAGCCTGACCCATTGTTGCAAATTCCCGGGTATCCTTTTTCCTCAAACTCATTTGGGAGACTAGAGGCTGAGAACTTGATATAGAAAAGAAAACAAGAACAAATATACTTGCCTGTGTAAACAAGATTGCTATAAATGTTAGCAAATATATGGGCATTCATAGACAAGCTAATACAAACCTCCATGTTCCCGCCATGAGGCTTATACAATATAAACTCAGGAAATTTGAGATCATTGGCAATATTATGATGTTCAACAACTCGTCCCCGCAGAACTATTTTGAAGCTTTGAGGTACCCGTAGGTACAAAATGGAAGAATATACCTGTGTATCTTGAAAAAGAACTTGATTTTAAAACCATGAAGGGAAGAAGAGACCACTCTATTAATCAACTTCATAATGTAAACTATAAATTTACACGGAGTGAATAATGGTAAAGGTTAGCAATATGCTGGTCAGAAACTTGATTTGGATGGCAACCAGTCTGAAGCAGCTTTGGGTCTGCAATAACACGAATATCCTGCAACATGGTATTACTTACAAGTAGGCTACATGATAAATATAACTTAAAAGATCCAACAGAAAGGAGTAAGAGCAAAAGAATGAAAGGTACCTCCGCATCCAAATCAAAATCTAGTTCCATATCCCCATTGTCATTTAACCAAAGATTGTATATAACAATCTTTGTTCCATGATTCCCTATATCATCAAACTGCCCACCGGGTCAATAAGGATATCAAATTGCACGGATTGAAGCTTGAAATGGTGGGAGAGATATAACAGATATTGATGCATCAAGAAACAAGAGAATTTCTGGCAGTTCCCTAATGGAAGTAGTTTCACGTTTAAAATTTATATACATAGCCAATAACATAAAAGTTCCATGTCTACAACAGGGAGAAAAATTAGTGTTGGAACAAAAAACAAACAAATAAATAAGTAAAACAGAAAAAAAATACTTACTCTTATTTTGAGAGTTCACATAAATCTTGAATGTTCATTTGAAAATTTCATATAGTCTTATCACACACTTAATTAATTCAAATTTTTGACTTGAGAACCAAACCCCATCCCATTCTTTATTTTCTGTCACTAAGTAAGGAGGCTAACAGACTTAACAACATTTCAAATATCATCAGCAAAAGCAGCATGCAAATGAGAAACTTGAAATGGTCATCACTAATATTAATCCTATTACCATTATTACAGTAAAATTCTAGAGCCAAAGTGTTTTGAAGCTTACCTGCTTCAGCATTATTAACAGGGCTGTCATCTAATTCATTTAGGCAAAAACATATATCATCTGGTTTCCCGGTTATCAAAACAAAACCAAAATAGTAGTAGTAAAATTGTAGTAACAACAAAAATGAAACCAAAATAGTAACATCCATCATAACAGCAATATTTACAGAACCAAAATCTTGCGAACCACACTGCTAACTCTACATTTGTTGACTAGGACTTGAGAATTGAAAATCATCAAGATTTCCATTAACACTGTTAGACAAGCCCTGCAAAGAGAGATACAAAGATGTTACCTACTTCATTTAGGCAGAAAAATGCATTACATTGTAGCTAGAGGTACAAACAACTAGACTATATGTTATCTGACCAAAATAAAATAAATGAATAAAATATAGGAACTATTAACCTAATTTGAGACAGATTTTATGATCACGAGACTCAAAAATAGTATAGCAACCAGAAATATACCATACCTTCTTCTAGTGTCAGAATTCTTCCTTTTTGAATGCTAATCTGATCCATTATTAATCGTGTTTGGCTTGTATAATAATTTTCTGATTACACCTGTTATGATCAAATAAACATTATAGGTAAGGAGGGATTGTACAACTAGCACATCTGGAAGTGATTAACTTCTCTGAATAACAGATTCCAAGACACCTAGACCTTGTTAGGCAAAGGGAACATAAAGCAATCACTAAGCATTTCAAACAGATGAATTATGATTTTTGATTATTCTCATCAAATACCATGTAGATGGATTTATCATATTTTGCTTGCAATAATATGCATAAAAGAATTCACTGCTCTGAATCTACACCAGATTAAACAAAGGAGGAACAAACATTACAAATACAGCATAGAATACAATGTTTAGTTCCTCATACAGATACACATTATTACATGTACATATTGAGCACAATGTTCACAAACATAACATGTATTATATATATATATATATATTAGGGATTCAAATCAAACTACCTAAAAAGGATAAGAATCAAAGCATTTTACCCCTTTTTAACTATGGAACAATTCCTATTTTTGATCTCGAACTCTATTGTGGAGTGTGGAATTCAATTCGACCAAGTCAATCAAGACACGTTATGTCATGGTAGTCACCTCTTCTAATCTAACCCTGATTATTGTGGCTTTTGGTGCGATTGCCGACTTTCCCTAGTCTTTGCCTTCTCAGGTGAGCATTGAATTTTCATGACTGAGTGAGTGAGTGAGCCCATTCATTATAGCCCAACAACAAGAGAAAAGAATACCAAAGGGCATCTTTCCTTCTAGTACGCACAGCATCAGATGCTCGTAAGCATTTAAATGACTGTAGCTTTGGGAATGACACTTTTAAAAGACAGAGAGAGGATGATGGATAAATAAAATCAAGCTCAGTTGATGAAATCCAATTGCACGAAAACAACCAACTGAACATAATCTAAACACACAAATGATATAGAGCTTCAAATATTTGATGAAATCCAATTGCACGAAAACATCCTTACAAATTCCATCTAAAGGCATCTTAATGATCATAATCCGCATCACGGAAAAGATCACAAACAAAAGAAAGAAAGAAAAAAAACAGAATTAATAGGTGATGATGGAAAAGAGGATATGTAAAAAAATAAAATTAGCAATCACTGCCAAGAATCTTACAATAAAATCATTTTCATATGGAAGCCACATGTAAGAAGATAAAAATAATAAAATGATCAGAAAAAAATACCAATAACTGAACAATATAGGTGCGTAATCAGCATAATATGATGGCAGAAAAAATATTACCAAACTGTTTATCTTCCCCTTCAATAGAAGGGGAATCACTCTCTCATAAGAGACTAATGTTCAACTTCAAGCATAAATTAACACAGTCAACAATGTACCACGCCAGGCATTGGTGAAGGTAGACTAGGAAGAAGAAGAGAGAGAGAGAGAGAGAGAGAAATTTTAATGTTCGATTTTGGATTTTGGACCTGCGATTTGATGAAGAACAGATCGATTTTGATGAAGAACAGATCGATTTGATGCAGAACAGATCGAGTTCGAGTTCGATGAAGAACAGCTAGAGCAAAGCCCTCGAGCGCCAGAGATCGATGAAGAATAGCTAGGGAGTTCGATTGCGAGCGACAGAGATCGATGAAGCGCAAACCATCGAGGGTCTTGGATCTGCAATCGAGCAAATCGAGGGTTGAGAATGAGAAATTGAGAGTGTGTGTGTGTGTTTGAAACTGAGCGAGAGAGAGTGAGAGCTTCAAATCGAGGGTTTTGGAAGAGAGGGAGACTGAGTTGTGGTAGGGACTGAGAAGGAGAGACTGAGTTCAAAGAGACGGAGGCTTTGACGGTCAATACATTGACCCAATACGGCGTCGTTTCACTGAGATCAGACACAACGTTTTTGAAAACGTTGTGTTACGTTAACTTACAATGGCGTTTTCTAAAACGCCATAAAAGAAACGCTGACATAGCCCACTTTTCCTGTAGTGCTTATTCCATTTTCCTTTGATTTCATTTCCAGTTCATATATACTGCTCAATTCATGAGTTAAATTCGTTATCTTTCAACAATCAAAATGAGACTACAACTCAATGATTTTCCAATCATGCAAAACTCACATAAACACTTCAAACCTGTCATTTTACGGATATTTCATCCAAAGGAATCGGCACCCATTTATATATAAAATTTCGGGTCTTTCACCAGGACACTCCGGCCAACTTGCTTTAAATGGAGTCCATCCCTTTTCTCCTCCCAAACAAATATACATATGCAATGTATTTATAAACACAATCACATATGAAGTACATCCCCTTTCTCTTCCCAATAAACATACATATACAATGTATCTATAACATGGTCATATTCAATGACACCAACAATGGATTAGCATTAAATCGCCTAATCCTCATGTAATTTCTACAACAATCATAGCTATCCTCCACCGATAGCCCAATGCAATTATTTCTGAAGAGATATTCAATATCAAAATAAATAGTTTATTCAAAACTTCCATAGGTGAGATAATACATATCCAATATCACCATTTATAATCACAACCTTCCAATTTCACGTTTTCAATGTTAATCCCAATTATTTATACAAAATAATAATTTAATCAAAATTAGGGCAAAATCCCCCTTTTCACCAAATATCAACCCAAACACCAAAATCAACTATTTTGGCACAACATGATCTTATTTCAAGCCTCATACCCGTTTACCTGATATTCATCAAAACCCCTCTTTTCATTTCACACCCAAATCCTAGATTTGTCCAAATCACAATCAAATCTTATCATCTATACACAATAACAAATAACTAAGTTAAAAATTATATTAGAGTATAGAAAATCCTTACCTCAAGTTTGATGAGGAAACACGCAAAATCCAAATTTTCGATTTTGCCGAATTTTGATCTCCATTGATCAAAACGTGGTTCTCACCAAGCTCTTCGCTTTGATCTTAAGAACTATAGTCTAAAACCGACTGCTTCGATTAAATTTCGCTGCTCAGCCCATCTTCAGAAGCAATCAGTTCCAAGGAAAGTTTCATCGCCCCAACAAGGCGACACGGTCCTTCTGAACTGCCTGTGTCAGGTTGATTTCAAAAAGCTCACACCGAATGGGCATCTCCATTTCATAGAAGGGGTTCTTTAAAACATAATCCGTGTACAGTTCATATATATGTTTCAAGAGGCCATCCATATGCAGTGTTCCCAGCTCACTCACCATAAAGAATTTTGTCCTAGTAAGAGATTGCAAACAATGGAGATCGAAATTATCGGCATCTAGAAGTTCGATCCCTAAACAACCAGGGATCGGCGATAGCTGTTGAGAGATAGGGTGCATCGAATGCCATAAACTCGCCAATCTCAAGCTATCATTCGTATCCATCCTTCCAGCGGATCTGTAATCCTTGTAGAAGATGAGACCTCCTGATTTATTGATGATGTAGAAGCTGTAGACAGCTGCCATTATTGATGAAAACTGAAAATGGGGAGTGCAGATCCTCTCCTTGCAAGAGTTTACGAGCGTGCGTCCTTGCAACGGCTGAGATCAGCCGTTGCACATCCAACGGCTGAGATTAAAAAAAAAAAAAACATGAAAATGGGTCTTCTTCTCCTCCTCTCTAATGGGCTCTCCTAATAATTTGGAGAGACTTTGTTTGGAGAGGCGGATTTGGATTTCCTATCCTAATCTTTTCTCAAAGCTTTCATGGAATCAGAGACATTCGATTTCTTCTCTTTTGTTTCATCTATCTCTATCTGTTCTTGTCTGCACTCTTCACTACAGAATGGTGTGTCCCCTCTGCATAAAATCATCACCACATAAATCTAACAATCAGTACCAAATCAATATACAATAAGGTCCTTTGGTTGCTAAGAAAAATGAAGGGAAAGTGGAAAAAAACCAGTACTTTGAATATTAGAATGTCCTGTATTTGAAACCCAAAAGGCCTTGAAATCTCCTGAATCCAATAATTTTTAACGTAGACAGACAAGATCTCAATTTTCTTAGCAACCAAACAGGAAAAGGAAAATATAAACGAAATTTCGTTCATTTTTATGGTCTGCACTTGCAAATTAATATTTCGAATCTTAAAATGTCCTGTTTGGTTGCTAAGAAAAATAAAGTGAACAAATTAATATTTTGAATCTGAAAATTTCCTATATTTGGATTCTGGAACCCGAAAGCCTTTCACTCTCCCGAGTCCAATCATTTTTGACGTAGACCAGATCTCAATTTTCGGAAGCTAAAATAACCAAACAGAACGATTCCAATTTATATTACTATTTCACGCTCTTCAGTTTTCTCAGTAACCAAACAAAGTGAACGGAAAAGGAAAAGGAAAAGGAAAAGGAAAATAAAAACGAAATTTCGTTCATTTCCATTTCTGGCCTGCACTTTGGTTACTCTAAGAAAAACCCAATTGGTGCAAGTCATACTTTTTGCATCAAAATCACCTAATAGATTGAAAAAAAGGAAAGAAAAGCTTGAAAAATAAGCAAAACTTTCCGGGAAAATTCGACATTCCCGTGAAAACAGGACAAAATAAAACTGGGTTCTCAAATTGGGTTGGTATTCCTCGAATCTTCCACCATCATACCAAGCATGTAAGAAATGAGGTTGGTATTCCTCGAATCTTCCACCATCATAGAACCTTCCAGATCTAGGAGACCCAGAGAAGGATGATAGGCTTCTCATGCTTCCTCTTCTGTGCGAGCCTGCATAACGGAGAGGCCTGGAAAAGAAAGGGTGGTTGTGGTGATGGTGGTGATTGTTTCCCGAGAAACCAACCTCCATGTCTGCAAGAGAAGTAAGACCATCGTCGTCTTCGATGAAAGTGTGTGTTGAATGAGTGTGTTTCCCCACGAAGAGTGCAGACCAACTCTGTGTTTTGTTTTGGGCGGGAAAGAATAGAATTTTTTTTTTTTTTTAAATCTCAGCCGTTGGATGTGCAACGGCTGATCTCAGCCATTGCAAGGACGCACGCTCGTAAATTCTTGCAAGGAGAGGATCTGCACTCGAAAATGGGAATCACAGGATCAATGTAGAACAACAATGTTACAGACTACTAAATTCCTACCACTAACACCACCATTAATGATGTGGAAAGTAAGAAAAAAAAAAAAAAAAAAAAAAACAAAACTAAGATACAAAATACATGTGGACCCACTGCCACATAATTAGAGCAACCATTAATTAGTGGTCTGTATCATTTTTCAATGTAGAATCACAGTAATTGCTTTTGATTGATGGAAACTATTTCTCATCCATCTGCTGTATTTGATCTTTGAACTCCCATCAGATTCCATCAGTCTCATCTGGTTTATGACGTTTAGGATGGCAAGGTGGATTTGCATCAAACGCACTCACAGTAGGATCCATAGCTATGTATTTGCCGCATCAATACATGGCTCAGGCATCTAAGGAAAAAAATGGGTCAAGTTTGGTGTGCTGTTTAGCATTTTCTCAATTATTGTGCAACTAAAGTAAGTGGTCTATCATTTGATGGGTGCTGCTAATGCCCTCTGACATTGATTTATTTATTTGTTTATTTATTTATTTTTTTTAAATCAATACCAATGTCTATCTGTTACGTGACTGTTATTTTATTGTTTTTCAAAATAATATTTTAGTTTAGGTTGTTATCCTTGCAGTAGGTAATCCTAGTTTTTAGTGATAATTGTTATCAGTTGGTTTGACCTGGTTTCAAGGAAAGTAGTGGGTCTAACTTCTTTTCCTAAATTCATGGTTGTGAACGTTGAGGCTGCCAATATAAGAGTAGCTAGTCATGAATAAAATAATGAGTTATCATTTATTGTTGAACACTTGTGTTTAATTGGAGGTCAGGGTTCCTCAGTCAACCCAAGCTATTGTATTGCTTGTTTTTTTACTCTGTTACAATAGGTTCCAAGAAACAAAAACAGGGCACTCCCCAGTACGTACCATTGTGGTATCAGAGCAAGGGCATGGATCAAAGAGTGGAGAGTTTGGAGAACGAAGTAGGCTCTCTTACCGCTGGTCAACAACAAATTATGGTGCAGCTTGCTGAAATTGTCAGCAAGTTGAATTCACAAACCATCATACCACCAGCGAATATGGAGCGCGAGGACGGAGAAAATTCAGTGGCTCTACTTCAGACCCATGGTGGACGACCTGACAACAATCTAGGGGCCCGCCAGACGGGAACACCACATTCATATGCTCCAAAATTTGTCAAACTTGACTTTCCTCGCTTTAATGGCGAAGGAGATACAACAAGTTGGATATGTCGGGTGGAACAATTCTTTCAATTCCATCAAACACCGGAAGAAGATCGTGTGCCACTTGCATCTTTCCACTTGGAGGGTGATGCTCAGTTATGGTATCAATTGTTGAAACAAGAGGAGGATGTGATGGTCTGGAAAGAGTTTACTGATGGCTTGCATGCTCGGTATGGCCCAACCCAATTCCAAGATTTCTTTGGAGAGTTAACGAAGCTGCAACAAGTTGGTTCAGTATGTGACTATCAAACCCAATTTGAGAGGTTATTATCTAAAGTTGGACTACTTCCTCAAGACCGCCAAGTCAGCTGTTTCATTAGCGGATTAAAAGACTCAATCAAAGCCGATGTACTATCTGGCCGTCCTACAAACTTGTCATCTGCCATTGGACTTGCCCGGTTGTATGAAGCTAGCAATATCTCACAACGGCGAACTACTCCCATGACTGATTTGAAGAAGGTGACAAACAAGGAAACCACTAACACCAGCGCTACACTTCCAATTCGACGAATGTCACCGACATAATTGCAAGAGCGTCGCGCGAAGGGCTTGTGTTACAACTGCAACGAGAAGTTTGTTCCTGGGCATCGATGCAAGAAGTTGTTCTTAATTGAAGCCTACTATGAAGAAGAAGATGGCGACGTTATTATGGACATGGAAGAATCTATTCAAGAGGACTACAAAGAGGTGCCTGAAATTTCCTTGCATACGATTTCCGGTGCACGCGCACCAGAAACAATGCAGGTAAAAGGAGGCGTTGGACACATATCAACCATTGTTTTGGTGGATTCAGGAAGCACTCATAATTTCATTAGTGAAATTCTTGCTAGGAAGGTGGCATTACAACCTGAGAAAGGAGGGAAGTTTGAGGTTGTGGTTGCTTCTGGTGAAAAGTTATCCAGTCCAAGTAAGTGTACAAATGTTAAATTAATTTTGCAAGGAATACCTGTTCTTGTGGATTTTTATTTGCTTCCATTAGAAGGATATGATATTGTGTTGGGCACCCAATGGTTGAGTACACTTGGTCTAATTTTGTGGGACTTTGCAAAGTTGCAGATGAAGTTCAGGATAGAAGATAAAGAAGTGTCTCTCCAAGGTATATCTGTACCAAGGGACCAGATAATTGGGGATCTACAATTCAGCCGAGAATTCAAAAAATCAAAAAAGGGGGTGTTGCTCCAATTGTTCACACTTGGGACTCCACTTCCAAAAGTTGAGGTTGAGTGTCAACCTCCACCATTACAACAGATTTTGGAAGAATTCCAAGATGTGTTTGAAGAGCCCAAAGGTCTACCACCTCCACGAGCACATGATCACAAGATTCCCTTAATGGAAGGAAGTGAACCGGTGTGTATCAAGCCCTACCGCTACCCTCATTATCAAAAAGCGGAGATAGAGAAGTTAGTGGCAGAAATGTTATCTACTGGCATGATCACAACCAGTAATAGCCCTTATTCATCACCAGTCATCTTAGTTAAAAAGCATGACGGATCATGGCGTATGTGTGTCGACTATCGTGCTCTTAACAAGATCACAATTAAAGACCGGTTCCCAATTCCAGTCATTGATGAGTTATTGGATGAGTTGAATAGAGCAAGAATATTCTCAAAGCTTGATTTACGTAGCGGGTACCATCAAGTTCGTGTCATACCAGAAGACACCTCAAAGACTGCTTTCCGAACTCACCACGGCCACTATGAGTTCTTGGTAATGCCGTTCGGCCTTACTAATGCTCCATCTACCTTCCAATCCCTAATGAATGAGGTATTTAAAGATTATTTGCGAAAGTTCATCTTAGTCTTTTTTGATGATATTCTTGTATATAGCAAATCTTGGGATGAACATTTTCAGCATTTAAAAGTTGCATTGGCTGTACTTAGATCTCACGGGTTATTTGTTAAAAGGGAAAAATGTCAGTTTGGGCAAAATGAGGTGCAATACCTAGGCCATGTCATCTCTAATACAGGTGTCGCTGTGGATCCGGACAAAATTGCTGTGGTGATGAGTTGGCCTAAGCCCAACACGCTTAAGGCACTAAGGGGATTCCTTGGATTGACTGGCTATTATCGAAAATTTATCCATAATTTCGGTAAAATAGCTGCACCCCTTACCAAAATGTTGAAGAAAGACTCCTTTGCTTGGACATCAGCGGCTGAATTAGCATTTCAGAATTTGAAAGAAGCCATGACTAAAGCTCCAGTGTTAGCTCTACCTGACTTCTCAAAAAAATTCATTGTGGAATGTGATGCTAGTGGATCGGGTGTGGGGGCTGTCTTAATGCAAGAGCGACCAATAGCATTTTACAGTCATGCACTACAGGGAAGAAACTTGTTGTTGTCAACTTACGAGAAGGAGATTCTAGCATTAGTATTGGCTGTCCAGAAATGGAGAGCCTATTTGCTGGGAAAACAGTTCATCGTAAGAACCGATCAAAGAAGCTTAAAGTATTTGTGGGAGCAGAAAATTACCACTATAGCTCAACAGAGATGGTTATATAAATTGATGGGCTTTGATTTTGTTATCGAATACAAAAAAGGAAAGGAGAATATTGTGGCTGATGCTCTTTCAAGAAGAGAAGATACAGAAAAGGTTACGGAAAGAAACAGTGGAGAATTTGCAGCTATTACTCAACTTATTCCTGATTGGATGGAGGCCATAAAGGCAGAAGTCAAGTCCAATTCAAATTTGCAAATGCAGGTTCAACATATCATGGACAGTGAAGCGGTGGGACCATGGGAGTTTAGAGATGGAGTCATATTTTTTAAGGAAAGAATTTATCTTCTTGAAAATTCGTGCTTAATTAATGAGATTCTGAATCAGTTCCACAACAGTACCCATGAGGGGTACCACAAAACAGTGCAGCGGATTAGAGCAAATTTTTATTGGACTGGAATGAGGAGAAAAATTTGGGAGTTCATTTCAGCTTGTGACACATGCCAGCGACACAAGGCCGAACAACTTGCCCCTGCGGGATTACTCCAGCCGCTTCCTATTCCAACACAGGTATGGGAGGATATTTCTATGGATTTCGTTGATGGATTGCCAATGTCTAATGGGAAAACTACTGTTCTGGTAGTTGTTGATAGGTTGTCCAAATATGCTCATTTCCTTTCCTTGTCACATCCATATACGGCTACTGGAGTTGCACGAATTTTTTTTGATAATATCTTCAAATTGCATGGAATGCCAAGAACCATTGTTTGTGATCGAGATCCGACATTCACAAGTTTATTCTGGTCAGAATTATTCAAGTTGAATGGCACTGACTTCAACTATAGTTCGGCGTATCATCCCCAAACGGATGGTCAAAGTGAAGTTGTAAATCGTACAATGGAGATGTACTTGCGATGTTTCTCGAGTTCATAGCCGAAGGAGTGGAGTAAGTGGTTAGCATGGGCTGAGTATTGCTATAATACCAGTTGGCATTCAGCTATTAAAACAACCCCTTTCGAAGTTGTGTATGGTCGGCCACCACCAACTTTATTGTCCTACATTCCCGGCATGGCGAAGGTTGATGCCGTTGAGAAACAGTTAATGGATCGTGATCAGATTATTAAAGATTTGCGGGCAACACTGAAGGAAGCGCAGTCACGCATGAAGAAAGTGTATGATCGTCATCATAGAGAAAGGGAATTTGAAGAGGGAGAGTGGGTTTATCTTAAGCTCCAACCATATCGGCAAGCATCCATAGCAATGAGGAAAAATCTCAAACTCTCTCCTAAGTATTATGGGCCATTCCAGATTGCTAAGAAGATCGGGGCTGTGGCATATAAATTGGACCTGCCCAAGGATTCACGTATCCATCCCGTTTTTCATGTCTCACTGTTGAAGAAAAAGATTGGTGAAAACCTTCCTGTACAAAGCATGCTCCCAATTGTGCGCAGTGAAGATGAAATTCTTGTTCCTAAGCCGCAAGCAGTGCTGGATCGTCGAGTGCGTAAAAGGAAGGACGAGGTTCTCATTCATTGGCAAGGATTATCACCCACATAAGCTACTTGGGAAGATCTGGTAACCATGAAGCAGCAATTTCCTGAATATTGCCTTGAGGACAAGGCTGCTTTTTAGGGGGAAGGAATTGTTACGTGACTGTTATTTTATTGTTTTTCAAAATAATATTTTAGTTTAGGTTGTTATCCTTGCAGTAGGTAATCCTAGTTTTTAGTGATAATTGTTATCAGTTGGTTTGACCTGGTTTCAAGGAAAGTAGTGGGTCTAACTTCTTTTCCTAAATTCATGGTTGTGAACGTTGAGGCTGCCAATATAAGAGTAGCTAGTCATGAATAAAATAATGAGTTATCATTTATTGTTGAACACTTGTGTTTAATTGGAGGTTAGGGTTCCTCAGTCAACCCAAGCTATTGTATTGCTTGTTTTTTTTTACTCTGTTACAATAGGTTCCAAGAAACAAAAACAGGGCACTCCCCAGTACGTACCACTATCGATATATATATATCAATTAAAAGTATATTTTAATATCATTATAAATTTAGTAGCATAAATGACAAAAATAATATAATCTTTTCATACCATAAAATATATTTCGTTTGATGATACACACCATAAATATTTGTAACTCTCTCCAAATTAAAATATAAATAAATTTTAAAAGACTTTAGGTGGTCCATGCCATTCACATAATTAAACATAAACCAAAATGATTAAGTATGTGTTAATCAAATAAAATCCCAAAATTAAATTTATATTTCATTTATTACTTAGGACCCAATAATCACTATAACTAAAATAAAATAAAAATTTCCCAAGCGGGCCTTACGAAGTCGAAATCAAGAAGTAATTCAATTTATTTTTATTAATTTAAATAGAATGGTTCACGACACCACAACAATAATAATAAGGGCAAAAAAAAATTTCAATTTTATTTAAGTCGTTACAACCTTCCTCCCTTAAGGAATTTCGCCCCCGAAATTCGCCTTGATAAAAAGAATAATGGAATTTACTCTTAACATAATCACTTGAGCCTTAAACTCTCAATAGCCATTTTCATATTGAGCCAATCTTTCAATACCCCGAACATGTACTAACCTCACTTTCAAAAATTTAGCACTCTCTTACCTCCCATAGTAAAAGGCACTGTAAGCAAAATTGAAACTCTCAAACTCACTTTAATCATAGAGCTGTAAACACGACAATAACTCCTCAATGAAGGTATATAGCGTGAATCAAACAAGAACGATGAACGGTCTAATCTGATCGGCTCTACCATCGTGATAACATCTCATTATAATTACATCCGCAAAATTATTTTACCAATATGAAGTACCAAATTTTCAACAAACTCAAAAACAAAATTTCTACACCCACTAGCTATCCATGATATTAAGATACATTGTTCTAAAGAAGCCACCCCTCAACTTGAAACCACTCGTATTAGAATTTGGACAAACAATTTATAATAGAAGGAAAAATGTAGGTGATTCTTGCAACATATAAGGGGTTAATCAAAATCTATCAAACTCGCAATTAGAATACAACCATACTCGCAATCTCACTTGAACACATTCAAACACACTCACAAAATTTGCTTACTCCACACAACTAACTCAATAGGTCATAGTAACCAAAGAATCCCACTACTTTGAAGAACACTCAGAAAAGTATTCAAATATTATACACCATGAAAGATGACTCACCACAAACAATGACTTCAAATATTTCATCCCATGAGAACCTCCACTCATCCCCTAGTACAATCATATTCTTCCTTGAATTATTCCAACAACAAAATTCACAGATCACCTTAGCCTCAGCTGCTTCAATTGAACAATAAGAAACACCAACCCTTATGAAACATAATGCAATCATGCCAAACACACTACTCGAAAATTCTCAGCCACAACTTTAATTTCCCAACCAAGCAATTTCTGTCTTATTTTTACCTATCCACTCTATTTCTTTCACTCGACGAACTGACTAACAGTTTACGCAAACTTGTCTACATCCACCCATACAATTTCACTCCAACATAGAATTTACCCTACTCCATAACATATACAATGTACATCCTAATATCAAAATAGCATTTCTATCACAATTCCCAAACATCGGTAAAAAGATCTGGATATTTCTCACGGACTTCAGCCTCACGTTCCCAAGTCGCTTCCTCAACCCCGTGGTGTCTCCACAACATTTTCACCAAGGGACAAATACGAATAAAAGATACACAGACACATTTGGAGAATATGCCGTTACTAATAAGGAATATTCTGTCTATGGAAGTCACCGAGCATAAGCGAAACACGCAAAAAGGAAAGAAAACACGAATACAGGGATACGGGGTTTCGAACCCCTAACCTCAGGCTTCATCCCTTGGTCCCTCAACCACTGAGCCAAACCATTGAACCCAAGTCACTCTTGTGACAAAAATAGTCGGATAAATGTATATAATGCATAAATATACAATATAGATACATATATGTATACAACTTTCCCGCTTTTCTCTCTTCCTTCGAAAACTGCATCTGATACGCAGCCTTGCTTTTGTTTCATTGGCCGACAAAAGCAGCTCTCCTCGATTGCCGCTCACCTCGGCTATCTCCCCCTCCTTGTCTTCTTTTCTTCTGCATTCTTCTGAATCAGTATATTCCCTCTTCTACTTATTCACTCATTTCTCATTCTTCTTCATTATTCTCTTCTATCTCCTTCTTCTTCATCACTCTCTTTTGTTTCTTCTTCCTCATCGAGAGAAAAAAGAGAGACTGAACAGAGGAGAAAAGTTGTCCCAAAACTGAGTCTATTCTCTGCTATGTCTCTGACTCTCCTTTCTTTCTCTTTACATCTCTCACCACACATGGCCTTATCTCGTCCCACTACAACATATAAGGCTTTTGGCGACCAATTATTTTGGTCCCTAAAACCATTATTTTGGTCTCTAAATGGTTTTTGTGACAAAATTAAATTTGTCACTAAAAAAGTCACTAAAAGTGCGTCTAGAAAAGTCTTTAGCGACAAATTTTCGAAAATGTCCCTGAAAATGACAATTAGCGACCAATTTTATACTGTCACAAAATGTTTGATTTTGCAAAACTAACATATTTCGTCGCTAATACTTTGTCACAAAATGTCTCTATTTGGTCGCAAAAAGCAAAATGGTGACCTTTTTAACAACAAATATATTTGGTCACTAAAGGTTTGAAATAACATTTTATAAACATTCAATTTCATAGCTACAAATTGACATCCAAATCTATCTCTGTATATAGAAAAAAACAAGATCAAAAAAACAAGATCAAATCTTGCACATAAGATCAAATCTATTCTTGTATATACAAAAAACAAATTACAAAAATCAAAACTCAAAGTATCCAAATTCACTTCAACATAGTTCATTATATAAGTTAAATCCCAAAACAAGATCAAAATAGTTCAACATTGTATGAGTTAGAACTCTATGACGACTTCAACTTTGTCTTTCTCTCGCACCACCTCTTCACAAGTTCAGTTACAAGAGCAACATGCCCTAAACAATTAGTTGTTCCACGACCACAAAAGCTTATCACCGTCTATAGTCATAGAGAAAGGATGAAAATCCTGCACAGATGATCATAATTAGAAGTGTAAACAAAGTTCAAAAATGTAAAAGAGATATAGATGAAATCCAAAAATGGATATCAACCTTAAAGAACTTAACTAAGGCATTTGAAGCAAATAAAAGCTCAAATTTTTGGGGCAAATTGAAAGAAAAAAATTTTAAAAAAAATTATTTGGCTTCTATTACAAGTGTAGCATTATCAGCAGCCCAAGTACAAGCAGTCTACACGAGCTGCAACCTCAACACAAGTGTGTGCAACTGCATTACAAGTGTAGCATTATCCAATATGGAAAATTGACATTTGACCAACAAGATTAAAATAATGTTACCTGTACAACAACAAATTTACGCTTGTACTTCTGAACAATTTTCAAGAATGTGTCGCAAGCCATATCCTGAATGAATTATCACACACAAATTTTAACTTTAGTAATTACTTTTCTAAGATTAAAAGGTAAAATGTTGGCCATAGATGATGAACAAGACATGAATGAAAATACCCAATTAATGTAACACCACAAACTCCATATATGATATTAAGAAGGCTATCAAAGTAATTAACTAGAACCATTGAAACAATATAAACACTCCAAATTTTATATCAAAAACTAGAACATAATTAACAAGTCTAAAATAAACACATAGATAGGACACATAGTGTGGATTGCATAAGAAGCAAAAAGTTATTGCAATGCATACCATTAATAGCATAAACAACATCAAAGCCTTTGGCTAAGAGACTGGCTTTCACGAATTCAATGTCCTTCCTGTCTCCTTTCAAGTGCAAGATCTACACTTAGAATACAATATTTCATTCCTCAACAAAGAAAAATATGAAGCTGATAAAAAAGGTGAATAGAATTTTCCAGTGTACATGTCATAATTAATAACCTTGGAAGAAAAATCAGCTTAATCCTTCTCTAATTCACCAGGCAATTGTTGGGTGATGGGAGCTTTTCCTCTTGTGAACAGAGTCATTATGACATAAAACTTGTTTATTAAAAAGTCAAAGACGTCATCAAATATAAATTTGTGTAGGAATTTGTCAACCCAATTTTAATTGCACGCCATAAGGTGGAAAAGATGGTTAAGAAAGTTAAAACAATTGGGAAAAGAAAATCAGTACATGTAAATGTTAAAATGTAAAGAGAAGGGTTCATACCTAGTGGCCTTCTTTTACAAGAAGTCTTGACAAAAACACACCAATAAATCGAGTCCCTCCCATTATTAGGATTTTCTTAAGATATCATTAGATATTGAAATTCTAGAAACAACATATTCTGAAATAATCATCATCAGTCTAGAAAAATACAATAAAGTCAATTAAAAAATAAGATGAAAGTTGTGATATCCAACGCTGATGAAAATTCTCAAACAAGATTAAGGTCTATACTCGATAAAACAAGCCCGTAATTTATTCATCATTCTGAACAAATAGGATTTTAGAGTTAGTTAACTAAATCTCACATACTTACTTGGGGAAGTGAAAAATCTAGAAACCTCCTAGATGTTGATTTGTGATTATGTAACAATTTTAAGCAGAATACAACAATCTCAATCAAACAATCAAGAGAAAGAGACACAAAATTTTACGTGAAAAAACCACAATTGGACACCTTCCAATTGTGATCAAAAACCACGGGCAACTGCCACAAGACAATCCACTAAGAAGATTTAAAGGAATTACACAGGTATCACTCTCAATTATCTAGCGAATCCACAACGCCTAATTGAACCAACCTCTATGTGCCTCTTCCAACCCCATCTTCACCACGGAATTGTCTTTCTGATGAGCCACTCCGGATTCCACCAAAGCTTAGGCTCGAATTCTTCAGAATCACAACTGAAGAACAACTCTCTCTTTTTGTATAACAAACAAACCTTTGATGTACTCTCTTTAAACCATGAGTTGAATACTCAATAAAAACATCAAAGAAAACTTAAAAAAATATCTCCAGATATAACCCTTAAGAACCAAAAAGAAGATCTGGAGAGATTCAATGAATGAATCAATGAATAGTCTAGTTTTGGGAGAAAACCAACTATTTATAGAGACCCAAAGTAATCTTGTGTTTTGAAGGAAACCAACTCCTTGTAGAAAATCCAAAGTAATCCTGATCTTGGAAGAATACCAACTTCTTATAAAACCCTAAGATCTAGGAACAGTAATCCCAAAGTCATTCCAAAAATAACTTAAACAGATATAAAAAATCAACCTGAGTCCGTGATCTCCACGATCTCCGCTCGAGCGCATATCAGCCCGTTCGAGCGGCTTCAGCCAAAATTGCGCGTGAAAACATAGAGGCCCGCTCGAGCGCGTCATACTCAGCTCGAGCGCCAAATCACATACCTCAGTAGTTTTACAGTCGAGACAAAATGCTGAGACCATCAAAACTCCGCTCGAGCGCCAAATACCCCGCTCGAGCGGGAAGACAAAAATTCCAACTATTTCCCAACTTTTGCAACACAAAATTTGTATGCGGATTTGGAGCATTCTCATCACAAACTTCTCTGCAAGGCTTGATTCGGTTGGATTCGCATCTAATAAACTCATAGCCTCACTGAAATAAAAATGCGAAAATAAATACATCTGAAAGGAGTTTTGTCAAACGGGATTGCCAAGAAATAAAACCTAACAGGAAGGTAACAAATAAAAAAATGGAAATAAACATCACGGAGTAGAACTAGACAAAACCCCTTATGCATAATGACAAATGTTAACAGAGCCAAGAATGATATGTATAATTCTAAAATTATTAAAAATTATAGGATGGCCAAAGAAGAACTTGACATAAACCAAGGAAAACGACGCAAATGACGAGACAATGTGAGCCGCAATGGATCCTCACTGAAATCAATGGAGCAGACATTTTTTGTGCTAAACATTGAGGAAATTATGGATTGCACTGAAAACAAGGGGATTTATATTACGAATTGCTGAAGGTCACTAGAAACATTAGCTCGCTCATCCTTTTCTTTATTAGCTTTATCTTTAAAAAGCTTCTCATTCTAAACAATGACCCAAGTAAAAACATAAGCAAAAGGAAAAGAAAGAAAGAAAGGAGAAGATTTCTCATCATTCCATTCGATGTTTCATTGTCTAACATACCGCCATTAGAAACAAATAAAACAGACAAACTTTGAAACCCAAGTGCTACCACAATCAATATCTGAAACAAAGAGAAGGAAACACAGGATATTAAATCGAAGGCAACAAGAGAACTTCACAGGATATTAAGTTTGTGGAAGTTAGGAATTTAGAGATTTATTAGTTTAATTTGCTATAAGTTGCTGGCACATGTGAAGATTGCAAGTTTATTCAAGAAGTTGTTTCTATCAGATAAAGCATTAAAAAATAAATAAATAAATTTAACTCCTTTTACTTTAGTCTCGTTTCCTATCTTTTTTATTTCATTTTGCTTTCCCTCGATAAATCTAAGATCCAAACATGGCCTAAAGTTACTTTAAGGATTCTATAAACTATAAAAGGTAAAGCGCAATAAAGAAAATTCACAACCTTGAAATATCAGTCAAAGCACAGCAGAACATTTGCAAACTTAAATTATATAAATATTTGAACAATGAAAAAAGATGCAAATTCAAGATGAACCTTAGGTAGAAGTACCTGTTTCTGAAGATTCAATAAAGTCAATATTTCTTTTCTCAACTCAAGATGCTCTGCACATACAGCTTTGGTTGGAACCTTTGGTTTTAATTTTAACCTATGAAAGGAAAGGGCATGATTGCTTATTAAGAAGCATTTTAATGGAAGACAATGTGTAAGAAGTGACACCATAAGATAGCAAATTCTGAAACATCATCCTTTCATGTTTAGAAACCTCTAATGAAGAACAATATGTTTATTATTTCCTGAAAATTTAAAAACTATGTTAGGCTTTGGAGCAATAAGGAAACACAAAAAGGAGAAGTATCTGAAGCTTAAGTTACACAAAAAGGTGCACCTCAAGCAAGCCAGCTTGAGCAACTCAAGTTATAACTCTCACTATAGTATAATAAGTGTAACACCAACAATTAAAGCAACTATGTGATTCATATCTATGGAACACACTCATTATTTTCATAGTATCATCATTAGGCATATTGTCAAACACATGGTGAGCAAAATATAAAATTGTAGTAATCCAATCAAACAACAACAAGATAGAAATCCATCAAGAAAAAAGAAAGTAATAGATATACATATTATGAAGTTTCTGATATCAGTCAGTCAATGAATGGGAAGTAAAAAAAAAAAAAAATCATTCATCATATGCATCAGGTCAAAAATTATAGAAAAATTCATATATAGAAACTTGAACAACAATCACAAAACACAAAAAGATATAAAAAATTTAAACAAATAAAGATTAGAAACTTCATATATAAAACTCTAATACAGAGTTTAGAAATCAGAGTTTACTTGGTCCCTATATATTTAGAAATCAGAGTTTCAGAGTTTTAAACTTCATATATATCAATAATTTTAACAGTTTAGAGACTGACTTAGGGTTTTCGATACCAGGTGAGAGAGAATTCGGAAGAGAAGTAAATCGGCAACCGAGATTTTTCTTCATCGATTCATATATATGTGTATAGACGGGGAGAGAGAGAGAGAGAGAGGCACCAAAATTTGAAGAAGATTGAGCAAATCTGCCATGGATGCTTCCAATCTGTATTGGAGCTCTAGAGAGAGAGAAAACCCGTTGAAAAGAGAATGAGAGTTGCAACTTTTTGATTGCTAGCAAACCCGTTAGGGCTGAACTGAGGTCCCGACTTTTTAATGGTTAAAATGATTAAAATATTTGGTCGCAAAATGTTTTTAATTGATAATGACAAAAATATTTAGTCCCTAAAAAGGTTAATAATGTATTAACAATCAAATTTATTAGTCTCAAAAAAGTTATGTAAATATTAAGTGAGAATATTAATAGTCATCTTTATAATCTTATAAGTAAATTATCATATGTTTAAATTTGTCCCTAAAAAATTATTTTTAGTGACCAAATTCAACTAGTTCTTAAATATTAGTCTCTAAAAGACTAATTTCTTGTAGTGTCCCCTCACTCTCTTTCCGGACCTCAATGATCCAAGCTCTCCTGGACCGAGTGTCCTTGCTCCTACTCTTCCTAACCTTCCTGGACGGAGTGCCCCTGCTCCTACTCTTCCTAACTTTCCCATGATGCCAGTTGAGCAAATCATGGCTGCTCAATCTGACATTGAGGCCAACCACTTCACACTGAGCTCTTGCATGGAGATAGTGATTGCGGTTACCAAATTATCTCACCAGTTGCAGAATAGGACCAGTGAAGTACAACAGTTAAATGCCCAATTTTTTCTGCTCCAGCGCATGTACAAAGATGCGCGGGCAGAGATTTGTACCCTGAAGGCAGAGAATAAGGAGTTAAAACGGAAGACCACCGTCATGACCCGATTTGGAGCACCTTCATACTTTGCCTTTGACAACCAGCAGGGAGTCAACTCTCTCGGTGGTCCTGTACACACTAAGGCGGAGCCTTCAAGGGTCTCCCAAGGCGACAAAAAAAGGAAGAGCTCGGCGGGAGAGTCGAGTAAGTGAAGTCGACATGTGGCTGTTATCAAAAACAAGATCCCTCTTTTTTTCCTTTTTTCTTTTTTTTTATGATGTTGCCTCTGTAATCGAGGATGTCATCCCCTGACTTCAATAAAATCAGCTTTGTTTGTTTGTTTGTTTGTTTTTTTTTTTTTTGGACATCAATGGCGTAACTGGCATAACACTTTGAGCTTAAAAACAATTTTGTTTGACTAGGTTTGAGAATGATTAAATTTTGAACTCTGAACTGGACATTGATTCCATACTGACCTGAATCAAAATCATGGCTTAACGAAAGAAAAACGAAGCAAAACAATCCAAACACACTTATATACATTGACTGGTATTAACGAAAGAAAAACCGTGTAAATCAATACATTGGCAATAGAATTACAGAGCAAGAAGGTACTTGTCACGACCGAAGGTGCTGGCATTAACTTTGGCGTGGTAACAGTATACACACGCCCAGTAGGTCTCTGATCCACCTGTTCCCCTCCTTCTGCGCCGGAATCTCATCAAGTATTGGCATCTCGTGTCTCCTGGCTTACCATGCCTACCACTCCCCCTTCCACGTCCTAACATCCTAATAAAGGTAACACTCGAGATTGGCACTGTCACAATTGTGCCGAAACTAACTCACTCACGTCCTAAGGCAATTGACAACAGTTAATTCATTCCACATAAACACATAGTCACATAAGCACATACAGATTTTGTTTCTAGATAATGATTGTCCCATGACATTGCTAGAGTTCCAATCAGAAATAGCAGTGATTAAGTGCTCTTTTGATTGGACTTCTAGAAACTCACAGACCCAATCAACATCTCAGAAATCAAACCCCATACCCATATAGTCACATAAGCATGTTATCACATAGTACCTCATTATACAGATATCTCTATCAAGCGAGATAAACCCACTGTGGTACTAACCACTCCCCACGTACTCAAAGTATTCGAATCCGGTACACTCTGATACTAAGTTGTAACGCCCCAACCCTTCACATGTCATCGATATTGTCCGCTTTGGGCTACGCCAGCACGGATTTATTCTTCCCAGTGGGTCACCCATTCCAAAACTACTCCAACCTAAGCACGCTTAACTGCAGAGTTCTGTTAGGGATTTCACCACCTAGGAAAAGGCCTCGATGCTATACAAGGGTCTAGGTTTTTACTTTTATAGCCCAGGAACTCCCCCTCAATTCCTGATGTGGGACACCGGGGCCTTACAATAAAAATTGAATTAGTCTTGTATATTTATATAAATATAGTGAAATCACTCAAATCTATTATTTAAATATCCATCTAAATTAATATCATAATATTTAGTTAATTTTAAAATGTTTAATATTATTTATCACCTTTTATTATTTGTCTAGTAGTTATACTTTAATTTTAAACTTTTAATTTATTCACTTTGATTCTTAAAATATATAATGTGTAACACTTTCGTCTTTGGTATTAAGGTCGTTCAAAAGCAATAATAGAATAAAGATATTTTTTTAAAATTTTACACTAAAAATAAATTAAAAGATTTGGACTAAAATGCAACAAACTGAATGCTAAATGAAATAAATTTTATATTGGGATCCAAAAATGTAACGAAATTCATATTTTTTAGATTACATGTGTATTTGATCTTTCTATGCTGTTGAGGCTTTGTGTAATTTTGAAACATTTTTGTTTTCCTGACGATTTTAACACGTCACTAATGTTCAGAATTAAAATGTAACAACTTAAAAAATTAAAAACCGTAAGATAAAACAAAACGACATAGTTTAAGAATCATTAGTGTAATAAAAAATATCAATAATGATTTAGACCACTAAAAAATACACCACTAATAGCACTAATACATTGTGAATGGCAAAAAAATAAATAAATAAATAAAAACAAGGCATAAAAAGTGGGCGGGGCCCACTACCACATCATTAGTGCTCCTTTTAATGATCATTTTTAGTGCTCCCAAGTATTTTTCAAAAAACATTATGGATTGATAAATCCAATAGAGTCTGAGTGGTGAATTGAGAAACTCGGTTAAAAGCTGCGTTTTGCAGCTTTACAAAAAAAACTAACAGCAGCTAAAAACATAACAAAATTATTTGGGAAGGTAGCAAAATATAGGCTGTGAAATTACATCAATTACCCTCCAAAATGTAAATTTTATTGTGATGTGAAAATGTAAGGCTCTGTTTGGTTGTGAACTGAAATCAATTTTCAACACGTGAGCTCGCGCATGACGTTTGGATACGATGTTCAAAAATTGATTCCGCGTGTTAATTCAAATTACATTTTGAAAATCTGTTTGGTATCTCCCTTTCTGCCTTCTTCATCGTCTCCCAACTTTCACGTGAATCTCATCTACACCCGTCCTTCAGATTCATCACGGGTGACTTCTCTGTATCAAACATCCGTACTTCAGATTCATCACGGGTGAGTTTCAGAGTTTCAAAAGTGAGACTGATTTTATAAATAATGAATCCACTCAAGCTCTGTACTGGTATCATATTTCACAAATCAACTGAGTTACGATTTGTGCGTTGCTGACGATTCTTATTACGGGCAACCAAACAACGACGACTACGAGGTGAAATTACTCACAAAATTATTTACATATTTTGTTATAGGGAAATTATTTGAGAAATTCATCCTAATTTATTTTTTTTTTCAGGACAAATTTATCAAATTTATTGTCGAATTCGACGAGCAAACAGTGGCACGTTAAATCAGTATACACATTCCATCACCGGCGATAAGTTTTCAACTCTCACTAATCTGGTAAATAAATCCTTCATCCTTCATCTGTTATCTAAAAATTGTTATCTGAAAATGCTTTCAGACAAGTCGATTATTCCTCCTGAAGTGTAAAAACTTTTTGTTCTTCAAGAATAGTCAGTAAATCATTCATCTGTTATGTATAAATGATTTCGGAGAAGTTGAAATCAGTTCGTAAATGGTTTATCAGAATTTGGTAGGTCATATTTTCCATTTCAGATCGGTTCTTATTTGAAATTATGAACTGTTTGAACCTTTGCTTGAACCTTTCTTCGATCAAAGCTGAAGTGGCAGTGCCGGCCGGTCGTCCCCCGGGTCATCCGGCTGGTCGACCACCCGGTCTTCCAACCTCTCTTCCGGTTTGTCTTCCGCTTTCATTCCTGGATGGTTTGAACCACCGGTCCTCCCTGAACTGTTTGAACCCACCGGCTTTTTTACTATTTTTTTTCCTTAATTTCAATTAACAACCAATACTGATTTGTTTTGAATTCAAATCAATATAACACAATGTTAAACACATAATTTCAAACATTGAATGTTAACTGAATTTTTTTTGTAAAACATTGTTAACTAAATGTTAACATTGTGTTTTTTTTTAATTCAAATTTTTTTTTTTACATTGTTAACAACCAATACTAATTTTTGTTTTTATGTGATTGTTAATTCAAAAAAAAATGTAGATTTAGACATTGGTTAAAACCAGGGAGAGCTACTGTTATATTACCATTTAGACATATATATGTCTATATTTATTTATTTATATGGTAAATAAGATTTATAGAAAATATAGTAAAGTTTTCACTTTTAATAGCATTTAATTTTTTATTAATAACTTATCATTCATATGAATATGAATTAAAAATAATAATAATGTTATCTTTTTTACATTAAAATATTTTTTATTTCATCTTATTAAAAGATAAGTCAATATACTTATGTTAAAATTAATTATATTTTCTCATAATTTTTCAACAGATTAAATATTTATGTATGTATTTTACTTTTTTATTATTTTCACCAATATTTTAATTTATAGAAATAAATAAATAAAATGTTCATACCATACTTTTTTTTTGGATCGAGTTCATACCATACTTTACTCTCCTTTTCTTTCTATTGGTTGAAATTACATTTTGTAGAATAAAAAAAAAAGGTTAGCGAAAATTTTTTTATGCAAACCTTTTTTTGATAAAACAAAAAAATGTTTTTTCCATGACTAGTTGCAAGGGGCCGTTTGGGACACAGGAAAAAAAGTTGGTTTTGGGTTTATAAAACTTAATAAATATATATTTTTTATTTGTGGTTATATTTCTTCTATCTGAATGTTTTTTTTTTGATTATATTTCTGCTATTTAAATTCAATTAATTTGCTATGTACTTTTTTTCTTGAAATAAAATCATCTGTTCTTTTTCCTTTATCTGTGTTCTCCTTCAAATCATTTTGCACTGTTATTGTTGTATATCCATCGCAGTGTACTTTAAAATACTATGTTCTGCTTGTATATTCATCCCAAACTAGTTTTAATACAATTTGTATATTTATAGATGGATGGAAATATTTCCGATGACAATGAGAACACCAAAATGTGGACGCCCAGAATTGAAACGAAATTAATAAATATGTTGAGAGATGAGGTTAGAAACAATCAAGCAACGGGCCGTACTACTTCGTGGACAATTAGGCATTGGAATCATTATGCAAATCAGCTGCACAACATATATGGATTTCGGTATACAGGTGTTAAGGTGCGCCAAAAATATCAGCGATTGAAAGCTGATTACCAGACATTTAAGCGACTCCAGGCACAGACTGGTCTGGGATGGGATCCTATTATAGGCACTGTTGTTGCACCCGATGAATTTTGGGATAAGTTTTCCATTAATCTGTACTATTTTCTAATTTTATTTTAAACATTTCGTGATATATACAATGCTTAATTCTTGTTTTGTACTTGTTGTAGGCTAGCAGAAATGTGAAGAAGTTTAGGACAAAAGGGTTTGAATATTTTCAAGAAATGAGAAAGAATTGGAAAATTGTTGTGCTACAGGGGCCCTGTCTCGTGCATCCACACAAGGACCCCTTGACTCAGAAGAAGAAGACGACATGTTAAATAAATTTTGGAACGCTGATGCTGGTGGGAGTAACGCTGGTGGGAGTAATGCTGCTAGGCCATTCCTGTTGACTTATTCGGGGATGAGTATATCGATCCAGCAAAGGGCAAAAGTCACAAGAGGGGCCCTGCAACCAGCCAGACTGACAGTGGTCGTTCCAAAAAGTCACGGTCAAGTGGGTTTGATGATGTGTGCGCAGCTTCACATCCTATGTACAAGCCAAAACAGGACATTCACATGCACGAGAAAATGAGACTGAGGCTGTAAGTGCAGGTGGTGATGATTATTCCCTTGATGCATGTCAAGATGCATTGCTTGAGCTTGGGGACATACCACCGTTGCAGTACGTAGGGCACTGACACTGTTCAAGGATAAGGAATGGCGAAGGTTTTTCATGCGCACTCCTACCCATTTGCGCCTAGCCATGATCCTCGCGTTGCAGTGAACTGAGACGTTCTGTTTTGCTGAAGTTAGCAAATCTTCTTCGCTGAACTGTTTGATCATTTCATTAAAACTGATTTGGTTTTTATTCTTATTTTTTCTCATTCCATCATATCGTCTTTCCTTTTCTATGTTCGTATGTTTTTTTTTTTTTTTTTTAACTTTTAAGTGTTTTCTGTTATATTGAAACTATGGAAGTTATTATAATATGACCATGTGTTAAATAAATTTTGTTATCCTCTGAATTTTACTGTTTCACCAATAACGCTAACCGTTACTGCATGAATAACATATTTTATAATTATGCTTTTACTGTGATGTAGACAAAGGCATATGTCATCCGACAGAGAACACAATACAATGGAGCTCTCATCAGAGGAGGATGAGGTTGTTGATGATTTTATGGATTTCTTGATGATTGCTGTAATGCATGACCATATCAACGCGTCAACTAGTCGCCGACCGCAGCGAACGTGTCCATTCAGAGGTGATGATTACATATTCGGCCTATTAAATGGCCATCCAGAAACAATGATGAACGTTATGCGAATGGATGCACAAACATTTATTTTATTGAAAGACACTTTACTCCATAATGGCTTTATCGATACTGAACATATGCATATAAGTGTGGAGGAATCGCTTGGAATTTTTTTATACACTTTTGCACAAAATGATCGCCATCGAATAATGGCAAATAGATTTCAACACTCCACGGAAACAATTTGTCGGCACATAAAAATTGTTATGCGGGCATTGTGCAAGCTTTCATCATCGGTTATCAAACCACGTAACCTAGAGGACATACCGGGAAAAATTTTAAATGACAGGCGATTTTTTCCCTGGTTCAAGGTACGAACAGTGTCACTGTCCTGTAAATTTGTTCATATCAATAAGGGTTAATAAATATTATTATTTTTTAATTATGAAAGTAAAATCAATCAGTTTGTTTCGCTTTTAATATCAAAGTCTGATATCTGTCAATTAGGATTGTGTCGGTGCTATCGATGGCACATTGGTGGATGCATGGGTGCCTGCTTCAAGACAAAATACATTCCGCGGTCGGAAAGCAACGGTAGCGCAAAATGTACTCGCAGCTTGCGACTTCGATATGTTGTTCACATTTATTAATTCTGGATGGGAAGGTAGCGCTCACGACAACGCTATTCTGGTTGACTCTATTACACGAGCTGATCTACAGTTCCCACACCCACCCAATGGTGACTGTCCCTGAATAACATACGGTACACTTTTTTTCTTGTCCGTTTTTATACATATCAATTGACAGAACTGTGTATCCATTATTTACATGTAGGCAAGTACTATTTAGTTGATGCTGGTTTCACGAACATGCCTGGATTTCTTGCCCCATTTCGGTCTCAACGGTATCACTTGCAAGAGTTTCGTGGCCATCGTTATGCAGGACCTAAGGAATTATTTAACCATCGACATTCGTCATTACGCAATGTCATAGAAAGAACATTTGGTGTTTTGAAGAAGCGCTTCCCAATATTGCGGTCCATGCCAAATTACAAGTCTACACGACAAGGGCCTCTCGTGATTGCATGTTGTGTAGTGCACAATTGGATCCGTTTGCATGCAGCTATGGATCCATTCTTTATGGAAGCTGATAATGAAATGGCCGCAGAAGCAGAAGCAGACGCCTTGTTGGAGACCAAGCTGACTACATTGACATGTCACAACATGGGTTAACGTCCCAATCGAACGTTAGGGATGCAATTGCTACTGCTATGTGGCAAAATCATGTTCACCATGGGCACTGAAGATAATGGTTTTCTTAGTACATGTGTACTTATATATGTTGTTCATGCAATGTGTAATATGCAAATTTATGTGTAGTCTACCAAAGACAATTAAATATGTTGTCATTAATATACAATGTGTTTCTTAGTAACTTTCAGAAATAAATATGTTGTCATTAAATTAAATGTGGTGGTGGGTGGTGGGGGTGGTACTGGGTGGTGGATGGTGGTGGGTGGTGGGAGTGGGTGGGATGGGTGGTGGGTGTTGATGGGTGGTGCTGGCAGGTGGGTGGTTGTGGTGATGGGTGGTGGATGGTGGTGAGTGGTGGGTAGTGGTGGCAGATGGGTGGTGGGTGGTGATGGATTCCTTCTTTATTAATATGTATTTTTAAAAGTTGTTGACTTTAACAAAATCGCCATAAAAATGGAAAACGTATTTTATAAATGAATTGATAGAAAAATTAATTGGCAGAAAAAAATTGACATCGGTTTATTTTAAAATGAAAAAATTATTTTGAAATAACTATTATTCAAAAAAATTACTAAAAAAAAATAATTGACAAAAAAAATCAATTTTTAATTTCAGTATTTTAAAAATAGTTTGGTTATTATTGTTGAAAAAAAATATGGATATGAATATCGATATATGAGTTGTGTGTTTGATGATAAATTATTGGTTGAATTAAGTTTTGAAAATTACTTTCAAAACACATCACCAAACAAATTTTTACCTTTCACATGTCACATCAAACTTCTAAAACTTAATTCAAAATACATCTTCAAAACACAATTCAAAACTCTATTTAAAAATCATAACCAAACAAATTTTCTACACTCAAATTATAATTCCACAACCCATAAACTCAAAATACAACTCATACTCTCAAATCACATTTACAAAACATAACCAAACGCAGGCTTTATTTTTCTTACATAATAGATAGATAGATAGATGTAGGAAAATGTTTTATATATGGGATGTATTGCACAGCAATCCATTGTTGCCTCCCTTTCCCCTTATTAATACCGTAAGCCTCATTCTCCTCTTCCAAAAGCAACTCCAACCAATCCTCTCTCTCGCTGTCTCTCTCTAGAGTTTCTCTCTTTAAATACTGATCGTCCGATCATTGACCAAACCTTAGTTCTCTCAAAGACTGCTTCAGAATCAGATACGTCCGTCCATTTCACTTTCGCCTCTTGCTACGTTCGCACTTCTCTTCCAAGGTATTTTTTTATAGTGTTTTAAGAAGATGGTTAAAAGTTAATTTTTGACTTTTAATCAAGTTTTTTGATTTTTTTTCAAAGTGATTTGAAAATTTGATAAAAAGTTATTTTTTTAAATTTTTTTAATTAATATTTTATTTATGATATCACATCATAATAAAATGACCAAAACATCTCCACTCAATTAAGAAAATTTGGAAATTTTTGAAAATTGATTTTTAATCCACAAATCTTTTAAAAATTTTAATATCTCAATCTTAATTTTTAATTTAAAAAAATAAATAATCTCAGCATTTATTAATTTCTCCCAACTTTTAAACCCTTTTGACTTTTCTCATAATTATTACAGTACCATTTTCAACTTTTTCCATGCACTATGGTTAGTGATATAATTGTTAAATTATTTTTATAAAAAATCTAAAAAAATAATTTATATATTAAAAAAATATATAAAACAAATATAAATATCTATATCCATATATATATATATATATATTATATAAGGAAAATGAGGTTTCTAATGAGAAACCTCCTAAGAGCTCCAAACTCTCATTCTAAAATTATTGATTTTTTAATTTATAAAATAGATTAAAAAAACATATTGGTTGATTTATTTATTTAATTATTTTAGAAATAATAATTATTTATTAATTTATGGATTTCAAATGGAAAAGATAATAAAATTATTTCATAATCTCTCTCACTACTACAGCACATTTTTCAACTTTTTCCATACACTATGGGCCCGTTTGTTTTCAGAGGTAGAATGGAGGGGATTCATAGTGAGGGGATTAAGTGAAATTGTGTTTGTTTTGATGATAGTTGTTAGTGTATAAATTGTTAAATTATTTTTATATAAAATAATAAAACAAATAAAAAAATATAAAAATTAAACATTAATTTTTTTAAAAAAATTCTCAATATGTAAAAAATAAAAAAATTTAAAAATTTTTCTAATCCCCTCACTATTTTTCTAATACCACCTCCACCTCCTCCGTCCCAATCCCCCTTCCAACATCAATCTTAATCCCCTCCTCCATCTTAATCCCTTCCCTACCTTTACAAACAAACACAATACCTCACATCCATCCTAATTCCCTCCCATCCATTACACCCCAAAACAAACGGGGCCTAAGGTTAGTGATGAGATTGTTAAATTATTTTTATAAAAAATCTAAAAAAAATGATTTGTATATTAAAAAAATATATAAAACAAATATAAATATCTATATCTATATCTATCTATATATTATATAAAGAAAATAGAGTTTCTAATGAGAAACCTCCTAAAACCTCCAAACTTTCATTATAAAATTATTGAATTTTTAATTTATAAAATAGGTTAAAAAAACATATTGGTTGATTTATTTATTTAATTATTTTAGAGATAATAATTATTTATTAATTTATGGATTTCAAATGAGAAGATAACGAAAATATTTCATAATCTCTCCATCACAATCTCTCTCACTAATTTTCAAAAAAACAAATTAAAACTCGCATTCATTTTCTATCCTCCAAAAAATCAGATAATATTTTTCATGAAAATTGTGAGTATCTATCTATATCTTATATATTATATTATAACATAACAACAAAAATTAAAAATCGAATATACAAACAGATAAAATTAATAAATTCGATTTTTATTTATTCAATTCAAATATTTCTTTTGTCGCTCAATATCCAATTTTAAATTTTCAAAATCTATAAAGTTTATCTAAACAAATCTAATTTGAAAATATCTCCTACTATCATACTTTAAATTAATAAAACTCACATGTCTATCACATATTTAACTCACATCATAACTTACCTAAATAATAATAATTAAAAAGAAATAAAAACCATAGATAAATTAAATTTAAAAAAAATAAAAACCGATAATTCTATCTTAAATAAATTGGAAAAAAAATAAATAGAAACCTGTGGACTCGCCTTTTTCCGCCCCCTCTCCGCCCGCCTTTTGGAAAGGGTTTGAAAAGAAGGCATCACAGTTCGGACTCCCACAGTTCTGAATCCAGTCTTACAAAGTGTAATGTGAAACTGATAATCACTAAAGCGTCCAAATCTGGTAAATCGTTTTGGAAAATTGATTTTCAATCAAATAATGCCAAAATTGGACTACTTTGCCATATTACAGAGTCGCCACCTAAATATTTTATTTTTGGAGAAATTTAGGAAACCCTGACTCGTGCCAAAGGCCACGTGTCCGTCATTACCAAAGTTGCCTCGGCTCGGGAACTTGGGTACGAGACGGGAAGGTCTTGAAATGAGCACCCCTTACTCACCCGATCAAAGATCGGCCTCTACCAATCATGATATGTTCTTTTATAAACACATGTGTTCTTGTTCTGATTATTAGCTAACATTACTATGTGATGCGCACAAGCAAGTATAGACTAAAATTGCAAGAATTGGAACAAATCAAGTCATGTTTGTTTTCGAAAATGGTTTGAAGTTGCCACCCTCAAGTGGGCTTAAAAGATGCGGATTTGACATCTTAAGTGGGCTTAAAATATGATTTACCACAACAAAGTGGGCTTTAAAACTTACATTCGTTGAATTGTTCCAATTCAATTAACAAAGCCTTCATCTACAGGCATTCATGCAGTTTATCACTTAAGCACATAGCCTCATGGCAAGCATGCGAAACATGGTAATATGACAATCACACTCATGCAAGTATGCTAAAACATAAAACTCACCAGGTACTCCAAGCCAAAATAAAAGCTAGTTAGAAATATGCATGATCCTAACTATACAAAATGCCTAATGCAACACATGCAATAATGCAACTAAATAGGCTCGACTACCTAATCATGGTATTTGCAACACTTTGATAGCATGCTTTGAAGCATGTATTCAAAGAAGTATTGAAATTACGATGCAGTTTGAATGATGCGCCGAGCCTCGGTGCATGCAAGATAAATGAATGGATGCAAGCATGCGAACATAAGGTATGTTAATTGAAAATGTCCTTAATTTAACCATTGAAAGCGATTAAATAAAAGGAAGAATGACGTGGGGTTAGAAGACATGCACACACGCACGTACACTTATTACAACTTCACGCCCTGGCGAAGGAGGGTTCGAATGAATAAGCACTAACTAGCTACGCTAATTAAGCTAAGCTATTACAAACCAAAACTAAGTAACTATTCTAGCTAATTATTACAACAATTGAAATAAATTAACTAACTATTCTAAGCTAGCTAAATATTACAAACCGGAACCAAAGAATTAGTTACATTAACTAATTAAGTACACCATTTGAATTAACTAGCTATGCCAAACTAACTAAAGCAATTAAATGGCCTCGAAGGCGAGGGATGCACGCATGCTCGGTTGCTCCACCCGAAAATACCACTGCCTTGCCATCGGATGCCTCTGTTTGTATTCGTTTGATCTCTGAAAATTGTGCCAACTCCCAGAATGCCTCTGCTTCAACTCAGAAGCACACTTGTGCGAAAATTCATTGGTGGCCGATCAGCTACCAAAGGTGGCCATCAGCCATTTTAACTGGCCGGTAGGCTACTTCTAGTTGCCGTCGGCCACTACTTCTGGCCGGTTGGCCACCCCTGCCCTGAACTTCCTTTTTTGCTGCAACAAAGAGCAAACAGAGGCAAAGTAGTGCATTCTCAAGGTTTGTGTGCATTGCTACTCTCCTTATCATTACACAATTTCAAAGAAGTGTACTTCTTGACCCTCAAGCCATCAACCAAGCATTTTCAATGCATGATGGCCAAGAAGCCAAGCTTGCACAAGTTAATGAATGCAAAACAAGACTCGATAAAACCACAACCCTATCATGCATGATCAAGGGTGATGGTGACCAAGAAAAATGACACGCTTCATCACTTTGAGTATGAAACGTCCCATTTTTCTCGTGTTCGAATTAACGTCCGATCCGAACACATGCAATGCAACACAAAGATGCTTAATCTTGCCTCTTTTATTTTGTTCATTTTGTTTACACATTTTAACTTACCAATCCATTCTTTAATTGATTAGTCCAAAATGTGAGTGTCCTCTAATGAAAAGAGGGCTTAAACCACAAGTACCTTGAGCATGAAAGAGGCCTCATGTTGTTGGTAATGAACTCCTGAAGGAATTAAACCATTAGGCATGAGGGTCTCAATTCCACACTCAAGCCAACAGGGGTTCAAAGCCCCTTTCAAAACAAATGAAAAAGTGAAGAATAGAGGGAGATTGCAGAGATTTTAGTGCTAAAATGGAGTGCAAAAAGACACTAAAACATGCAAGCAACTCATGCAATTCATGCTAAAAAGCCCAAAACATTAAGCTAGTGAAGAAAATTACACTACAACCACACAATACAAGCCTCGAAGGACCAAACCAGCTCAAAACAGAGCTAAAACCAGTCAAAACAGTAGCAAAAATATGATGAGATTAAGGTACAAAATGCTAGAAAATCATGCTCACATGTTAAGCTATCTAGGCTAGCAAACAAGATACAAGGAGGAGAGGCTACCTCCTCCAATTTTGGACTTCAAAACAAAGTTTTTACCACTGAAATAACTATGAATTTTAGTAGTTTAAAGGGTCAAAAAGTTTGATGTGATTATGCTAAAAGATGGTACAAAAACTTACACAATAAAGCAACAAGAATGGTGGACTACCCCTTAGCACAAAATGACCTCAAACTATCATGTTAAGGCTAAAAAATCAGAGTTTTTTGTAGTTGAAAACCAGCTCAAAAATAGTACTAAAATATGGTAAAACAAGTAGCCAAAACAAAGCTTAAAAGGTAAGTCTTATACCTCTTAAAGCACAGCACAAAATAGCCACAATTTCAGGCTTAAACCTCCTTCCAAAAGCTCAAACTAGGCTCCAAGGGACCTCAGCTCCAAGGTGGTCAAGTTTGGTTAAGGGTTAGTGTGCAAAGGTGTAGAGAAAACTAACTACCAAGCACAAAACAAGAAGAGAGGGAGAGAATTCTAGAGAGAGAGAGAAAATTTTGATCCAAAATGTCTAACCCCTCCAAATGGGGGAGAGCACCCGTTATATATAGAAAATCAAGATTGAAGCTTGTATTCATCCCTCCATACACATGTATGGAGATGTACTTCAATGAACAACAGTTGGCAAACAAATATCTAAAAAAGGAAACAAATGGCCGTCGGCCACTTTAAGTGGCCGTCGATCACTCTTAGTAGCCGACCGGCCACCTAAAGTGGCCATCGGCCATCACAAGTGGCCGACAAGAACAAAAAGTGGCTGACAAGGCTAAAAACTAGCCGACAAGGTCCCTTTCCCTTCCAGGAAAGAGGCAACAAGGTTTGGCCAAAAAACAAGCACAAAACAAATAGGTTTAGAGGCTTGAAGACAAGGCGTTCCATCAAGGACTTCGGGCGCTCAAAACGAGCACAAACAAGCACAATCATCGAGTGCACAAACGATGTCGTCCAAGTCTTGAGGTCAGCCAAAAATGGGGTGTTTACAAAACCACACAAAAATAAAGAAGATAAGAATTTAGATATGGATCTTAAAAAGATATAACAATATCTAAATTTAAATTATGATTTAGTAATATAATTATCTATTTTTTGATGTATATCTATCAAAATTTTAAATCACTTAATAGGACAAATTAATCAATTTTCTAAAATTATTCATTTTCAATTTATAAAATAGATTAAAAAAAACTATTGACTAATTTATTATTTAATTATTTTAGAAATAATAATTATCCTTAATTTATGGATTTCAAATAGAAAGATAAAAAAAATATTTTATAATTTCTCCATCCTAATCTCTCTTACCAATTTTCAAAAAAAAAAATATTAAAACTTGCCTTCCTTCTCTCTTCCCCAAAAAATCAGATAATATTTTTTATGAAAGTTGTGGATATCTATCTATATCTTATATATTATATTATAATACAACAAAGAAAACTAAAAGTCAAATATAGAAACAGATAAAATTAATAAATTTGATTTTTATTTATTTAGTTAAAATTTTTTTTTGTATCTCAATATCCAATTTTAAAATTTAAAAATATTTAAAGTTTATCTAAACAAATCTAATTTGAAAGTATCTCCCATCATTATACTTTAAATCAATAAAACTCACATGTCTTTCACATATCTAACTCACATTATAACTTACCTAAATAATAATAATTAAAAATAAATAAAAATCACAGATAAATTAAATTAAAAAAAAAAATATAAACCCACAACTCTATCTTAAATAATTTTTTTTTAAAAAATAAATAAACAACAAAAATTTTAAAAAATGATAAGAATTTAGATATGGATCTCAAAAAAATGATAATATCTAAATTTGAATTATAATTTAGTAATATAATTATCTATTTTTTGAGGTATATCTATCAAAATTTTAAATTGCTAAATGAGACAAATTAATCAATTTCAAGTCTTATTTAAAGAACAATCTGATTAGTCATCCCAACTTCTAGATTTCGTGGGCACTTGCGGAGTTGCTAACGGATTGGGTTAGGTGAGGTCTAAGTTGTTGGAGGTAATATTCTCCCACTCTATAAATTTATTTGTTTTTAAATTTTATTTTTTTTTCTTGTGTGATTCTCTTACTCTGCTGTTGATTTGGTTTTGGTTTCAATTTTAATGAGATTTATGTGTTTGTTTACAAGTTTGTATAGTGGAAAAGATTTATTGGTGATTATGGTTGTAATCGAAGTATCTATGTCCGTTCTGTACCAAGGATTTTAATCGTATTTTTTTTTTCAATAAAGCCCATAAAATTAAAGTAAAAAAAAAAAATGGGTATCAAAATTTTATAAAAGGCTGTGTTTAATCTCATTTAATCAGGTTTAATTTTTTTTATTACAAATTATCAAAGTTGCACTAAATAGATATATATATATATATTTTTTTTTCATTTTTTTAAACTAATGATTTTAAAAATTAGAAATATAAAAGTTAACTAATAAATTTCATGTATATCACAAGACAAAATATTAGATTATTTTAAGATAATTATAATAATTTTTTTAATTTAAAAAGTCCCGTACATAGTACGGGCTACCACTAGTATATTATATAAGAAAAATAAGGTTTCTAATCTATAGCTTTGTAGGAACTCTAATATTCTAATCCTAATTTTCTTATTTTTCGATTTAAAAAAAAAATCTCAACATTTATTGATTTCTCCCAACCCACAAACATTTTTGACTTCTTTCATAATTACTGTAGTACCTTTTTCAATTTCTCCCATACACTACGATTACGCACAAAAATAAAGAAGATAAGAATTTAACTATGGATCTAAAAACGATATAACACCATCTAAATTTGAATTATGATTTAATAATAAAATTATCTATTTTTTTTTTATGTATATCTGTCAAAATTTTAAATCACTTAATGGAACAAATTAATCAATTTTCTAAAATGATTGATTTTTTAATTTATAAAATAGATTAAAAAAACTATTGACTGATTTATTTATTTAGTAACAAAAATATTTCATAATTTCTCCATCCTAATCTCTCTCTCACCGATTTCCAAAAAAAAAAAAAAAAAACTTGCCTTCTTTCTCTCTTTCCCAAAAAATTAGATAATATTTTTCATGAAAGTTGTAGATATCTATCTATATCTTATATATTATATTATAACATAACCAAAAAAAAAAAAGAGCTAAAAATCAGATATACAAACAGTTAAAATTAATAAATTAGATTTTTATTTATTCAGTTAAAATTTTTCTTTTGCATCTCAATATCTAATTTTAAAATTTAAAAATATTTAAAATTTAACTAAACAAATCTAATTTGAAAATATCTCCCACCATCATACTTTAAATCAATAAAACTCACATGTCTATCACATATCAAACTCACATCATAACTTACCTAAATTATAATAATTAAAAACAAATAAAAATCACAAATAAATTAAATTAAAAAAAAAAGAAACCCAAAACTCTATCTTAAATAATTTTTTTAAAAAAATAGAAACCGCAAAAATAAAAATAAAAAATGATAAGAATTTAGATATGGATCTCAAAAAAATATGACAATATCTAAATTTGAATTATAATTTAGAAATCTAATTATCTATTTTTCTGATATATATATATATATATATATCAAAATTTTAAATCACTTAATGAGACAAATTAATCAATTTACAAGTCTTATTTAAAAAAAAATCTGATTAGTCATCCCAACTCCTAAACTTTGCAGGCACTGACAGAGGACTAACGGATTAGGTTAGGTGAAGTTTAAATTATTGGAGGTAACATTCTCCCACTCTATAAATTGATTTATTTTTTAATTTTATTTTTTCCCTATGTGATTCTTTTTCTCTACCGTTGATTTGGTTTTGGTTTTGGTTTTGGTTTTAGTGTGGTTTATGTGTTTGTTTAACATGTTTGCGTAGTAGAGAAGAATTATTGGTGATTATGGTTGCAATCGAACTATCTATGTCCGTTCCATGTCAAGGACTTTGATCGTCAGTGAAGACCATAAAATTGAAGTAAAAAAATGGATATTAAATTTTTTATTTTTTATTGTCATTTTATTTTATAAAAAATGTGAAAATTTATTGAGAATTAAGATTTTACTATAATATTAGATTTTTGTATAACTAGGTAAATTTAAAACTTCTAAATATTATTGTGTTCTTTATTTTTATCTTCTTTCTATCCCATTAGACCATTACTGCTATTTGTTAGTTTGTTAATTATAATTCAATTAATTGAAAATGAAAACTTAATATAACTTTTCATATATATATATATATTATAGTTAATTTGTTACAATTATAGTTGTATATAATAGCATAATATATAGGGATAATCTCTAATATAATTTCTATTTTTTTATGTGATTAAAATAGTCCATCTTAATAGTATATAAAAGAGTTAGATGGTTTCTTTTATCTCTAAAAAATCCAATCTATTTTTTTTTACTTTTTAATTTTTAAAATTGAAACATCAATTGTTTATGTCCATAAAACAAAACTGATAAACACATATAAAAAAGCTACACATTTTTTCTTTATTTTTTAATATGTAGGATATTTACAAATGGAAAATATTTGACATCCCAATTTTTTTTTTTATAATCCAACTTATAATGATGTAGTCATAAGTGTCAATTTTTATACAAATATGATAAGAGAATTAATTAAATTATACATTTCAACTAACCACATACTCAAACTTTGATTATTTCAAAATGTTATTTCACTATAATTCCAATTAAAAGAATCTTCAACTCTTGATATATTTTTTTATCAAATTATAATTTGATAAAAATTTAAAAACATGAAATGTTAAAAATTATTGTTTTTCCATCAAAATTGGTAAAAAGAAAAAATTTGGGATAAGAATGAAAGTTCTTTTAAAAATTAATAAAAATTTAATGAAAAAGTTAAAGTAATTCATATCAAATCAAAATTTTTATTCAAATTTTAAATCAAATTAGATAAAAAAAAATTAAAAGAAAATGATGAAAGTTTGAAAATATTTTGAAATCTTCTTATTTATAAAGATTAGAAATCCGTGCGTGTATTATATTTGGGGGGGCCGAATAAATCGATTACGTACGGAGGCCGAATAACTTGAGGAAAGAAACCAAGTTGTGTATTATATGGCTCTATCCCGGAGGGACGAAGACTGAATAACCAGATCGGCCGAATAATCATCTGTAGACCTGGTCGAGTACGAACAGTTAGCTAAATAAGGGATTATTCATTGGAAGAAATGTGGGCCCAACAATCAACATCAAGAACAACTATAAATAAGGAGAGTATTAGCTAAGAAAAGGTATGTGAGAACAAGTAAGTTTAACTTAAGATATAAGCAACCAAGAGAGTATATACTGACTTATCCGTCGGAGTGCTAATTTCGGCACCCTCGACCGGAGTGTTCATTCCTTCTCAGGTGACTAACTGAGGATCTCGAGCGTCCCATTGGCTCCAAAGAGTATTTCCAAACCACTTCTCCACAATTGGCGCCGTCTGTGGGAATACTCCAGCACATCCATGGCGGGCGTGACGGAAGATCTTTCGGTAGTTGCTGATGACCTTACACCACGAGTTGATACCACTCCAAGCAACATGCTTGGACCAGAAAACATTATCGCACGAAGAGCCTTGAACTTCGACTCAGCTGCCCAGACCTCACCTTCAACATCAGCACATGAGACAATGCAAGCAATTATGGATCAGGCGAAGCAAAACGAACAGAGGTTGGAAAACATGATGGCTGAGAATGAGCACCTTCGACCGGATTTGGCCTTGGAGGTGGCAAAATCCCAACAGGCCGCGCGCCAAGATTCGGGACGATCTCTGAGAAAGGATGGTCGACGACCTTGAATTCAGAGACAAGATAGTAGCAGTGATTCTGACTCGTCATCCCCAGAATCCAAAAAGAAGGGACGAGTCGAAGTCTTCAGTTCTTCCAAAGGGAGTCCGCATGCAAGGACTAAATGAAGAAGAAATGATTCAGACGAAGAGGATCAACATGACCCCTTTGTGCGACGGATCACAAGGGCAGTACTACCTAAAAAGTTCAAAGCTCCATCGTTCACCCTATATGATGGAAAATCAGACCCCACTGATCACATCCGTCATTACAAGACGACGAGGCCCTCATGTGTCGAATGTTTCCCAATAGTTTGGGACTATTGGCTGTTAGATGTATTATAAATTGGAACAGGCATCAATTAAGAGCTTCCATCAACTCCAAAAATCCTTCAGGGCAAGGTTCATCACCAATGAGGTCCAGCCGAAGCAGGCCGATTCTCTCTGGACAATGCAAATTCAACCAAGGGAAACCCTACGTGCTTATTCGGCGCTCTATTGGGAATGCTTTAATCTCGTAGATGATGCCTACAATGACTCCAAGGCCATCACCGCCTTTAAAATAAGGTTGTACCCTAATAGTGCCCTCCGCAGCTCCTTAACCAGAAGGCCCCCCAAAATAGTCTGGCCGCTAAAGAAGAAAGTCGAGGAATACTGCAAAGTGGAGGATGACGCCTTGCGGGTTAAAGCCGGGCACAAGGCCAACAAAACGGCCTCATCTGAGATCGTTCAGCCGATAAATTCTGTACCCTTACGGAGCCCTGAACCAAGGAATCAAGCTAAACGAAACGTTCACAACGGGCTAATGAACAACTTCAAGTGGATAGCAGGCGCATTAGGCGCGCGGACAAGAAATATACGGAGTTGTCGGAGCCGATCAGCACGGTAATGTCTAAAATTCAACATCTTCCATTCTTCAAATGGCCACCCAAGATGGTGGGACCTCTCGACACGAGGAGATGGGATAGACGGTGCGAATATCACAAAGACCACGAACATGATATCGACAGTTGTTATGCCTTGAAAGATCATCTTGAGGAGTTGGTACAAGACGGTCGGCTTAAGTAACACATCTGAAAGAATAATTTAACCAAAACAGTTGCCTACGACAAGATTCACCCCCACTCGATGTAATCCATATGATATATAGCTTGCCGAAGGCATCCGCGGTATATACAATTCAGTCGCATCCTGAACCACAAAAGCAAATCACACCAGCGAAACGGCCCTATGAAGCTCCGAGTATTACTTTCGACAATTCTAATTTGGTCGACGTAACGCTCCCCCACATTGATCCCTTGGTCATCAAACTACGCATAAACCGATTCACCGTAGAACGCGTTCTCATTGATCAGGGGAGTACTTCGGAAGTTATGTACTACAAGACCTTCATCAAACTCGGGTTCACTGAGTCAAACCTGTCTTTAGCTCATTATCCGTTATTCGGCTTCAACGCCAATCCGGAATATCCATTGGGCAAAATCACGCTACCAGTTTGAGCGGGCTCCGATCAGTGGATGTGGAATTTTTGGTTGTCAAGCTTCCTTTGCCGTATAATCTCATCATGGGACGAACTTGGCTGCATACCATGCAGGCCGTGCCAAGCACATATCATTAACTACTTTGCTTCCTGAGTGAACATGGCATTAAACAAATCCGTGGTTCCTAGAAATCAGCACAAGCATGTCATCTTCTTGCCGCAAAGACACCACAAGAGCTGGAAGTGAATTCTATTGAGGTGCCGGATTGAAAGAGCCTCGATGATGTTGGGTGGCTCCCAAACGAAAAGGCAATCGAAGCCCTGGATCAAGTTGAAATTGACGGGAATCTTGACAGGTTCTTCATGGTCGGCGCTTCCCTAAATAAAGTTGACAAGCAGCAGTTAATTTCCTTCTTACTTGGCAACCTTGATGTATTTGCGTGGTCACCATATGAGATGCCGGGTGTGGATCCATCTGTTTCTCAGTATCGTTTAAACGTTGACCCCAAATGTAAGCCGATTATTCAGAAAAGCCGGCGGTCAGTCGCAGAACACACTGCTGCCGTTGTTGAAGAAGTTGACTGGTTGCTTAATGCTGGGGCAATACGGGAAGTGACCTATCCTACATGGCTGTCGAATACTGTGGTTGTAAAGAAGAAAAATAGGACTTGGCGCGTTTGTGTGGATTTCATGGACTTAAATAAAGCTTGTCCCAAGGATTGTTTTCCCCTCCCCATAATAGACCAACTCGTAGATGCCACGACACATCATCAACGTATGAGCTTCTTCGATGCCTACAGAGGCTACCATCAAATTGCCATGCATCTGGAGGACCAAGACAAAAACTGCATTCCTTACCCCAAGAGGAACCTATTGCTATAAGGTTATGCCTTTTGGGCTGAAGAATGAGGGGGCAACTTACCAAAGACTAGTCACTGCCATGTTCAAGGAGCAACTCAGCCGTACCATGGAAGTGTACATTGACGATGTGGTGGTCAAGTCCAAAGAAGAGCAAACTTATCTAACCGATCTGGAAGAGACATTCGGCATTTTACGCAAGTACAAAATGAAGCTGAACGCTTCCAAATGTGCATTTGGGATCAGATCCGGCAAATTCCTTGGCTACATTGTTAACCATCACGGAATCGAAGCCAACCCAAGGCAAATCACAACAATTCTAGAACTCGGCTCTCCTCGATCGGTCAAGGAGGTTCAAAAGTTGATGGGGATGGCCACTGCACTCAACAGGTTCATCAGTCGTTCCACAGATCGTTGCTGACAATTGTTTCATACCCTACGGCATGGGCAAAGCTTTTGAATGGACCTCTGAGTCCAAAGCCGCTTTGAACGGTTTGAAGACTTACCTTCAATCAGTTCCACTCTTGACAACACCTTTGGCAGGTGATCTGCTCATTTTATATCTGGCAGTTTCCGATCTGGCCATCAGCGCCGTACTGTTAAAGGAAGAACTTGGGGAGCAACGGCCAGTGTATTATGTGAGCAAAGCAATGGTTGACACCGAAACACGTGACCTTCTGTTGGAAAAACTCATCCTTGCTCTTGTCATGGCAGCAAGAAAACTGATGCATTACTTTCAGGGCCATACCATTGGGGTACTAATGGACTACCTCCTCTGGTCAGTACTTCGTAGTGTAGAAGCATCGGGGCGCGTTTCGAGGTGGGCTCTCGAACTCGGCCAGTATGATATTCAATTTTTGCCTAGGACCTCAATCAAGGGGCAGGTGCTTGCTAACTTTGTGGCCGAATTCACTGGAGGCCTCGCTGACTTCAAGTCTGATTAGATTCAACCTAAGCCGAACTAGAGAATTTATGTTGGGGACATTTGGCAGTTGTATTGTGACGGATCGTCCAACCAACATGGCAGTAGGGCGGGCGTAGTGATCATGGCTCCAGACGGGGCAATAATTGAGCAGGTTGTCAAACTGGGCTTCGATGCATCGAACAATCAGGCCGAATACGAAGCATTGTTAACCGACTTACGGAATGCACATCTCCTTGGTGCTTGGCGTCTTCTTATTTTCTGCGATTCAAAGCTAGTCATCAACCAATTGAAAGGGGAATACGCAGCCAAAAATGACCGTATGGTAGCTTACATGAAAACGGCGAATTCTTTGCCGGCAAAATTTGACCATCATGAACTAAATCAAATAACCTGGGATCAGAACACACATGCAGATGCCTTGGCCTGCCTAGCCTCCGCCATCAACTCAGAAATCAAACGGACAATTGAAGTAGGATTCATCCTTGAGCCGAGCATTGCCCTCTCAGAGTCAATTCAAATTGATGTTATAGAATCAGGTCCAAGTTGGATGGACCCTATCACTGCATCCCTATCTTCTGAACAGCTCCCGACGGATAAGAAAGAAGCACACAAACTGCAGAACAAAGCCCTGCGATATTACTTGGATCCGCAAGGAAAGCTCTACAAAAAATCCCTTTCTGGTCCATATCTAGAATGCGTTCATCTGGACAAAGTCAAAGAACTCCTGACTGAAATACATGAGGGTAGTTGTGGTGCCCATTCCGGCGGGCGCTCTTTAGCTCATCGAGCTGTGACACAAGGGTATTATTGGCCGACAATGAGAGCTGATGCCGAGTGTTATGTCAAGAAATGTGAACAATGCCAGAAGTTTTCCCCTTTAACCCATTTGCCTGCTGAAGAGTTAAGCTCTATCACCAGTCCTTGGCCGTTCGCCCAATGGGGACTTGACATCGTTGGACCATTACCTCGTGCCCCGGGCAACAAGCGATTTTTGATTGTCGCGACAGATTACTTCACAAAATGGGTTGAAGTGGAGGCACTAACGCACATTCGAGATACCGATGTTAAGCGTTTTGTATGGAGAAATATCATCACACGATTCGGCATTCCAAGAGCACTTATTTCAGACAACGGCACCCAGTTTGATTGTGGCATCTACCGGGAACTGTGCAACACGTATGGTATTCGGCCTTATTTCTCGACGCCAGCTTATCCACAGAGCAATGGCCAAGCCGAAGCCTCTGACAAAGCCATCTTAGATGGCATCAAGAAGAGGCTAGAGAAAGCCAAAGGCAGATGGGTTGAAGAATTGCCGAGTGTGTTGTGGGCTCATCTCACTATGCCGAGGCGATCCACTGGGGAAACGCCGTTTGCTTTATGCTTTGGAACCCAGGCAATCATTCCCCTGGAGATCGAAATTTTTCGATATGGGCCGAAATGACATGATGTTGCCCTTGGATTTGACTCTGATTGAGGAATGACGAGACCGTGCCCTTGCATCCATGGCACGGTACTAGCAACAGCTTGCTAAGTCATATAATCAACGTGTTCACCTACGCCGTTATACACCAGGAGAATTGTTCCTCAAGAAAGTACTCCCAGCTGCCAGGAATCCGGCTGACGAAAAACTGGGTCCTAACTGGGACAGCCCTTATCAAATCGATTCAATCGCGGGAACAAGGACATATCGGCTTAAAGACATGTCCGGAAGAAGTCTGCCACGTCCTTGGAATTCCACGCATTTGCGTAAATTTTATCATTAACCTGACTTGTGGGTGTAGACACCCCATTTTTGACCGTCCTCAAGACTTGGATGTTCTTGTAGGTACATCCAGCAACAGGTTTGATTGCTCATCGAGTACTCAACTTTCGCGACAGAATGCTCCAGGTTTGATCCTTCCAGACCCTATATCCATTATGTCTCATATTTGGACCATGTGTTGGTCTTTGCATGGAGATGTTATTGATGACCTGTTGGCCATCATTAAGGGCTGCCAGCCATGGGCTTTGCCCTGCCGGCTAACAATGAGGCCACTGTCGTCCATCACTGATGGCCGGCCGACCACTAATGCTTCAGTAGATATTTTGCAGATATTTTGACAGCTGTTTGCACAGATTGGCTCATCTGCATGCACGTGGATGGCTGGATCTCTTCAAGGGGATTTTGTATCTTCTATATATAGAGCTCATCTATATGTATGCAAAGGGTTACAAAGTTTGAGCTGAGCTATATTTCTCTCTCTCTCTCTGTCTAAAATCCTCTCTTTCTATATTTTGTGCTTGAAAGTGATCTTTCTCTACATATTTGCACTAGCACCCTGTGGACGCGTCTCGAGGGCCTTGCTTACCACAGTTCGGACTCAAATGTCACGGTTCTGAATCTAATACCGCAAAGTGAAATGCGAGACCGATAAATCACCAAAGAGTCCAAATCCGGCAAATCATTTTGGAAAATTGATTTTTAAGAAAGAAGTGCCAAACATGGACTGCTTTGCCAGATACAGAGTCGCCACCTAAATATTTTATTTTGGGGGAATTTAGAAAACCCTGACTTGTACCTAAGGCCACGTGTCCGTCATCACCAAAGTTGCCTCGGCTCGGGAACTTGGGTACGATTGGGGAAGGTCATCTATGAGCACCCCCGCTCGCAGATCAAAGATCGGCCTGTACTAAACTTGATATCTTGTTTTTGAAAACACATGCGTTCCTATTCCGGTTAATTAGCTAGAATTACTATGTGATGCGCACAACACACAAGTATAGACTAGATCGCCTAATTTGGAACAAAGCATCGCATATCCGTTCGTTTGAAAACGGTTTGAAGTTTGCTACTCGCAAGTAGGCTAAAACATGGATTTCAATGAATCGTTCCAATTCAAGTAATCCAATCTTTACCCACAGGCATTCAGGCAGTTATATCACATAAGCAATTAGCCTCATGGCAAGCATGTTGTCGTGGCAAAACTCACACTCATGCAAGATGCTAAAGCATAAACACTCACAGTGTACTCCGAGCCAAAACAAGAAACTAGTTAGTAATCATGCATGATCCTAGTTCATGTTAAAATGGCTAATGCATCGCATGCAAAGTGCAACTAGAATACGCTCGGCTAATCTAAAATGGCATATGAGATGCGACAATTCGATACATGTATTCAACTTGGAATTGAAATACAATGCAGTTAGTATGATGCGCCGAGCCCGGTACATGCAATACAGATGAATGGATGCAAACATGCGAGCATAAGGATGCTAATTGAAACATGACCTAGAACTAACCACTAAAATCAGTTAAGTAAAAGGGAGAAAGACGTGGGGTTGGAAGACATTCACACACTCACGCACACATATTACAAAATTCGCGCTTTCGACGGAGGGTCCGAATGAATAATACAAATTAACTAATTAACTAACTAACTAACTAATTAATTATTACACAACACTTAACTAATTAGACAAATTAATTAAGCTACTAAAACAGTAAAGAGGCCTTGGGAAGAGGGACAAATGCATGCATGCTCGGCTCCGCTTGGAAATCTATCACCATGCTCATGCTGCCTCTGTTTACACTGCTCTGCACCTCTGAAAACTTCACAAGTCTCAAGGATGCTTCTGAATCACCTTCTGGGTGCTGTGAGAGGCCATCGGCCAGAGGAAAGGCCATTGGCCGAAGGGAACTGGCCATCGACCAATAATGGGGCTCTCGACCAACAATTTGTAGCCGACCGGCACTGGAGATGGCCGACCGGCCATCTATTCCTGTAGAATGCTGTTTTGCTGCAGCAGAGGACAAACAGAGCAAGGCAATGCATTTACAAGACAATGTATGTACGACCACCCTTCCTATCATGTCATGGGCTCAAGGGAGTATAGTCCTCGACCCTCGGGCCATCAACCACGCATCTCGATGCATGATGGCCAAAGGAGCCAAGTGTGCAATTTAATGTCAAATGAAATGCAAGCAAGCAATATACAATAGGCATTCAACCTAAACATATGAACATATATAACGTGTCACAACATGCAAAATGAAGCAAGCATGCAACAACATGCAAGGGATGGACTTAAACCAAAATGGGAGGACCTCGGCCATGCCCAAATCAGTGGCCAAAATGCTGAAACGATGGCTTGAAAAAGTAAGGAAATGCATGCTCATGCATTGACCCATGACTTAAGCATAATAGCACAACTTTCAAACATGACGAAGAGGTGACAAATGTGAGATTTTAGCAATGAAGTAAGCTCTGAAATTACATTCCAAAGGGTGCTAAATCATGCAAATAGCTCAAATAAAGCATGCCAAGAGGCCCGAAATACAAAGCTAGTCAGGGCTTTATACTACAACCATACCAAACAATGCTCAAATGACCTAAAGCACTCGAAACAGACCTAGGGCAGGTCAAAATGGTAGCAAAAACATGCTGGACTCACAACAAAGATGGCAAGAAAGATAGGCTCTCGAATTAGCTCACAAACAAGGCATAAGGGCACAACTCTTAAACACAATGAAAAAGTGATAATCATGAGAGCATGGCAGAAGTTTATGGCCTGAAATTACCTACCAAATGATTCCATATCATGCAAATAGCTCAAATATGACATGTTAGGGGGCCCAAAGTGCAAGGCTAGCAAAGCCAAATACACCATAGCTATGCAAAACCAAACATGCATGACCAAAACCACTTAAATCAGACCTCAAGCATGTTAAATCAAAGCCAAAAATGTGCTGGAGTGGAGCCAAAACATGCTAGAATAATAGGCTACAACATCAAGCATATAAGGCTAGCAAAGAGGATTTACACTACAAGTGTATAAAGCATGCAAGAGGTGAGGAAGACAGCCCAAAAAAGAGTTATGGAAGGTCTGGAAAGTCACAAAAATGAGCCTAAACAAAGCCTCCAAGAAGTAGAAACACATGCTCATTTGGTTGGCCATCAACACTAGCAAGTAAGACAAGAGGAGAGAGGACCACCCTCTCCTATTTGGGCCCTCAAAACAAGTTTTCTACCACTGAAATTCCTCTGGAATTCAATGGTTTTAAGGCCAAAAAGATGTTGTTCGAAAAGTTTGAAAGTTAGCTCACAAGGCCTTACAAGCCAAGGAGCAAAAGGGAGGACAACCCCCTAGCACAAAATAGGCCTAAACCATCATTTTGAGGACTGAAAAATAGAGTTTTCTTCGGTTCAAAACGAAGCCAAAAATAGTTTAAAAGGGTGGCAAAACAAGCATGCAAAGTTGGCCAAGATAGTGTACAAAATGAGCTTAAAAGAGAGAGAGGCTTACCCTTGAAGCACAGCTGCAAAACAGGTCCAAACTCTGAGCTAAAACCAACTTTTGGAGCTCAAAATGATCCTCAAAGAACCTCAGCCCAATGGTGGTTGATTTTGATCAAGGATGCCTAGGCAAAGGTGAGGTATATCTTCATGTATACCTCTTGCATGCACACAAGGTCAAGAGGGAGAGCAAGCTTGAGTGAAAAGCTGAACTTTTGCTCTGAAATTTCTAGAGAGAGAGGCTCCTAAAACTTGTTCAAGAAGTTCTACCCTTTGAAAATGAGAGATATAGCCTCATATATAGCAAAAATGAGCTCAAGGTCGAAAATATCTGATTATAGGACAGCTGGAGCTTGCTGGAAACAGCTAGAGGAGAAATATCTGTCAAAAATCTAAGTTTTGGACACTTCTGGCTGACCGGCCATCTTTAGTGCCGACCTGCCACCATTTGTGGCCGATAAGGTTCACTTTTGGCCGACATATAGCTGCTGAGGTCAAATTGTGGCCGGTGGACTTCCATAGAGGCCGATGGAAAAAATCAATGCTGGTCCCTGACTTGAAGAAAGTCTAATTCCTTCATCTGGACTCCTTTTTGGGTCATTCTTGAGCGTAAACTGTAGCCCCAGAAGTCTTCTTTCCAAATATGCAAGCCTCACCTCAAAATTCCATGTGTTCTAAGAGATATCCCTCTTTTAGTGAAGGTTGCTCAGTTTCTGTCCAACCGGAATGATGCCCAACTTCAACCAATCATATCTCCCCCATCCGGACACGGATTTAGGAGATTCTTGAGTGAAAAATGAAGCCCCAAAAGTAAGATTTCCAACAGGGGTGGCCTCATAGCTGAAATCCAAGTATTCAAAAGGATAGGCCTGATTTGGTGAGGACTGCTCGACCATCTCTTAACGATTAATGCCCATCTTCTTCCCCAACTTGGTTTCTTCCCTCTTCTCCTCTTTTCTTCAACTCCAAACCCCTAAACAAGGTGTTTTGAAATATTTTTCAAAGATTTCATCTCTCTTTCATTCATTTCCACTTTGTCCTTGCTCGGTTTACCGAAAAGCGCAACATTTGACAAAATGCGAGCCTCAGAGCATTATAGAAACTTTATTTCAAAAATATTTTGAAAGAGAGGGTTTTAAGATCTAAAATCTTTTTGGTCCAAAGTGGGGTGTGAGGTTTGGATTTGACTCTCCTTGCCTGAGAAATCGAACCTTTGCATAGCATAGCCTGCATCACTAAGTAAGCCATCAGTAGTGCCCAAGTCTTAAGGGCGGTTAAAAATGGAGTGTCTACAGTTGCCCCTCTTTGACAGAACTCAAAAGTCACGAAGTGATGGGAGTGAATGTCAAAGCCCAGAGACGACCCATTTTTGACAAGGTCGAAGACTTGGACAAACAAACAAAATAATATAGATGTACCCGCAGGCTGGGGCAAAATGCAAATGACATGCATAATGCAAGAGCATAACTTATGATTATGCAAAGAGGGCTGTAATGAAACAATTATGCAAAATAAATGCAACATTTTAAGCGAATGCTATGCAAGCAAGTAAACACAAACCAAACTACATCTCATGCAGAAAGGATGTAAGAAAATTATACAATTCTCACTACGTCTCACGCGGAGAAGACTAAGAGCGACCGTTCGGGACACCCGAGGTCTCAAACAAGATCCCGACGCATTGCACGCGAAAGGAAAGAGAGTGATACAAGCATTGGAAGATGGTCCAAATGCTCTTAACCAAAGAGGGAGAAACATAGGGACATATCCTGGTGTTTCGGAAAGGTATAAGCATTCCAAATGCTCTTAACCAAAGAATGAGAAACATAGGGATATATCCCGATGTTTCAGAAAGGTATAAGAAACATAGGGACATATCCCGGTGTTTCAGAAAGGTAGAAGAAACATAGGGACATATACCGGTGTTTCGGAAAAAAAAAGGAGAAACATAGGGACGTGTCCCGGTGTTTCAGAAAAGGGGAAGAAACATAGGGACGTGTGTTTCGGAAAAAAAAAGGAGAAACATAGGGACGTGTCCCGGTGTTTCAGAAAAGGGGAAGAAACATAGGGACGTGTCCCGGTGTTTCGGAAAAAGAGGGAGAAACATAGGGACGTGTCCCGGTATTTCGGAAAAGGAGAAGAAACATAGGGACGTATCCCGGTGTTTTGGAAAAGGAGAAGAAACATAGGGACGTATCCCGGTGTTTCGGAAGAGGGAGAAACATAGGGACGTATCCCGGTGTTTCAGAAAAAGGGAAGAAACATAGGGACGTATCCCGGTGTTTCGGAAAATGAGAAGAAACATAGGGACGTATTCCGGTGTTTCGAAAAAGGGAAGAAACATAGGGACGTATCCCGGTGTTTCGGAAGAGGGAGAAACATAGGGACGTATCCCGGTGTTTTGGAAAAGGAAAGAAACATAGGGACGTATCCCGGTGTTTCGGAAAAGGAGAAGAACATAGGGACGTATCCGATGTTTCAGAAAGGTATAAGAAACATAGGGACATATCCCGGTGTTTCAGAAAGGTAGAAGAACATAGGGACATATCCCGGTGTTTCAGAAAGGTAGAAGAAACATAGGGACATATACCGGTGTTTCGGAAAAAAAAAGGAGAAACATAGGGACGTGTCCCGGTGTTTCAGAAAAGGGGAAGAAACATAGGGACGTGTGTTTCGGAAAAAAAAAGGAGAAACATAGGGACGTGTCCCGGTGTTTCAGAAAAGGGGAAGAAACATAGGGACGTGTCCCGGTGTTTCGGAAAAAGAGGGAGAAACATAGGGACGTGTCCCGGTGTTTTGGAAAAGGAGAAGAAACATAGGGACGTATCCCGGTGTTTTGGAAAAGGAGAAGAACATAGGGACGTATCCCGGTGTTTCGGAAGAGGGAGAAACATAGGGACGTATCCCGGTGTTTCAGAAAAAGGGAAGAAACATAGGGACGTATCCCGGTGTTTCGGAAAATGAGAAGAAACATAGGGACGTATTCCGGTGTTTCGAAAAAGGGAAAGAAACATAGGGACGTATCCCGGTGTTTCGGAAGAGGGAGAAACATAGGGACGTATCCCGGTGTTTTGGAAAAGGAAAGAAACATAGGGACGTATCCCGGTGTTTCGGAAAAGGAGAAGAAACATAGGGACGTATCCCGATGTTTCAGAAAAGGGGAAGAAACATAGGGACGTATCCCGGTGTTTCGGAAGAGGGAGAAACATAGGGACGTATCCCGGTGTTTCGGAATAAGAAGGAGAAACATAGGGACGTGTCCCGGTGTTTTGGAAAAAGAAGGAGAAACATAGGGACGTATCTCGGTGTTTCAGAAAAGGAGAAGAAACATAAGGACGTATCTTTGTATTTCGGAAGAGGGAGAAACATAGGGACGTATCCCGGTGTTTCGGAAAAAGGGAAGAAACATATGGACGTATCCCGGTGTTTCGGAAAAGGGGAAGAAACATAGGGACGTGTCCCAGTGTTTCGGAATAAGAAGGAGAAACATAGGGACGTGTCCCGGTGTTTCGGAATAAGAGGAGAAGCATAGGGATGTGTTCCGGTGTTTCAGAAAAAGGAGGAGAAACATAGGGACGTATCCCGGTGTTTCGGAAAAAGAGAAGAAACATAGGGACGTATCCCGGTGTTTCGAAAGATGGAGAAACATAGGGACATATCCCGATGTTTCAGAAAAAGGGAAGAAACATAGGGACGTATCCCGGTGTTTCGGAAAAGAAGAAAAAATATAGGGACGTATTCCGGTGTTTCGGAAAAGAAGAAGAAACATAGGGACGTATCCTGGTGTTTCGGAAGAGGGAGAAACATATGGACGTATCCCGGTGTTTCGGAATAAGAAGGAAAAACATAGGGACGTGTCCCGGTGTTTCGGAAAAAGAAGGAGAAACATAGGGACTTGTCCCGGTGTTTCGGAAAAGAAGCGTGCAAAACAATGCAAGTGGAAAGGGCGTGACAACGCAAGTGAAGAGGTGTGCATAACAATGCAGGTATAGTGCGTGACAGCGCAAGATAGATGTGCATAACAATGCGAGTAACGTGTGTGACAACGCAAGTTAAAAAGGTGCATGACAATGCAAGTAACGTGCATGACAGAGAAAGTTAAAGAAGTGCATAACAATGCAAGTGAAAAGGTGCATAACAATGCAACTGGAACGTTCATAACAATGCAAGTGAAAAGGTGCATAACAATGCAACTGGAACATGCATAACAATATTGGTGGAGTATGCATAACAATGCAACGGAAAAGTGCATAGTAATGCAGGCAGAGTGTGCATAACAATGCAGAGAGAACGGTGCATAACAATGCATTTTCAGTGCAACATCAACAGCATGTTTGAAGTAAACTACTGAATAAGGAAATACACGCCTTAACGAGACTAATTCAAACGCAACCTCCGATTTACCTCTCGGAGGACTTGGCAACACGCTCAGCTCAAAAGGGTATACCCTGTTCTTGTTGGCGAGAGGTAACACCTACATGTGAACCCCTCAGGTGCTGCCTGAACTGCCATTCTGACTTGAAGCAAGCTTACACTTGGGGTCGAGATACACTCATACTCCAGAGAAACGGCGAGGCCTGAGAAGTTGCACCTGGAATGTAGTCTCGGAATTCACTGGAGTTAAAACACACTAAGATGCTCCACATTTTCCCTCTTTTCTTTTGCTTTGCAGTCTGGAACCCACATAGCTTCAGATAGGTCCTTGTCATACTGTTTTCACATGACCTGGGATAAACCCTGCGGTTTTATGAAAGAACAAAACCTGTTTTGCACAAATGTTGATAATGGCACAGCACTCTGAGCACAAAACAATTCATTTTGAAATTAAGAAATGAGTTCTTGACCGGGTATTGAGCCTACGACTGAACACAGCGCATTACAACTCAACAAAGAAAAACAAAAGGTAAACAACCTAAACACATCGAGAAACACTCGAAACTACTCAAAACAAGAATCGGGACAAAACAAAAGACACGACACTCAGACATGCACAGGGAGCCTGTTTCTCTGGGTATTGTTTCCCAACCTTTTCTCATTTGTGATTCTCACATCACTCGGCCTCAAGCTCTGTTTTTTTTTTTTTTTTCTAAAAAAGCCATTTTCTCACTTTTTCTCTCATCGCACATCTCTTTATTCTTCAATCTCTCATTTTTTATCCCTCCCCTGGGTGGTTGATGGATGAACAGGAAGTTGCGGGCTCATGCTCCTAGCATTCTGCTAGATTCTCTTTCTTCTGCTCACAACAGTGAACTTTCTCACAGTGGGGTTATGCTACAACTAGGTGTGTAGCAAATCTGCAGTTGACATCGGTTGATGACGCTCTGCTGGGGAGTTTGGACATGATTAGATCTGTCCAGATGAGGGAGTAGAATATCTTGTTCCATTTGAGTTTGTGCTTCGTACTTGGCTTGATACCTCACTGCTTGGAGGATGAGAGAGCTTTCGGTCCTTCGCTGTTAGCTTCAGTTGTGCCCTTTTCTGGCAGGTAGAGTGCCCTTTCTGGTAGGTAGAGTGCCATTTCTGGCAAGCAGAGTGCCCTTTCTGGCAAGTATGTTGACAATGGGAAAAAGACAGAACACCTGACTCAACTGTGCCCCTAGTTCATCATTTTGACCATTTTCTGTTTTGGCTTTCTACTCAAACAATTTTGATCAATATGAGAGTTAGATTGACATACATGTTCGACTTTTTGATTCAAAATCATGCAAGTTAGGCTGTGAGCACTGAAAATTTTCCTTTTTTGGGTCCAAGAAAATGGTCCAGTTTTGGAAAATGGAATAATTTTTGAGAAAATTAGTCAACTTCATTAAAAATTCTCAAAAACTATTTTTGCAAATGGTCACCGCTCAACGAGCACGGAACCTACTCTTGAGATGTACAACCTTAGATCCAAAACAATGGGAAATTGCCCCTTGCCTGAATGACACCGCAGCACACTGAATGGCAACGGAAAGTTGCCCCTTGTTTAAATAGTACCACAGCACTGCACGGCAACGGAAAGTTGCCCCTAGTCTGAATAGCGCCGCAGCACATGGCAACGGGTCCTCACAGTGACAATTACCGCCGAATTCTCGGATACAGAGAAGACAAAGATGATCAGCACCATTACATGGACACAGTCAATTTGGAAGTGTTTATGGCTGGACTTCAGAATGAAGTTGCCTACGTATCCCACTCATGGGAATCAAGCCTTACGTAGTTCCAGTTAAGGTACACTCAGGTATTTAACCTCTCCTTTTATGCTCTAACTTTTGCCAAGGCCGCCCTTCCGGGTTTTCAACCTTGCGAGCTTTGTTTTTCTTTTCTTTTTAATTCTTTTATTTCTTTTCATTTCTTTTTGTCCTTTTTTCATTCTTTGCATTTTTCTCTTTTTTTTTTTCATTTCTTTTTTTCATTTTTTGCATTTTTCTATTTTTGTTCTTTTTCTTTTCTTTTCATTTACTCTAACTTTTGCCTAGGTCGCCCTTCCGGGTTTTCGGCCCAGCGAGCCTCTCAAGAGTAAAAGTGTAGCTTTGTCCATGCCAAATGGTTTTAGGGTCTCGAAGCCATCCGAATCCAAGAGAATGGCTGCTGTCTGCTGATGATGTAGAAGTCCATCCAATGGGGGCTGAATTTTCCCCTAGTGTTGTGGATAGGAACTCGGTTGTTCTTTAACAAAACTTTCTTCTTTCTTTCCTTCTGGGATTTGGCATTCTTTCCAGTCTTCCCTGGTTTGCAGAAAAGACTCATCTTTGACTCTTCGAGCGCATCTGACATTTTTGCCCCTAGTTCAAGGGCTGCTTCAAATCTGGCCACATAGGCCTTACATTGTAGTTGACGGTTGAACATTCTGAATCCAAGTTCAATGGTTTGAAAGTAAGGGGGTCAAGTCTCGAGGCTGAGAGCGATCCTAAGCTGCACAATCTCAAGAGCGATTCCACACAGGTCTTCGCAAGACGGCGTAAAACATTTTTTGAAATCTTTTAAGAAAGCGACAAATCGCTCGCGCTGAAGATAGTGTAGAACCAATCTGGATCAAGCCAGGATCCTTCTCAGTACTCACATTAACAAGCATGATCTCAATCATTAAGGGCTTAGCACGCCTTTCTTTCTCTCAGTTGATAAAATTTTCGCAAATCCCGAGGAATTCCTTCCTCTTCGTTTTCATCACAGTGTTTGAAATGTTTTGAAAAACTTAGGTCAATGCAATGACTTCAAGGCACAGAAAAGACACAGTTTTAGTCAAATATTGCCATCTCATTCAGAACTTCTGGCACAAGGTAGAAGTAAACACAAGAGTGTGAAAATTACTGTTGTTCCATTCAAAATCTGTTGGCACAACTGGCTCCAAGGCAGAAACAGACTCAAAAGAAAGCGAAAAAACAAACACAAAACAAGCAAGTGATGTCCGAGGTAACGCCCCCGGAATCACTCGACTCTTATACAACAGTACTGACTCGATACAACAAGACAGACCCCAACTAACTCAGTATGAAAAGATTGACTCTATACAGCGAGACAGACTCTAAACAACATTACAAAACTGACTCAATATCGGAGTTAGAAAGTACAAAAGCTAGCATTTGCAAATGCTCAAAATAGTGCGTGCCATACGCCACATCTGTGGTAAACTGAGTGTCGCCCGCAGGTGGTTCATCCGCTGATCACATCACATTATCCCCCAAGTTCACTGATCCAGTGCCGATAAACTTTGCGAGACTGGTGCGGCGATGACGTTGTTGTCAATCAAATTTTGTATCTCGTGGTGAAGACGGACGCAACTGTCGGTGTCATGACCGGTTTGTTGATAGAAAGCACAGTATTTAGCCGGGTCATGCTTTGGAGGGAGAGGGTCGGGTAGAGGCCGTTGTTCTAACGGTTTCAGATGTCCTTTCCTGAGTAGGACCCCTAGAGCTTTAGGCATATAAAGCAGGGTGAAAACCCTCTTGCCTCGGGGTAGATAGTCTGAAGTTCGGGGGTTTGGATTGGATGCACCAACAAAGGGGGTGGCTGTTTTCGGAGTGGTGGTGACCATTCCAACTTCAGAAGATCTTGCAGCTACGTCACCACTGACGGTCACATTCGAACTGCGTGTGTAACCCTTCTTGGGTGACTCCCTTTCGTGGTCAATCAGACCTTGTTTCATTGCGTCTTCAATCTGTACCCCTATCTCGTGTAGATCCGCAAACGTGGGAAGGGGTAAGACGATCATCTTTTGCATCAGCCTGGGTTGGAGGTTGCGTACAACCATCCTTATCGGGTCTTTGTCGGAAGGCCTTGTAGTCACCATCGAGGCCTTTGCTCTTCATCTCGTCACAAACTTTGAAAAACCCTCTTTTGGCTCTTGGCGGGTGACTTCAAGATCACGAGTTGTGACCTCGATCTGTGTGTTGTATGAGTATTGAACAATGAAGGCCTCAGCCATCTGTTCCCAGTTCTGTTTCACAGAGTTCTCCAATTTCGCATACCAGATTGCGGCTATCCCAGACATGGTTCGGCCGAATAGTGACAGCTTCTGGGCTGTGGTCAAGCCCATTGGCCTCAGTATATAAGAAAACAGGTGGAGGTGCACCATTGGGTCTCCAGAGCCATCAAAGCGGTCGATATGTGGCATCTTGAACCGATCCGGTAATGTCACCACTGAGTCTGTATAACCATCCTCTATATCCAGAATGGCACTAACGCCTTGAGCTTTTTTGAATAGCTTTTCAAGCTTGCTGACCTTCAGGGCAGTCGGATCAATCTCAAATTCAAATGGCGTGTCCACTGGAATAGCTGGTGCTTTGGACAGTTGAGGTGGGATTGGCAATGGGACTGGCCCTGTCGGAACATCCGTATTTTCCTGGACGTGAGCCACCTCCCCGAGTGTTGGAATCATAGGTGGGGGTAGGGGTGGATGCGAAGCAAATGCTCCGGCTTGCTATGGTTGTTGCTGCTGTTGCTGAAGGCTGGCAATCAGCTCTGCCTGTTGGGCGACTACTTCCGCTTGACGTGCGGCAACTTCTGCCTAGCGGGCAGCGTCCCGCTGCATAGCTTGCATGGTTTCTTGGAGCTGACGCATCATGTCCTTCATATTAACTAAAAACTGCTGATCTGACTGAACAAGTGTGTATCCTCTTTCTGAGGTGGAAACAGATATCTCAGCCCAACTGCGCACAGGCGAGGTGGATAATGACCGCTGAACTGAAGATTGTTGAACAGATGATCTGTGCCTGACTGGCCTTTTTATCCTGCCTCTGGTGAAGGAACACTGATTGCCCTTGAACTGAATCTCTGACCTGACAAAGTCTATCTGCACAAGTCCAATGTACCCGGGAGATGTCGGAGCCTCCTGAAGCTATAGTTCCATGACTACCTTGCAAAAGAAGAAAACAAACAGCATCTCAGCTTGATTTCACCTGAACAAATACGAGCACAGCTGAAAGACTACACTATTTACTGAAATCTGCCCAAAACTCTGCCTGTAAGCTGATACCCTTAGGTAAAACTGATTCCCCCAAAATACTGATGCCCTTAGGCCTGATACCCAGACTTGCAAACTGATACATGCGTTCCTGTAGAGGCACACTCTAAAAGCACATAGCAAGCAAGTAAGGGCCAAAACACCCCTATGTTGGGTAGGGTTTCCCTATCCTATCTTGTCAGGAGCTAGGGTTTCACTACGCACGCAGCGGTTTCAAACAACCTATAATCGGGTAAACAACCTGTCTTAGCTTGGAATGGTCACTATGGATTCCGACATGCACTAGGTCGAATGGTCAAAAGGGGTGCCTCGGTAAAAACCGAGGTTTACGTTCCCGTCGTGGCAGAGCCCGCAACCAGTCAACCTTATGATGCGCTTCTCAAAGTGAGCCTCCGGCAAACCGTTAAGGAATAACATATGGCAAACACGGTGTCCTAGGCACACCAATGCAAATGCAATGCAAAGAGACACATAAGTGTAATCAAAATAAGATATCATGAGTTCGAGTCAAGTTCTCTAAACTCCCCAGCAGAGTCGTCAGAAACTGTGGACGCGCCCCGAGGGCCTTGCTTACCACAGTTCGGACTCAAATGCCATGGTTCTGAATCTAATCCCGCAAAGTGCAATGCGAGACCGATAAATCACCAAAGAGTCCAAATCTGGCAAATCATTTTGGAAAACTGATTTTTAAGAAAGAAGTGCCAAACATGGACTGCTTTTCCAGATACAGAGTCGCCACCTAAATATTTTATTTTGGGGGAATTTAGGAAACCCTGACTCGTGCCTAAGGCCATGTGTCCGTCATCACCAAAGTTGCCTCGGCTCGGGAACTTGGGTACGATTGGGGAAGGTCATCTATGAGCACCCCCGCTCGCCCGATCAAAGATCGGCCTGTACTAAACATGATATCTTGTTTTTGAAAACACATGCGTTCCTATTCCGGTTAATTAGCTAGAATTACTATGTGATGCACACAACACACAAGTAGAGACTAGATCGCCTAATTTGGAACAAAGCATCGCATATTCGTTTGTTTGAAAATGGTTTGAAGTTTGCTACCCGCAAGTAGGCTAAAACACGGATTTCAATGAATCGTTCCAATTCAAGTAATCCAACCTTCACCCACAAGCATTCAGGCAGTTATATCACATAAGCAATTAGCCTCATGGCAAACATGCTGTCGTGGCAAAACTCGCACTCATGCAAGATACTAAAGCATAAATACTCACAATGTACTCCGAGCCAAAACAAGAAACTAGTTAGTAATCATGCATGATCCTAGTTCATGTTAAAATGGCTAATGCATCGCATGCAAAGTGCAACTAGAATACGCTCGGCTAATCTAAAATGGCATATGAGATGCGACAATTCGATATATGTATTCAACTTGGAATTGAAATACAATGCAGTTAGTATGATGCGCCGACCCGGTGCATGCAATACAGATGAATGGATGCAAACATGCGAGCATAAGGATGCTAATTGAAACATGACCTAGAACTAACCACTAAAATCAGTTAAGTAAAAGGGAGAAAGACGTGGGGTTGGAAGACATTCATACACTCATGCACACTTATTACAAAATTCGCCCTCTCGACGGAGGGTCCGAATGAATAATACAAATTGACTAATTAACTAACTAACTAACTAACTAATTAATTATTACACAACACTTAACTAATTAGACAAATTAATTAAGCTACTAAAGCAGTAAAGAGGCCTCGGGAAGAGGGACAAATGCATGCATGCTCGGCTCCGCTCGGAAATCTATCACCATGCTCATGCTGCCTCTGTTTACACTGCTCTGCACCTCTGAAAACTTCACAAGTCTCAAGGATGCTTCTGAATCATCTTCTGGGTGCTGTGAGAGGCCATCGGCCAAGAGGAAAGGCCATCGGCTGAAGGGAACTGGTCATCGACCAATAATGGGGCTCTCGGCCAACAATTTGTAGCCGATCGGCACTGGAGATGGCCGACCGGCCATCTATTCCTGCAGAATGCTGTTTTGCTGCAGCAGAGGACAAACAGAGCATGGAAACGCATTTACAAGATAATGTATGCACGACCACCCTCCCTATCATGTCATGGGCTCAAGGGAGTATAGTCCTCGACCCTCGGGCCATCAATCACGCATCTCGATGCATGATGGCCAAAGGAGCCAAGTGTGCAGTTTAATGTCAAATGAAATGCACAAAAACACATAAGGAGCCCCAACCTCTATCATGGTTGATCAAGAGGCAAGGGATTGCACACCCAATGCAATGCAACCTAAGCATGCAAGCAAGCAATATACAATAGGCATTCAACCTAAACATATGAACATATATAACGTGTCACAACATGCAAAATGAAGCAAGCATGCAACAACATGCAAGGGATGGACTTAAACCAAAATGGGAGGACCTCGGCCATGCCCAAATCAGTGGCCAAAATGCTGAAACGGTGGCATGAAAAAGTAAGGAAATGCATGCTCATGCATTGACCCATGACTTAAGCATAATAGCACAACTCTCAAACATGACGAAGAGGTGACAAATGTGATATTTTAGCAATGAAGTAAGCTCTGAAATTACATTCCAAAGGGTGCTAAATCATGCAAATAGCTCAAATAAAGCATGCCAAGAGGCCCGAAATACAAAGCTAGTTGAGGGCTTTATACTACAACCATACCAAACAATGCTCAAATGACCTAAAGCACTCGAAATAGACCTAAGGCAGGTCAAAACGGTAGCAAAAACATGCTGGACTCACAATAAAGATGGCAAGAAAGATAGGCTCCCGAATTAGCTCACAAACAAGGCATAAGGGCACAACTCTTAAACACAATGAAAAAGTGATAATCATGAGAGCATGACAGAAGTTTATGTCCTGAAATTACCTACCAAATGATTCCATATCATGCAAATAGCTCAAATATGACATGCTAGGGGGCCCAAAGTGCAAGGCTAGCAAAGCCAAATACCCCATAGCTATGCAAAACCAAACATGCATGACCAAAACCACTTAAATCAGACCTCAAGCATGTTAAATCAAAGCCAAAAATGTGCTGGAGTGGAGCCAAAACATGCTAGAATAATAGGCTACAACATCAACCATATAAGGCTAGCAAAGAGGATTTACACTACAAGTGTATAAAGCATGCAAGAGGTGAGGAAGACAGCCCAAAAAAGAGTTATGGAAGGTCTGGAAAGTCACAAAAATGAGCCTAAACAAAGCCTCCAAGAAGTAGAAACACATGCTCATTTGGTTGGCCATCAACACTAGCAAGTAAGACAAGAGGAGAGGGGACCACCCTCTCCTATTTGGGCCCTCAAAACAAGTTTTCTACCACTGAAATTCCTCTAGAATTTAGTGGTTTTAAGGCCAAAAAGATGTTGTTCGAAAAGTTTGAAAGTTAGCTCACAAGGCCTTACAAGCCAAGGAGCAAAAGGGAGGACAACCCCCTAGCACAAAATAGGCCTAAACCATCATTTTGAGGACTAAAAAATAGAGTTTTCTCCAGTTCAAAACCAAGCCAAAAATAGTTTAAAAGGGTGGCAAAACAAGCATGCAAAGTTGGCCAAGATAGTGTACAAAATGAGCTTAAAAGAGAGAGAGGCTTACCCTTGAAGCACAGCTGCAAAACAAGTCCAAACTCTGAGCTAAAACCAGCTTTTGGAGCTCAAAATGATCCTCAAAGAACCTCAACCCAATGGTGGTTGAGTTTGATCAAGGATGCCTAGGCAAAGGTGAGGTATATCTTCATGTATACCTCTTGCATGCACACAAGGTCAAGAGGGAGAGCAAGCTTGAGTGAAAAACTGAACTTTTGCTCTGAAATTTCTAGAGAGAGAGAACTTTTCTAGAGAGAGAGGCTCCTAAAACTTGTTCAAGAAGTTCTACCCTTTGAAAATGAGAGATATAGCCTCATATATAGCAAAAATGAGCTCAAGGTCGAAAATATCTGATTATAGTACAGCTGGAGCTTGCTGGAAACAGCTGGAGGAGAAATATCTGTCAAAAATCTGAGTTTTGGACACTTTTGGCTGACCGGCCATCTTTAGTGCCAACCTGCCACCATTTGTGGCCGATAAGGTTCACTTTTGGCCGACATATAGCTGCTGAGGTCAAATTGTGGCCGGTGGACTTCCATAGAGGCCGATGGAAAAAATCAATGTTGGTCCCTGACTTGAAGAAAGTCTAATTCCTTCATCTGGACTCCTTTTGTCACGACCCAAACCCGGCCCTATGGGTTTAGCACCGTAACCGGCCAGTAATCCAAGATTACCGAAGGCCTGCTTAACAGTAATACAGTAAAACAGAGTACAAGGCCTGGCGGAAGCCAAAACAGTAAAAAAAAACAATGTCCAATGAGCTGTGACAGTCTGTATGCCAAAAAGATTTTTCATACATTCAAGCAGTCTGAGTCAAGCAGTATGTACACTATATACAGTCACTCAATACAGGGACTTAATCCCTACTCAACAGTACAGTAAACATTCCGTCTATACGATCCATTCAGTTATTACAGAGCAGTAAGACAGTGTAAAAAGGGGAAATACTAAAACACCCCTAAGCCTTAGCATGATAGGCTCGGAACCTCGCAGTGAGGCACATTGGTTGGCTTGACAAAACTGGAGTTAACTCCGACGCTTCTAGCTTTGATCCGGTGCCTGCACACCTACATATATATATGAGCAGTGAGCTAAAGCCCAGTGAATAACATAAAGCGTAAAGGGGTTTGGAATGAATGTCATTACAGTAATGAAAACAGTTCGATTCAATCAGTATATCAGTTGTTCAGTACAGTAAACAGTCATATGTGGTACATCCATTAGCATAACAGTAACAGTAGGTCTTAAAAGACCGAACAGTAATGATGGCCATCAGTTAGTAAACAGTAGTGGTTCCGCGAGGAAACCGACAAAGATCTCTGTAACAGTAAACAGTAAACAGTAAACAGTAAACAGTAGGTGCTAAGGATGCCACAGTATAGTTCAGAAATAAAGGACATACATTCATTCAGTAATCAATATCAGTTCCGTAAACAGTTCAGTTCAGTATTCAAAAGATAATCATTGTGAACATATCTTTACACAATTGTTATTCACAGAGTTCTGGGCTACAGTAGGCTAGAGCGTGTCTCCCCAGTCGCCAACCCTAAACAGTTACCAGATTGAACACACTCTAAGTTTCACAGTTGGGAGAGATAATAACTTAATCCCTAAATGCCTCGGTGTGTTCTACATCTATATCCCCATTAAGATGTCTTAAATTAGGCCTAAGAATGCCTAGGATGGAATGAGGATGCAAAGATGTACTTAGAAAACATTTTCAGAAATTTCAGTGAAACAGGTTCCCGCTCGAGCGCAGGTTTCCCCGCTCGAGCGGACAAGCAAACAAAGGTACCCGCTCGAGCGTCCACTTCACCGCTCGAGCGGACCAAAAAGTACTGGATAGGTGAAATCTCCGCTCGACGCCCGCTCGAGCGTGCCACCCAGTCCTCCGCTCGAGCGCAACTCCCTCCGCTCGAGCGGACTGATGAACAGTGCAAAGTACTGGATGCTCGATTTCTCCGCTCGAGTGGGATGCAAAATTCTGGAAAAATCCAGGTTTGTGTTCTAAGTTCAAAACTCAAATTTAATGCTCCTAAATCGATCCTCTTGGGCCCATTTCCTGGAAAACTCTTGTAAACACATAGAATCACATGATTTAAAGCTCAATTTGTAAAATCAAAGCCCAAGGGTGTTTCAAACAAACCCAATTTCAAACCCACTTCCCATGAACATGCATGAACATGCTACAAAGTGACATGCATGAGATTAAATCAAATCAAAGCTTCCAATACATGCTCAAATGAGCTCAATATTTTGAAAACAAGATGAAAACATGGACTATAACAACAATATGAGCATGCATGTACCAATTTCCATGAAATCAACCTCAAAATGCAACAATATAGCCATGCATGCAACAATAGAGCTATAATTCAACACCTTGAGCCATAAATTGGCTCTTGACCTCAATTTAGCTCAAAACCATGCAAGAACAACTCAAAGACACAATTAGGAAGTTGAATGATCTACCTTAGGTGTAGAATTAGAAGTGAGGGGGCTCAATTATGCAAATATCCTTCAATTTCTTCAAGTTCCAAGCCAAAACTCAAGACAAATTCAACTCTCTCAATTTCTCTCTCTCTATGGTTGGTTGAAGCAAGGGAAATGGCTGAGCAAATGTTGTGTTTTGAGTGTGATAAGGCTCAACAAGTTTAAGCTAGTGGGCCACTAAGTGGCAAAATAGTAATTAAGGCAACTCTTGTAATTCATCAATATTTAATCTAATTTAAGCATACCAAATCACATTTTAATTAAATATGCCATAAAATCACATAAATCACGATGATCATGAAACAGTAATCGGTTTCCGATTCGGCCGCCGATAAGGCCTTCAATATGCAGTTTAAACATAAAAACTCAAACAGATAATCAATTGATCAAACAGATAGAATATGCAATACAGTAGATAACTCAATCAATTTAGTTTCAATTTCAGTCAGTCAGTTCAGTAATTTATTCAGTTCACTTATCAGTCATAATCAGGTCAGTTTATCGGTAACCAGTGCTTATTCGGTAACAGTGACGAGGGTTGTTACACCTTTTTAGGTCATTCTTGAGCCTAAACTGTAGCCCCAGAAGTCTTCTTTCCAAATATCAAGCCTCACCTCAAAATTCCATGTGTTCTAAGAGATATTCCTCTTTTAGTAAAGGTTGCTCAGTTTCGGTCCAACCGGAATGATGCCCAACTTCAACCAATCATATCTCTCCCATCCAGACACGGATTTAGGAGATTCTTGAGTGAAAAATGAAGCCCCAGAAGTAAGATTTCCAACAGTGGTGGCCTCATAGCTGAAATCCAAGTATTCAAAAGGATAGGCCTGATTTGGCGAGGACTGCTCGACCATCTCTTAACGATTCATGCCCATCTTCTTCCCCAACTTGGTTTCTTCCCTTTTCTCCTCTTTTCTTCAACTCCAAACCCCTAAACAAGGTGTTTTGAAATATTTTTCAAAGATTTCATCTCTCTTTCATTCATTTCCACTTTGTCCTTGCTCGGTTTACCAAAAGACGCAACATTTGACAAAATGCGAGCCTCAGAGCATCATAGAAACTTTATTTCAAAAATATTTTGAAAGAGAGGGTTTTAAGATCTAAAATATTTTTGGTCCAAAGTGGGGTGTGAGGTTTGGATTTGACTCTCCTTGCTTGAGAAATTGAACCTTTGCATAGCATCGCCTACATCACTAAGTAAGCCATCAGTAGCGCCCACGTCTTAAGGGCGGTTAAAAATGGGGTGTCTACACACCCTTGGCCAAACACCTTCACCTTAGAGTTGAGGTTCTTGGAGGCCTTTTTTGAACTCCTTGGAGTGGTTTTGGCTAAGAAGTTTGGCTGTTAGCTTGCTGTTTTTGTGTTGTGCTTCAAGGGTGAGGATTTCACCCTTTTAAGCTTTGTTTTGGTTCATTACTTGGCCACCTTTGTATGCTACTTTAAAGCTGGTTTTAGCCTCTAAAAAGTTCTATTTTTAAGGTCTTAAAATGTTGGTTTAAGCCTTGTGTGGTTAGAGGGTGGTTTCCTCCCTTGGCTCTTTGGCTTGTAAAGCCTTTTGAGCCAACTTCCTAAGCTCTTGGAACACCCTTTGTTTGGCCTTTCTACCACTGAAACTCAGAGGAATTTCAGTGGTAGAAACTTGGTTTGGAGGTTCAAAATAGGAGGGGGTGGCCTCCCCTCATTGTGTCTTGTTTACATGGGTTGATGGCCCAATAATTGAGCATGTATTTCTACCTTTTTGTAGCTTAGTTCAAGCATGTTTTAGGCTCTAATTTAACATGTTTTAACTCTGTTTGTGGCTGGTTGGAGCACCTCTTGTTTGCTTCTTACACTTGTAGTGTAATCTTGCTTACTAGTCTAGTGCACTTGATGATTTAGCCTATCATTCTATCTTGTGTTAGCCTAACTCCAGCATGTTTTTGGCTCTGATTTAGCATGCTTTAACTCTATTTTGAGTGGTTTTGATCATATGAGGCTTGCTTTGTATAGTTATAGTGTAAATGGACTTGACTTGCTTTGAGTTTCAAGATCTTTAACATGCTATGCTTGAGTTGTTTGCATGTTTTGGCATCATTTCACACAGATTTCAGTGCTTGTGGATTAGTCACACTCTCACATATTTCACTCTTTCATTGTGTTTGAGAGGTATGCTTTGTGCCTTGTTTATGAGCCGATACATGAGCATGTTTTTCTTGCTTTTCATGCTACCATCTTAGCAAATTTTGGTCACTGTTTTGGCATGTTTGGGGTCTGTCCATAGCTGGTTTGACCATTTGAGTATTGTATTGCATGGTTCTAGTGTAAAGCTTTTCACTAGTTTTAATGCTTAAGTCTCCTAACATGTTGTGCATGAGTTGTTTGCATGTTAAAGTCTTGTATTTCATGCCACTTCAGCACTAAAATTCTTCCAGCTCCCTCATTTCTTCACTTTTGATTTGTTTTGAGGCTTGGTTAGTCTTAAAAGTTGTGCTTAAGCCATGGGATTGAGGCTTATGCTTAAATGGCTTTAACCTTCTTTTGAGGGTTTCTACTAGTCAAAGGCATGGCTTCTCTCATGTCTTAAGTCATCTTTTGATTGACCTTCCTCTCATTAGAGGACTTTCACATTTGGACAAATCAATTAAAGAATGGTTTGGTAACTTAAAATGTGTAAACAAGAATTGAATCAAGTAGAATATGTCAAGATAAGCATGTTGCATTTGCATTGCCTTGTGTTCAATCGGACGTTATATTGAACACAAGGTGAATTGGTCCATTTCGTACTCAAAGTGATGAAAATGAGCCAATTCCCTTTGTCTCCATTGCCTTTGATCTCTTATGATAAGGTAATGGATTTGAGTCTTGTTTGTCTTGCATTTATTGAATGAGTACAAGTTGGATCCTTGGCCATCATGCATTGGAAATGCTTGATTGGTGGCTTTAGATCCAATGGTGCCTCTCCTTTGATGTTTTGAGATGATAAGGAGTGGCACAGTACACACGTGTCCTTGGGAGACTCTCAATTTTCCTCTAGTTTGAGCTCTGTTGTAGAATGGCAATTCAGCACACCAGTGGCCGGCAGTGGCACACTGATGGCCGGCACTACTTCATCCTTGGTTGGCATAACACATCTTTAGCCGACAGGTGGCCGACAGCCATCGTTCATGGTCGGCGGGCCACTGGTGCGCTCTCCATCATTGTTTTGGTAAGGTCCAGCAACAAGTTCTTGGAAAAACCCTGCAAACAGAGCCTCTTAAGAGCTAACCGGAGAGCTTTTCGGGACGGAAACCGAGCATGCATCTTTTACTTCTTCGAACAGAGCTGAGGTAGCATAGTTTAAAGCTTTACTTGTTAGTTAGCTTGGTTTTGTAATTTAATTAATTTGTTAATTAGTTGAAGTGTTGTAATAACTAAATAGCTTAGCTTAACTATTTCTTTATTTTGTTGTGTAATAATTAGTCTAATTAGTTTAATTAGATTAGTTTGCTTAGCTTAGCTTAGTGTAGCTTAGCTTATTTATTCGGACCCTCCTTCGAGATGGCACAATGTTGTAATAAGTGTGCGTGCGTGCGTGTGTGCATGTCTTCCAACCCCACTTCTTTCTCCCTTTTATTTAACCGCTTTCGATGGTTAGATTAGGGCATGTTTTGATTAACATACCTTATGCTTACATGTTTGCATCATTCATTTGTCTTGCATGCACCAAGGCTCGGAGCATCATTCAAACTGCATCACAATTTCAATACACTTTCTTGAATACGTGTTTCAAAGCATGTTATCAAAGTGTTGCAAATGCCGTCTTAAATAGCCGAGCCTATTTAATTGCATTATTACATGTGTTGCATTAGGCATTGCTTGTATAGTTAGGGATCATGCATATTTTTAACTAGCTTTTGTTTTGGCTTGGAGCACACTGTAAGTTTTACGCTTTAGCATATTGCATGGGTGTGAGTGTTGCCATGATCGCATGCTTGCCATGAGGCTATTTGCTTAAGTGATTTAACTGCATGAATGCCTGTGGATGAAGGCTTTGTTGCCTGAATTGGAACAACTCGATGATTGTGAGTTTTAAGCCCACTTTGCAAAGTGGCAAAATCATGTTTTAAAGCCCACTTGAGAGTGGCAAATCCGCGCTTTAGCCTACTTGTGAGTAGCACTTTCAAACCATTTTCAAAAATAAACATGAGTTGTTCCAATTCTCGTGATTGAGTCTATACTTATATGTTGTACGCATCACATAGTAAGTTAGATTAATAACTGGAATACGAACACATGTGTTTATCAAACAACATATCATGCTTAGTAGAGGCCAATCTTTGATCGGGCGAGTGGGGTGCTCATTTCAGGACCTTCCTCTCTCGTACCCAAGTTCTCGAGCCGAGGCAACTTTGGTGATGACGGACACGTGGCCTTTGGCATGAGTCAGGGTTTCCTAAATTTCCCAAAACAAAATATTTAGGTGGCAACTCTATAATCTGGCAAAGCAGTCTATGTTTGGCGCTTTTTGATTCAAAATCGATTTTCCAAAACCGGTTGCCAGATTTGGACTCTTTGGTGATTTATTAGTCTTACATTGCACTTTGTGATACTAGATTCAGAACTGTGACAGGAGTCCGAACTGTAGGAGACCAATTCGCGCCTTCTCCGAAAGGGAGGGCGCTCGAAGAAACTTGGGTGCCACAGTTTCTGGCGACTTTGCTAGGGATTTAGAGAACTTGACTCAAACATCATGATATGTTGTTTTATCTACACTTATGTGTTTCTTTGCATTGCATTTGCATTGGTGCGCCTATTTCACGGTGTTTGCCATCTGCTATTCCTGAACGGTTTGCCGAAGGCTTGCTTGGAAAAGCGTGCATAAGGCTGACCGGTTGTGGGCTCTGCCATGATGGGAACACAAACCTTGGATCTAGATCATCGCCGTACTGTTTGATTCACCTTTCACTTCTCAGTGTTAGGTGCGAGAGGTATATTAGGTGGTCTTGCTGAGGCACCCTTTTTCGACCATTCGACCTAGTTGTATATCGGAAGCCATAGAGACCATTCCAAACTATGATAGGTTGCTCACCCGAATGTAGGTTATTTGAAACCGCATGCATGCGTAGTGAAACCCTAGCTCCTGACAAAATAGGACAGGGAAACCCTACCTCACCATAGGGGTGTTTTGGCTCTCACTTGCTTGATATGTGCTGTTAGAGTGTATCTCTACAGGGAATGTATGTATCAGTTGCAAGTCTGGGTATCAGTCTGAGGACATCAATGTTTGAGGGTATCAGTTTTGAGGCAGAATATTTGGGGGCAAGAATCAGTGTTTGAGAACAGATCGTTCAGCTTATGATTATCAATTGTGTGTTGTCTTTATCTAAGCCGAGATGCTGTCCGTTTTCTAATTATTGTTTATTTTTTTGTTTTATTTATCTTTTTGCAAGGTAGTGTTTTCATCATTGCTTCTGATAAGGCAGACACCCCCCGAGCACTCTAGACCAGAGGTAGAAGGCTTTCCAGATCTGAGGATCTTATTGACGGACAACCAGTGTTTGCTTTATTACCCGCGGTTATAATACGGAGGGCAGTTAGGCATAGAGTGTAGTACAATAGTCGCTAGTTCAACGGTCATTGTCTACCCCACCTGTACGCAGTTGGGCGGAGATTTCGGTTTCTACCTCACAGAGAGAATACACACCTGTTCAGTTAGATCAGCATCTTACAGACAGTATGGAGGACATGATGCGTCAACTCCAACAACCATGGAGGCTATGCAGCGTGATGCTGCTCGCCAAGCGAAGGTTACCGCTCGTCAGACAGAGGTTGTAGCCTAATAGGCAGAACTAATTGCTAGGCTTTAACAACAGCAGCAACCACAACAAGCCAGAGCATCTACTTTGCATCCACCCCTACCCCCACCCAGGGTTCCGACACCCGGGGATGCAACTACTGTCCAGGAGAATACGGACGTTCCAACAGGGCCAGTCCCATCACCAGTTCTACCTCAGACTTCAAAAGCACCGGCCAACCCAACAGACACGTCGTTCGAATTTGAGTCCGATCCTACTGCTTTGAAAGTAAGCAAGCTTGAAAAGCTGTTCAAGCGAGCTTAGGGAGTTAACTTGATCCCAGACATAGAGGATGGTTACACTGATTCGGCGGTGACATTGTCGGACATGTTCAAAATGTCTCACATAGATCGCTTTGACGGCTCAGGCGATCCTATGGTTCATATGAGGCTATTTTCTGATATTCTGCGCCGATGGGCTTGACCAGACTCTAAAAACTATCTCTCTTCGGTCGGACCCTGTCGGGTATTGCGGCCATCTGGTATGCCAAGCTGGAGGATTTAGTGAAAAGGAGTTGGGAGGAGATGGCCGAGGCCTTCATTGCCCAATATGCTTACAACACTTAAATCGAGGTCATGACTCATGATCTCGAGGCGACTAGGTAAGAGCCGAAATAGGGCTTTTCTGACTTTGTCACTCGATAGAGGGCCAAGGCCTCCATGATGACAACTCGGCCACCCGAAAAGGATCAGATAAGGATGGTTGTGCGCAACCTGCAACCCAAGCTGATACAGAAAATGATCGTCTTACCCCTCCCCACCTTTACTAACTTGCATGAGATTGTGGTACAGATTGAAGATGCTATGAAGCAAGGTCTGATCGAGCAGGAAAGGGAGCAGCCCAAAAGGGCATTTACATGCAGTTCGTATGCAGCTACAAGTAGTAGTGCAGCCATAAGAACTTCTGACGTCGACATGGTCACCACCACACCAAAAACAGCTACACCCTTCACCGGTGCATCCGGAACCAGTTCGCAACCAGCAAAAAACCCACCTAGGGGCCAGAGGACTTTCTCCTCGCTCTACATGCCTTTATCAGCAGCCTTGAAGGTCTTGATAAAAAAGGGGCATCTGAAGCCCTTGGAACCACGCCTACTACCAAATAACATCCCTCCAACACATAACCTGGCCAAATATTGCGCATTTCATCAACAGCACGGTCATGACATCGACCTCTGCTTTAGACTGCATCATGAGATCCAGGATCTCATTGAGAACAAGGTGATTGTGCCTCCCGAGAAGTTAAATGTCACCACTAACCCTCTCCCACCATATAACAACCACCCTCCTCCACCCAGGCAGATAAACTTGATCCAAAACACGGCCGTCCCATACGACCCAAGCATATACATCACTCCCTCCCACCTACCTAAGCCTGAGGTGTTCATCCCAGATAACACAGACTTGTGTATGATAAGCACCTTCCTAACCCAACCCAAGCCAGTGGTGGTGACTATCGAAGACAAAGACGGGGTGACTTTGGAGGAGAATGGGAACGTTGGTTCAGAACTTGAGGGATTTGGGAACTTTACTGAGGAAGCATACAACCCGTGCGGTTATATTGTGCCAACAAATTAGGCTAGGCCGAGGGTTGAGTGGCCAGCTAGGGCAGAGGTACATGTTGTCTGGGAGGATGGGTTGAGTCAGGGGCTCGATGCTCTAGCTGACCTTAAGGAGGATATTAGCAACCTGCAATTCTTTGATGAGCAGGACTTGGGAGATGTGCAGGTTGGGTGGTTTGATGCGAACAGAGCAACAGATGCTACAGGGTGGCTCAGTGACGAGCCTGATATTGACGAGGAGTCTCCGCCGAAACAGGGTCAGTCAGAAACAAGAACATCCACAGTGGCCGGAACGACCGAGAATCAGGGGGAATCGTCGGAGAGCACCGGCGCTAAGAATTTTTCTTGGGACTTGGGCAGTTTGTATACAGCAGACACTAAACAAGAAGCCCCTTTGAAGCGGTTTGAGCGAGAGAGAATCGAGAATGACAACAGGGCTAGAAAAGCCAAGGCACCTGAGGGCATAGAATGTGTTGAGAACAAGCGAACAGCTATAGCGGGATCGGATGGTTGTTTATCGGTTGCCGAGGGGATGTGGTGGAAAGATGATGACTTGCGTCTTGCCCACACGGATGAAGACTGGGGGGCAGAATCAACCAGATGACACCTGGTACAGCGAGGAGGTTGACCATATGACCCGAAATGGGTGGTACTTCAAGCCCCCACATTTGGACCAGCCAGAAGCGTCCAGGAAAGACAGAAGCAGAAAGGCAGAAAGACAAACTGTTAGAGGAGGAAGCTGTACTGAAGCAGCTAAAGAAAATTCAAGCAGACATCTCCATCTAGGGACTGCTTATGGCCTCGAGGGTGCATAGACAAGCAGTCCTTTCAGCCATAGATAGGGCTAAGCTTTCGATTTATACAATGCCTGAGCAGTTGGTGGGGTTGGTTTTCCTAGGTAGAGCTTCACCGACCTTAACATTCACTGACAAAGAACTACCACCTGAGGGCTCTGATCATAACAAACCGTTGTACATTGCTGTGGAGTGTAAGGAAAAATGGATACCAGTTGTCCTGGTTGATACGGGATCTGCAATCAATGTATGTCCGTCGTGAACGGTGTATGCTATCGGGTTGAAGCTCGTAGATTTTGCACCAACAGCCCACGTAATTCGGGCCTATGATAACACCAGTCGAGAGGTGATGGGGATGCTACGGATCAAAACTCAGGTGGGCCCGGGGCAGCAGGATATTGAGTTTTATGTCTTAAATGTTCCAGCCACCTTCAATATACTCCTTGGGCGGCCGTGGCTGCACCAGGTGAGGGCTGTCTTGTCCACTTTACACTAGATGCTGAAGTACCCCCACGGGAAGGGGGTAGCAATTGTTTTCGGGAACTTTTCAATACATCTGCCGCCAAAGGTCTCTACACCAGTTTTAGAAATTGAACACGGCGTGGATGATGTCTTTTTGTCAGGATTCACCTTGGCTGAGGTTTGGGTAATACAGGACTTGCTGGTTGTTGATGAGGGACTGTATGTCAGTGCACAATCTGTTTACCTCATGAACAAGCTTCAACACATGCCCGGGATGGGATTGGGCAGGAGTGGCCGGAAGGGCGTCGCTGCATTGGCCGAAGTGCCACACAACCCTTATACCTTTGGTTTAGGTTACTCGCCTACCAAAGAGGATTGGGTAAGGAAAGGAAGAGAAATGGCCGGAGGAGCCAAGGCTAAGCAAGTCGGGAAGCACTACGAGTTGGTGCACAGACCTATCCAAGGAACCCTGAACGGACGCTTTGTCCAGGAGGGGGAAGATTTCCCATTTTGCGACTTTCTGGAGCCATGGCTGAATTCAGAGAAGCAGCGTTTGCCCAGCTTCGAGATCTTTTTTGACTTACAGTTGTCAGGGGATGAAGTTGCGGAAGAGCAAATTGACCCACCAGCTGTGGCTGAGAAGTGCAAGGAGGATGAGTCCGAGGGCACAGAAATTAAGATAGGAGCAGTGCTGGCTTGTCTCCTCTCAGATCCTCAGATCACGCCGGAGTGCTTGGGGGATGATTTCTCTATTTCCATGATTGGCGATCAAACGGCTGTGGGCCCTTCTTATGGCATTCTGGATGTGTCCATCGCACCCTCCCTCGTCTGGCAATACGAGGAAGGCTTTTTATCGAGCAGTTCTGGGTCAGGTAGTGAACCAGAATCTGATTCCACAGAGTCTATGGAGTTAGAATCAGATTCTGGTTCATTTGAGTTAAAGTCCGGTATTCCTGGGGTTGATAACCCGGATGCCACTGTCCTGTTCAGGTCATCTTTTTCTTTTTCCTTTGAGTCAGTCGTAACCGAAGAATCAGACGAACTGGAAGTGATTAATGAGAATGGTACTGCTGTAGCTTTTGAGTACTTTTCTATGCCTTTAGTTTATTGCATTAATCAGGACTTTCAAAACTTTAATGAAAACGACAAGGAAGAAATTCCTCCGGTTTTGAAACATTTGATTAATCAAGAGTAGGAGAGGTTTGTAAAACCTTTGGTTGATGAAATCACCTCAATTAATGTTGGTACTGAGAAGGACCCACGACTGGACCAGATTGGGTCCATGTTGTCTTCTGAGGAGCGCGAGCGCTTAGTCGCTTTATTAAAAGATTTCCAAGATGTTTTCGCGTGGTCCTACGAAGACATGCCTGGAATCGATCCTGAGATTGTACAGCACTGGATCCCTTTTGACCTAGAGGCCCGACCTGTTAAGCAGAAGCTTCGAAGGATTTGCCCGGATTGGGCTCTGAAAATCAAAGAAGAGGTCACCAAGCAGATTGATGCAGGGTTCCTGTTAGTATCTGAGTATCTGACTTGGTTGGCCAATATAGTTCTGGTGCCGAAGAAAGACGGCAGAATTCGGGTATGTGTGGACTTCAGAGATCTGAACAAAGCTAGTCCAAAGGACGACTTTCCTCTGTCGCATATCGACGAATTGGTGGATTTCACTGCTGGGCATGCGCTGCTCTCATTCATGGATGGGTTTTCGGGCTACAACCAGATTCTGATGGCACCCGAAGATAGGGAGAAAACTGCCTTCACTACCCCGTGGGGAACTTACTGTTATAGGGTGATGCCGTTCGGTTTGAAGAATGCTAGGCTACGTATCAATGGGCTGTAACCACGATTTTGCAAGATATGATCCACAAAGAGGTCGAGGTGTACATGGACGACATGATTGTCAAGTCCAGGAAGATAAGGCCACTACACCGCCTTGAAATTTTTTTTCCAACGGATCAGAGAGTATGGTTGCGGCTGAATCCTCAGAAATGTACTTTTGGCGTTACAGTAGGGAAAATGCTGAGGTTCTTGATCACATAGAGGGGCATCGAGGTCGATCCTTCCAAAATCAAGGCCATTTTAGAAATGCCATCACCAAGGACTGAAAAGGAGGTGCGAGGCTTTCTGGGTAAAGTGCAATTCATAAGACGGTTTATTGCTAAATTAACATTGACTTGTGAACGACTGTTTGGTCTCCTGAAGAAAGGAAAGAAATTCCAATGGGATGACCGATGCCAAGTTGCTTTCAAACAGATCAAGCAGTATCTACAGAACCCACCTATGCTGTCGCCACCAGAGCCGGGGAAACCGTTTATTCTGTATCTATCAGTGACCGACACGACGATGGGCTGCATGCTTGCGTAGGAATCTGAGGATAAGGTGGAGAAGGTTATCTACTACCTGAGCAAGAAAATGCTGGAGTATGAGACCCGCTACACTCCGCTAGAGAAGGCTTGTCTGGCCTTGGTATGGGCTACCAGGAAGTTGAGGCACTACCTGCTAGCTCACTCTGTAATTCTGGTTTCGAGATTAGATCCCATCAAATATCTCTTCGAGAAACCAACACTTATGGGTAGGCTATCCCGTTGGTTGCTTCTTCTCTCCGAATTTGATTTGAGGTACATGATGTGCAAGTCTGTGAAAGGGAGAGCGGTAGCGGAGTTCCTAGCCGATCACCCAGTGGAAGGGAATGAAACAGTAGAATATCTATTCCCGGATGAGGCCATTCTGCAGCTTGAAGAAGAGGTCTGGACTATGTACTTTGACGGAGTGTCTAACCAGTATGGGTATGTGTAACAACCCCGCCCTCTGATTAATGTTAATCCATGATTAATTGTGTCTAACAGTAATTTAGGAGGGAATTGGAATTAAGTTGCATGTGCATTGCATTATTTATGTGTCTCTATCTGTTCAGTGTAGAAAGATCTGTTCATGTTTTAGTTTCGATTTGCAGATTGAAAGCCTTATCGGCGACTGATTCAGAAATTGATTAGTGTGTTATACTAGTTAGATTTTATGTGATGTTATGGTAGGCTTAATTAAAATTCGATTTGGAATGTGTAAATTAGATTAAATAATGTTGAATTGCATTAGTTTGCCTAATTACACAAATGCCACTTAGTGGCTTGATTTGAGACCAACTTTATCACACCTTATTGCACTTAGAAGCACCTCTCCTCAGCCATTTTCTTGACCAAACCGTAGGAGAGTGAGAGAGTAGGAGAACAAGATTGAGTTCATCTAGAATTTTGCTTGAACTTAGAAGAATTGAAGGCAACTTGGAAGATTAGGCTACTAAGCTTGAAATTGAAGACCTAAAGGTAGAGAATTCATCCTTTTAATTATGAATGTGAGTTGTTCTTGCTAGGTTCATGGTGAAATTGGTATTTAAAGTCAAGATTTAGCTCAAAGTGTGGTTTTGAGAGTCCATCCATGCATGCATGCATAAATTTCCATGCTTTGAGTTTGAATTCTAAGATTTCTTCCATGCATGTGTTAATTTCACTCACATTATGGTCATTCATCTTGTTGTCCATCAAATTATCAAGTTTGGTCATGTTTTGGAGGCTTTGGATTCAAGAGGTTCTTGCATGTTGTATTAATGGCATGTTCATAGAGTTCATGTAGATTTTGCACAAATTGAGTTGCTCTTGGGCCATGATTTCTTGAAATGATTTTTAATACATGTTGTTTTAAGTTATTATATGTTTCCTCAATATTGGCCCAGAAAAATGAGTTTTGAAGGCTTAAAGGTTGAGTTTCATGCTTGGAGGTCAATCTGGATTTTCCAGAAATTTGACCCATGCTCGAGTGGGGACTTTTACGCTCGAGCGTGAATCCTGAGTACATGTACTTCCGCTCGAGTGTCAAGAGTTACGCTCGAGTGTGAAATGCCTATACCTAGAAGTTTGTGTGTTTTGTAGTCCGCCCGAGCGGGGGAACCCACGCTCGAGCGAGACTCTGAGTCTCATGCTCGAGCGGGGGTCGAGCACCCGTCGAGCGTGAAAATCATGCATCCAGTACTTTTGTCGATTTTACAGTCCGCTCGAGCGAGGAAGTTTACGCTCGAGCGGAGCTTCAATATCTGCATGTCCGCTCGAGCAGGGTAATCCACGCTCGAGCGTAGACCTTATCTTCAGCAAAATTTAGAAAATGGTTTTCAAGGCATTTTTGCATCCTCATTCCATCCTAGGCATTCCTAGGCCATGTTTAAGACCCTTTAATGAGGATTATAGGTTAGCAACACACTAAGAGCCAACGACGTAAGTTTTGTACAATTAGAACATGTGTTTCAAGTGTGTATCTGTTATGTGTTATGTAGGTCACGTGCCGCGTTCTGTCTGACTAATCTGCTCTGTCTGTTGGTCTCAAGGCCAATTGTGAGTAATAACTTAGTAAAGTTATGTTCAACTATATCTATTTTCTATGTGATAAAATAAGATCTGTTTTCCGCAATGATATGTTCTGTACAATGAATGATTGTTCAATTTCTGATATGTATTCGTGACATCCTTAGCATCATGTGATATCTATTGGCTGTTACCCGGTATCGGAGGTTCCTTTATGGAACTTATCCGTATGCACTCTGTTACCCGTACTGGAGGCCCTGCATGGGGGCTCAGCTTCTGTTCTGTTACCCGGATCTGGAGGTTCCTTTAAGGAACTGGTTACTTGTAACCCTCACGTGTTTGCCTCTGTTCTGTATCTGCTCTGTTATTGCTAATGGATGTATCACGTAAACTCAAGCATGACTTATTATTTCTGTATATGATCTGGACCAATTATGGATTTGATACGAAACTGAATTATGATTTCTGAATCTGTACGGACTCATTCATTAAAACCCCTTTACTCTGTTATTATTCATTGGGCTTTCACTCACAGTTTATTTTATGTATGTAGGTGAGCCGGCGTGTGAGCAGGGCCAATGTTGACGGCCTTCTGTCCTGTTTTTTGTCAGCCAACCATTGTGCCTCCTAAGGAGGTTCCGATCGAAGTCTAATGCCATGGCTGTTTTTGTATTCATGCTAGTCTCTGTGACTATTTTGTAAAGTCAGGTCTTGGGATGTACACTTCTGTAAATACTTTGTAAATATTGGCGTTCTTTGACTGGCATGCTCATGTATATATATGTATAAGTTTTGAAATCTATTGTCTCATGTACGTTACCACAGCTCATTGGACCTTGTCTATTTTATATATTTGCTTCCGCAGCCCCTTATTATTTGCTAATTTATCAAGAGGCCTTTGGTAATCCAAGGATTACTGGCCGGTTACGATGCTAGACCTACAAGGGCGGGTTGGGTCGTGACAGAGTGGCATCAGAGCACGTGTTCTACCGCACACACAGGTCCTTATGTGCTTAGGATGTCCTAGTAAGAATTAGGGGCATTCCATCTGCATGTGTGAGTGTGTGGTAATCTAAATGAACATGAAAACTGAATGTAAATTTGAACAATTGAATTGAAGGGAACGAATTAGATTATGCCTATGTTTATTATCATTTGATGTCTGTATAGTAACATGGAGAATACAGGGGGAAGTGATGTGAGTGAATCTTCAGAGGATCGCATGGGCCGAATGGAACAAATGCTTGCAGCATTAACTGAAACTTTGACACAACAGCAAAGGCAACAACCTTTACCCCCTCCACCTCCGCCGGCACAAGCCGAAGCAGATAATAATGACATCATCAACTTGACACAGAAATTCATGAAAATGAAACCGCCGACATTCTATGGTGGAATTGAACCGTTGAAAGCAGAAACATGGTTACTAGAAATAGAGAAGCTATATGAGGTGTTTCCTTGTTCTGAAACCTAGAAAGTCCTCCTAGCCACCTACACTCTGAAAGATGAAGCCCGCAGGTGGTGGTTACGGATCCGAAGTGGCAACGGGAATATGACGTGGGCACAGTTTAATGCTATTTTCTATGATAAATATTTTCCCCAATGTTTCAGGGATCGGAAAGTGTCTGAATTTCAGGAACTCAAATAGAGAAGGATGTCTGTGGCAGAATATGAAGCTAAATTCACCGAACTGGCACGGTTTGCTCCACATATGGTGGATACTGATTACAAGAAAGCACGAAAGTTTGAAGGTGGACTGGATTTAAAGGTGTTTGATCGAGTAGGCGTCCTGAAATTGCCTACTTATGTAGAAGTTTTAGACAGATCCTTGATGGCGGAAGCCACCATAGCCGCTATGAAATAGAGTAAAGCCCCAGCAGCTACAACAAATGATTGGAGAGGAAAAAGGTCCGGGTTTGGTTTTAAAAGAGGCCGGTCTTTTGTCAGTAAGAAGCAAAACACGGGGTCTACAAGCAGCTCGAGTCAGAGTAGTGGGTCTATTTCGGTCTATCCTGATTGTGGTAGAAGGCATCGGGGTGTGTGCTACTAAGTATCTGGTGCTTGTTTCCGATGTGGCCAGTCAGGTCATGTGGTGAAAGATTGCCCGCTCAGGTCTGAGACTACTAGCCGTCCTGCGGCAAGTTCAGCTGGATCTGCCTCTGTGACCAAAACAAATGCAAAGGCCAATACTGGGAAAGAACCTCTGAGACAAGGTCGAGTGTTTTCCTTAGTGCCCGGTGACGTTCCAAACACCTATACTGTGGTGTCAGGTACACTCTCTGTATGTTCTCAAAATGCAGGTGTACTGATAGATTCCGGTTCTACACATTCCTTTGTATCGCATGCTTTTTCTCAGAAATTGACTAGACCATTAGAACTTATGACACATGTGTTATCTGTATCTATGCCGTCTGGGAGTTCTATGATGTGTGCTCATGTTTATCCTGCATGTGATATTATGATTGGCATGTGATGTTATATTGTTGACTTATTGCCCTTGAACATTGATCATTTTGATTGTATTTTGGAATGGACTGGTTGACTAAATACTGTGTTACCATTGACTGTGCAAGTAAATCTGTTGTGTTTAGACCACCAGGTATGCCTGAATTTACTTTTACTAGGAAGGGGGTAGTACCTCTCCTATATCTGATTTCGGTTATGAAAGCTGTGAAACTGCTTAGGAAGGAATGTAGGGGTTACTTGTGTTGTATACTGACTGCACCATCTGACGGTACTAATGTAGAAACTATCCCTGTTGCTTGTGAATTTCCCGATGTGTTTCCGAACACTTACCTGGGGACTTAGTTGATAGAGAAATTGAATTCACTATTGAGGTGTTTTCGGGGACACAACCTATCTCCAAGACTCCCTATAGAATGTCTACCTTAGAATTGAAAGAACTGAAAACTCAACACCAGGAATTGTTGAATAAGAAATTTATCCGTCCGAGCACTTCACCTTGGGGTGCTCCAGTCCTGTTTGTTAAAAAGAAAGATGGATCTTTGAGGCTATGTATATACTACCGGGAATTGAACAAAGTAACTATCAAGAACAAATACCCTCTGCCCCGAATAGATGGCTTGTTTAACCAACTTCAGGGGCCCGAGTATTTTCCAAAATTGACCTCAGATCTGGGTATCACCAATTAAAGGTTAAGGCTGAAGACGTAGAGAAAACTGCATTCAGAACCAGATATGGACATTATGAATTTTTGGTAATGCCTTTTGGAGTAACAAATGCACCTGCAGCTTTTATGGACCTAATGAATAGGGTTTTCAAACAATACCTTGATGAATTCATTGTTGTGTTTATTGATGACATTCTGATTTACCCTAAAGACAGGGAGGAACATGAGAATCATCTGAGGACTACCTTGCAGATTTTGAGAGAAAAGAGGCTGTATGCTAAATTGTCTAAATGTAATTCTGGTTGACAGTGTGGCATTTTTGGGCCATGTAATTAACAAGGATGGTGTTTCTGTTGACCCTCAGAAAATTGAAGCTATTGTGGATTGGCCTAGACCGACAAATGTGACAGAGATTAGAAGTTTTCTGGGACTTGCAGGTTACTACAGGAGATTTGTAAAAGACTTTTCCAAGCTTGCCATGCCATTGACCCAGTTAACTCAGAAAAATGTGCCATTTGACTGGAACGAACAAAGAGAGGCAGCCTTTCAAGAGTTGAAAACTAGGTTAGTAACTGCACCAATTTTAACCTTGCCTAATGGTACTAATGGGTTTCAAGTTTACAGTGATGCTTCCTACAAAGGGTTGGGGTGCTGCTAATGCAAAACGGAAAAGTGATTGCCTATGCCTCTCGACAACTCTGACCCCATGAAAAGAATTACCCAACATATGATCTCGAGCTAGCAGCCGTGGTGTTTGCTTTGAAAATCTGGCGTCACTACTTGTATGGAGTAACTTGCGAGGTGTATACTGATCATAAAGCTTGAAATACTTCTTCACCCAAAAGGAATTGAATATGAGATAGAGGCGATGGTTAGAGTTGATCAAAGATTATGATTGCAGATCTTATACCACCCAGGGAAAGCTAATACCGTAGCAGATGCCTTGAGCCGAAAATCCAGTGCGAATTTGTCATGCTTGTTATCCAACCAAAAAGAATTGCTAGATGACCCGGAACAGCAGGAGATTGAGATTGTCGTGCGAGAACAAGGTGGAACCTTAACTACTATTTCCGCTCAACCTGCAATTCTTGATGAGATCAAACAGAAGCAATGGGAAGAAGACTACTTGAAAAAGATCATAGAAGAGTTTGATTCAAAGTCGAGGCCGGGATTTGTGTTTGAGAATGATGTGTTGAAATTTCAGGACCGTCTTTGTGTACCCGATTGTTGTGATTTGAGAAAACGTGTTATGACCGAAGCTCACAACAGTAAGTTAGCCATGCACCCGGGGAACATGAAAATGTATCATAACTTGAAACAGAATTTTTGGTGGCCTGGAATGAAAAAGAGTATTGCCGATTTCGTGGCTAGATGTCTACATTGCCAACATGTTAAAGCTGAACATCAACGACCCGCTGGTTTGCTACAACCACTCCCAATATCAGAATGGAAATGGGAGCACATTACCATGGACTTCATTGTGGGATTGCCTCGCTCTTCCCGAGGTATGGACTCTATTTGGGTTATAGTTGATCGTTTAACTAAGTCTACCCATTTTCTGCCTGTCAAAACTATTTATAATGCGGATAAATTGGCCAATATTTATATGACTGAAATTGTGAGATTACACAAGTGCCAGTATCTATTGTGTCTGACAGGGACTCAAAGTTTGTGTCGAGGTTTTGGCAGAGTTTGCAACAAGCCTTGGGGACTGAACTGAGATTGAGTAGCGCCTGTCACCCATAGACAGATGGACAAATTGAATGAACCAATCAAACTCTGGAGGATATGCTCAGAATGTGTGCATTAGACTTCCAGGGGAGTTGGGAGACCTATTTGCCGTTGAGTTCATCTAGAATTTTGCTTGAACTTAGAAGAATTGAAGGCAACTTGGAAGATTAGGCTACTAAGCTTGAAATTGAAGACGTAAAGGTAGAGAATTCATCCTTTTAATTATGAATGTGAGTTGTTCTTGCTAGGTTCATGGTGAAATTGGTATTTAAAGTCAAGATTTAGCTCAAAGTGTGGTTTTTAGAGTCCATCCATGCATGCATGCATAAATTTCCATGCTTTGAGTTTGAATTCTAAGATTCTTCCATGCATGTGTTAATTTCACTCACATTATGGTCATTCATCTTGTTGTCCATCAAATTATCAAGTTTGGTCATGTTTTGGAGGCTTTGGATTCAATGAGGTTCTTGCATGTTGTATTAATGGCATGTTCATAGAGTTCATGTAGATTTTGCACAAATTGGGTTGCTCTTGGGACATGATTTCTTGAAATTATTTTTAATACATGTTTTATGAGTTATTATATGTTTCCTCAAATATTGGCCCAGAAAAATGAGTTTTGAAGGCTTAAAGGTTGAGTTTCATGCTTGGAGGTCAATCTGGATTTTCCAGAAATTTGACCCATGCTCGAGCGGGGACTTTTACGCTCGAGCGTGAATCCTGAGTACATGTACTTCCGCTCGAGCGTCAAGAGTTACGCTCGAGTGTGAAATGCCTATACCTAGAAGTTTGTGTGTTTTGCAGTCCGCCCGAGCGGGGGAACCCACGCTCGAGCGAGACTCTGAGTCTCATGCTCGAGCGGGGGTCGAGCACCCGTCGAGCGTGAAAATCATGCATCCGTACTTTTGTCGATTTTACAGTCCGCTCGAGCGAGGAAGTTTACGCTCGAGCGGAGCTTCAATATCTGCATGTCCGCTCGAGCAGGGTAATCCACGCTCGAGCGTAGACCTTATCTTCAGCAAAATTTAGAAAATGGTTTTCAAGGCATTTTTGCATCCTCATTCCATCCTAGGCATTCCTAGGCCATGTTTAAGACCCTTTAATGAGGATTAAAGGTTAGCAACACACTAAGAGCCAACGACGTAAGTTTTGTACAATTAGAACGTGTGTTTCAAGTGTGCATCTGTTATGTGTTATGTAGGTCACGTGCCGCGTTCTGTCTGACTAATTTGCTCCGTCTGTTGGTCTCAAGGCCAACTGTGAGTAATAACTTAGTAAAGTTATGTTCAACTGTATCTATTTTCTGTGTGATAACATAGATCTGTTTTCCGCAATGATATGTTCTATACAATGAATGATTGTTCAATTTCTGATATGTATTCGTGACATCCTTAACATCAGGTGATATTTATTGGCTGTTACCCGGTATCGGAGGTTCCTTTATGGAACTTATATCCGTCTACACTCTGTTACCCGTACCGGAGGCCCCGTCATGAGGGCTCAACTTCTGTTCTGTTACCCAGATCCGGAGGTTCCTCTAAGGAACTAGTTACTTGTAACCCTTACGTGTCTGCCTCTGTTCTGTATCTGCTCTGTTATTGCTAATGGATGTATCACGTAAACTCAAGCTTGACTTATTATTTCTGTATATGATCTGGACCAATTATGGATTTGATACAAAACTGAATTATGGTTTCTAAATCTGTACGGACTCATTCATTGAAACCCCTTTACTCTGTTATTATTCACTGGGCTTTCGCTCACAGTTTATATTATGTATGTAGGTGAGCCGGCGTGTGAGCAGGGCCAGAGTTGACGGCCTTCTGTCCCGTTTTTTGTCAGCCAACCGTTGTGCCTCCCGAGGAGGTTCTGATCGAAGTCTAATGCCATGGCTGTTTTTGTATTCATGTTAGTCTCTATGACTATTTTGTAAAGTCAGGTCTTAGGATGTACACTTCTGTAAATACTTTGTAAATATTGGCGTCCTTTGACTGGCATGCTCATGTATATATATATATATATATATAAGTTTTGAAATCTACTGTCTCATGTACGTTACCACAGCTCATTGGACCTTGTCTATTTTTATATATTTGCTTCCGCAGCCCCTTATTATTTCTAATCTGTTAAGAGGCCTTTGGTAATCCAAGGATTACTGGCCGGTTATGATGCTAGACCTACAGGGGCAGGTTGGGTCGTGACAGTATGGGATAGGGGTGTTGCTGATAGCACCTGACATTTCCCACATACCCTTAGCTTTCAAACTCCGGTTTAAGGTATCAAACATGAGGCAGAGTATGAGGCATGTATCGCTGGCTTAGAAGCCGCCCTGGAACTACGGGTAAAAAGGTTGGACGTCATCGGGGACTCGAACCTGGTTGTGTCTCAAGCCAAAGGAGACTGGAAGGTGAAAGAAGAGAGGATAAAAATTTATCACCAAACCCTGGGCGTCCAAATTCCCAAGTTTAAGAAGTTAACCTTCACCCATCTGTTGAGGGAGAGCAACCGGTTTGCAGACGCTTTATCAACTGTATCTTCTATGATAGACATTCCTTTGGGAGTTCGGATGCGTCCGATCATCATTGAACAGCGGTATGTGCCGGCCTACGAGCTGATTGCCGCCATAGATGAGGTACAAGATCAAAACCCCTGGTACCATGACATCTGGACCTTCTTAGAAAATGAGGCTTATCCACCAGGGGTGAGTGCTAAAGATGAGAGGGCAATACGAAGAATGGCTACTCAGTTCATCGTCTGCGGGGGTAAACTGTACAAGCGGGGTCATCTTGGGATGCACAAACTGTGTGTTGATGCTGAAGAGTCCAAGCGCCTGATGGAAGCCATCCATGGAGGAGAGTGCGGAGCGCACATGAGCGGGGTGATGCTAGCCCGAAAAATTTTCAGACAAGGTTATTACTGGTCAACTATGGAGGAGGATTGTATTGGCTTTGTTCGGCCATGCCACAAATGCCAGATCTATGCAAACCGCATGAACATTCCGCCGTCGAAGCTGTACAACATGACTTCGCCATGGCCATTTTCAGTCTGGGAGATTGATGTGATTGGGGTAGTTACTCCGAAGGGGTTGAACGGGCATGAGTATATTCTGGTAGCGATAGACTACTTTACAAAGTGGGTTGAGGCCCAATCTTACACAGTGCTAAAGGCGTCACACATTGCTAAGTTCATCAGGAACAACATTATCTGTCGCTATGGGGTCCCAAATGAGATTATTTCGGATAATGGTTCCCACTTCAAGAAGGAGGTGATCAACTTATTGGAGAAGTACAACGTGGCTTTTCATAAGTCATCTACATACCGGCCGCAAACCAACGGAGCTGTTGAGGTCGCCAACAAGAACATCAAGCACATTCTGTAGAAGATGGTGAAAACCTACAGGGACTGGCCAGATAAGCTGCCATTTGCTCTTTGGGGCTACCGGACATCAATTCGAACTTCTACTGGGGTAACTCCATACTCCTTAGTTTATGGGATGAAGGCTATTCTGCCTATCGAAGTTGAGGTTCCGTCATTACGGGTTATGGCTGAGTGCCAGATAACTGAGGCAGATTGGCAGCAAAGCAGGTTTGAAGAACTCATGCTCTTCGACGAGAGAAGACTGAAAGCACTGTATCACGTCCAGGGTTATCAATGAAGAATTGCCAGGGCTTTCAACAAGAAGGTTAAGTCCAGGAATTTGAAAGAAGGGGACTTGGTGCTCAAAGACAACCGAGCTGCCATCCACGACCCTAGGGGCAAGTTCAAACCTAATTGGACTGGTCCCTACATCATCAAGTCTATCTGGTCGGGTGGAGCTGTCGTTCTTATGGACCTAGATGGCCTAGAGTTCTCCCAGCCGATCAACATGGACAAGTTGAAGAAATACTATCCCTGAGCGGCTCGCTAGGCCGAAAACCCGAAAGGGTGACCTAGGCAAAAGTTAGAGCACAAAAAATTTGAAATAAGAAAAATAGAGCTCACAAGGTTGAAAATCCAGAAAGGGCGGCCTTGGCAAAAGTTAGAGCGCAAAAGAAGAGTATAAATACACGAGTGAACCCGAACCGAACTACGTAAGGCTTGATTCCCATCTTTGGGATACGTAGGCAACTTCATTATGAAGTCTAGCCATAAACACGTCCAAATCAACTGTGTCCATGTGATCATGTTGGTCATTTTATCTATTTTGCATTCAAGAGCTCGATTGTGATCTCCAGTGCAGTGCTATTCAGACAAGGGGCAACTTCCCAGTTGTTGGATCTGGGGTTGTACATCTCAAAGATTGTTTCCGGGCGTATCCAGTTATGATCCATATCGAAAATGGTTTTGAAAAGTTTTAATAAAAGTTGATTTGTTCAAATTAATCTTTTTACAACTTAGACCATTTTTGGACCAAACGGAAAATTTTCAGTACCCACGAACCTTCAATTTCATTGATTTCAATACAGAGTTCTCCGGCTCTTGAGACAAATTGAAGTTGCTTTTTATTACATTCAAAAAAGAAAACTTGAAAGAACAGATTAAAGCAATAAACTAGGGGCATAGTCAGGTGTTCCTGCGCCCCCTCCCAAAGCTTGTGGAAGCTTCTGATGTCAAAGTAGGCCCGGTTTGTGCCTCGTCTTCAAGCCAAGCTATGCATTCCCCAGAAAGGGCGCAACTGAAAGTGGGAGCGGGGGCCAAAAGTTCTCTTGTTCTCCATGTTGTGGCATATCGAGCTAGCTATTTGCCTCGGATCGGAAATGAAGCTAGGTACTCTATCCCTTTTTCTGGGTAAGTCTGGTCGTGGCCGAATTGACGCTTGAATCGGAATGGAAAGTAGAAGACACAGTGTGTCAAGCCAACCAACTGAATGCTAGGCTGCCGGAACATGCTATAGCTTATCTCAGGCAGATCAAACCAGGGGGCACTGCCAAGCGATGTCAACAGCAGACCTGCTGCATATCCAATGGCACCACCACCCTTCGTTTGGGAAGTCAACTAGCCGAGGGCGGAAGAAATAGCCGCGTGCTGAGTATGCTGGGCAAGAGTCCACTACCTTCAACTTCTCCATCAGCCATATCTGGGGAGGGATGAAAAATAAGAGAAATTAAAGAATAGAGAGGTGTACGTAAACAGAAAAGTGAGAAAGGGTTTTGAGTGAAAAACAGAGCCTGAGGGCCGAGTGATGTGAGAAACACATGTGAGAAGAGTGTGAAACATTACCTGCAGCAGTAGTGGACTCCCCGCAAACTTGGTTGTTTCCCGGCGGTGGAAAGCATCCAAGCCCATCAAAGTCTCAGCTAGTGTCATGCCAATGCATCTTTTGCCCTCTTTCAAGCCTTGGCCAACTTCTATCAAGCGAATGCTTGACCCTCCAAAACCAAGGGCAAGCAGAAAATGGGCTAAATACACAAGCAGAGGGCATGTTGCCGAAAACTTTGCCAAAAGTGGTCGCCGCGGTCACTGGTGTCAGAGAACCCATGAATCAAGCTGGGGATGTCCAACTCCCTATTGTGAACCAAAGCTCGGGCATCCTGTAAAATGAGCCCGCACATCCTTCCTAAATTTGGATGTGGCCAAAACGAGACTGGGGCAAGATCTCCTCATCACACCGGGACTCCATCAAAGCTTGGAATTCTTCAATTGTGGAACATAGCTCTTGTCCGCCAAAGCTAAATACGTGTGTAACTGGGTTCCAACATCTAGCCGCGGCATGGGGGAACGGAAAACATAGCGGAGTACGGCTCAGTAGGAATAGTGCGTTTAGCCCGAAACCTCGGAAATTCAACTTTTCCGAGCCATCCAAGTTCGTAATCCAATTGAAGAGTTTTTCGGCGAAGAATGGTTCCATTTCGGGCAAAAATGGAGCTGAAATGAAGAAACCACGAAGCTGGAACCTTTATAGAAGATAAGGAAGTGAGTGGAGGACAGATGTCAACATTTCGAAGGTTCTGCTCATCGATGGCCAGCAGTGGCTCATTGATGGCCAGTAGAGGCCCATCCATGGCCAGCACTGGCACATTGATGGCCAGCAGAAGAAAGTGATGGCTGGCAGGTCATCCCCCATGGCTAGCAGTCTCCCCTTCATGCTCACTAATCTCCCGTGTGAAGATTCAGTGGTTTCCAGCAGTTGTATTCTATTATCGGCACCTTTTGGTGTCTAGTTTTGGTTCTATTCAGGCTTGAGCATGTCTGTTCAAGTTGTAACCATTTAGCCTTGTCTAGTAAGTTGTTTGTTGTTGTTATCAGTTGTTGCACTTTGTTTATCGAGTTGTTGCACTTTGCTTATCGAGTGGTTGCAATTTGCTTATCGAGTTGTATTTACGTTGTTCATCGAGTTGTTTTGTTCTTTCAGTTGTTAGTTGGTTCACTACCTGATTAGGATAATGCAAGTTGGATGTACAGTTTTCAAACAAAGATCAATCTCGTTTTTCATGTTGTGCGATGTTATGCGATGCTTACAATGTAAAATGCAACACTTTTTAAACCAAAGTTGAGTTTTCATTCCAATCATGGTTTCTTTTTGCAAAAGAGTACAAGTTTTAAAGAAAATAAAATTGCCTAAGGCTGTACAATGTGCTAACACTACTAGAAAAAAGAGAAATAAAGCAAAAAGCATCTGAATCGGTGCCGACTAGCTGAAGCTCGAGAGGCCCTCTTCGTCCTCTTCCTCGCCGGCAGCCTCTAGGGCACTGTGACTATCGGCATCGCTGTCTGAAGCTGGATCAGAGCCTGAACTGGAACCCTCCTCAGCCTCTCCAGCCTCACTACTGGCAGAATCTGAGCCAGCGTCGTCGTCTCCCCCATCAGATGACTCAGACTATGGACTCGCTGCTTCAGCCTCCTCGCTCGTCTCGTCATCATCATCGCCCAGAATGGGCTCTGAAGGGCCACTCTCACTACGGCTGCCTCTAGCTTTACCTTGGCTGCATGCCTAAGCCTGTCTTCCTCTCCTCTCTGCTGCTGGGGGAGGAACTGAAGGCTCTGCCGCTGTTCCTGCTGGGGTGCCCAATAGGGCTAACATCTCAAAAGGAATTTGAAAAGGGCAGTTTACGAGAATGCATTAATCGTGGTGTATATGATTGCAATGTATGTGTTGTGAACAGTGAATGATTGAATGAATATGCCATAAGCAGTAAATGATTACAGTGTATGTATGTCGTGGGCAGTGTGTGGGAACAGTGTATCGATGCAGTGTTTTAGTGCAACGTGTCAGATCAGTGTAGTGTCGAACAGTTGCAGCGCTAGCGTGTTAGTAGAAAAACTTCGTGGTAGTGCAAATTGAGAAATTATCGGGATCTTGTAGAGGCTGAGCAGATCCAGGCTCGTCTGCACCATCTCTGTCATGGAAGCCACTAGCTCAAGGGCCTGCCCTGTGTACTCTATGGGTGCCTGCAAGTGCATTGAAGGGATCAGCATTCTATACAACATAATTGAAACGAAGTAAATATGCAAAATACAAAGTTTGGTGCGTACTGGGGTCGGGCCTCGAACTCCGACAAGTGCATGACCAGCTGGTGCAGGCTCAATGAGGATCTGGCAAGTCTCACCAGAACGTCTCTAATAAGTCACTGAGGTAGGCAGCTCTGGCCATCCCAGCCCCTATCTCTGCCTCTCCCCAGAATCCCTCCTCCTACGAGACCTAGTCGCTCTGGCTCCTCTACCTCTCTCTCTCGCGGCTGGAGCTCTCTCTCCCTCACCTCCGCGAGAGCCGGTCAAAGGCAGCATCAGATGATTCTGGATGAAGGTCGCGTAGTCGCCCTCTGCACGGAAGTACTCTGTCTCCAGTCCTACCATAAACTGGATCACCTCCTCAACAGAAAGCCTGTTTGTCTCTCTCATCGATGCTAGAGGTGCCATCGGTATGAACGGGGCAGGCAGTCCTAAAGTCTGGCGCGTGAAGCGCTCGCTCAAGAACCAAGCGCTCGCTCATTGAAGGGATCGGGCCCTCGAGGAGAATATGATAGTGAGCGACGACCCTAGATGTCTCATACTGCTCTCGGAGCCCTGATGGTATCGCATCCCATGGCTGCCATGTGATCTGAGAATAAGAGAATGAATAGGTGATTAGTCGCCATCAATCGATTAATGTGTGTATCAAATTGATTGAAATAGCTTTGTCGTGGAATTACCTCGCGCGCCGTGACCATGTCGAAGTACTGTCGGAAGAACATGAAGTTTTCCAGAGTCCTACAATGGAGCTGACCGTCGTATACCCGAGAGAACGGGACTGTCGTTGGTGTCTCCTCTATAGGCTCTGGAGCAAGAGCCGGGAAGTATGCGTACACCAACAGTTGCAAGGGAAATGTGATCAATACAGTGTATGAACAGAAAATACAAAACAGAAAGCATGCAGTATATGAACAAATAGAAAATATGTAGAACATAAAGTATATGTGTTGACCAAATGTAAAGCAAGAAATGCTAAGCATAAATTGTAAAGTGAGAAGGAGGAATTAAGCTGTGTACCTCCCAAGCCCGCCAGTACCCGCCGATCAAGGTCCCGTTCATGCGAGAGGTCGAGCTCATATATCCATACAGTGTGGTGAGACCGGCTCCGCCCCAATCGTAGAACTGAACTCTCTGGAGTACCACCAATGCGCTCAGAAAGTACAAACCTACGGTATTCCACTTGTTCGAGAACAAGGTGGTACCGAAAAGGAACATTAGGAAGCCCCTAGCATACTGCTCTACCTCCTCAACTGTCTCGGGCTCAGCTCCTCTAAACTGCGCCTCAAACCAGCTATATCGAACCATGCTCGTCCGTAGTGTCGGTGGGTGTGCCCCAAGCAGTGCGGTCCATGCAGCCTCCCACTCTCCCATGTCAGGATCGAGAGGGATCGGATCACCCCCTACGCCTAAGCCGATGATCATGGCAAAGTCGTAAGGAGTCATCGTCATCTCCCCCGTGGTAGAGAAGTGGAAGGAGTTGGTGGTATCCCACCACCTCTCCACAAGAGCCCCCAAGAAAGGGCGGCTCGTTACGACCCGCGTCAAGCTGGAGCAAAACAAACCAAGGCCGGTCTCATCAATGATGTCGTGAACCTTGGCTGGAAGCTTTCCGTACCAGTCCCGAGTTGTTGTCGTGCCATAGCCTCTGAAGGAGCAGGATCCGTCCTGTAGTAATGCATGAGATGCAATCAAATCAAGTACAGTTGTAAGTACAATTGAATGCAAAGCAGTGATGTATGAAGTACAGTTGAATGTGAAGCAGCGATGTATGAAATACAGTCAGATCAAGGCATGTGATGCAATCAGATTAAAACAGTGCAAGAAATGCAAATAGTTGAAAGTAGTACTGCATAAAAGTGGAGTTTGTACCTCTACGGCAATAGCCGATAAGTGAGACGTAGGCTCTCTCAGTAAGAGGTCATCTGGCGCGTCCTCGGCAAAATCAGTGAAGGCTTTGATGCCTCCCGCAACGGGTACTATGTGTGTCTCGGGGTGATATCTCACCGGATCAAAAGGACGTATGCTCGATGGTAATAGCTGAGGCTCGACCTCCGCCTCGGCCACAAAGTCTGCTACAAACTCTACCGGAGGAAGCGCGGGGAAACCCCCGTCATATGGGACATCATCTGCCATCTGAGATAGATGCAAAATGAGCAAAAATGAGGAAAAATGTGGGAAATGGTGAAACTTTGAACAAAGCAAACCCTAGAAGAGAGGAAAAAGTCAAAGAAAGTCAAAGCCCGGGAAAGTGTGCTAACGTTGGGAGAAACTCAAGGGGAATGAACCTTGAATGGTGGAAATGAAGGACGAAATCAAATTCTGATCGGTTCAAAGTGAAGAGAACAAGAGGGTTTTCGCGAAGAAAATGTTCCTAGGGTGTTGGGAATAAGAATGGCAACGGGGCGGGGCGGGGCGGGGCGGGGCCGGGGATCACACTTCCCGTCCCCGATCCCCGATGGTGGAAATGGCCCCGTCCCTGGCCCCAATCCCTGACGGGGAAGCTATCACTGCCCCCATCCCCGCCCCTAACGGGGATCGGGTTTCCCTGACCTCGAAAATTCCCCGGGCAAAAATAAAAATCAACTTCGGATCTACAACACCAACATCACCAAAACAGATCAGATCTACAACAACAACAACATCACTAAAACAGATCTGTCCTACCATACGGTTCAGTCCATAAAATAAATTATTAAAATAAAATTGGTATGAGTTTCATAAATCCAACCATACAGTTCAATCCATAGATCTGAGCTCAAATGTAAAAATAAAAAATAAAAAAATAAAAAAATAAAAAAATAAAAAATCAAAAACAGATCTCTTCTTGTTCTGAGGAACTTCCAGATTGGATCTTGGCAAAATCAACAAACCAGAACTTCAAGATCTGAAAAGTAAAATAAAAAACCAGAGAAAGAGAGAGAGAGAGAGAGGTCTTCTCTTGTTCTGTGTCGTCCGCGACGGCGAGTAGGTCAGATCTTGGCACCGGAGCCAACCCAATCGACGTCGTTGAAAATGAGATGTCTCTTCTTGTTCTGTGTCGTCGGCGACGGCGAGTAGGTTGTCGGAGTCGCTGAGATCAGTGAACTTCGGTTTGTGAGAGAGAACTTGGAGCAACGACATAGAGAGAGAGAGAGAGAGAGAGAGAGCAGCTTCGGTTTGTGAGAGAAGAAAAAAAAAGGAGAGAAAGAGTGAGACTAATATAACCCTATATATATATATATATGTGTGGGGAATTCGGGGATTAACGGACCGGGGCCGGGGCCGACAAACCTATCCCCGTCCCCAGCCCGAAAACTGTCGGGGATTTGATTTTTAATACCATCCCTGGCCCTATAGGGAGTAATTTTCGGGGAAACCCTATTTTAATCGGGGTCGGGGGATCGGGTCCCGGTCGGGCCGGTTTTAAATTGCCATCTCTAGTTGGGAAACGTGTAGAATGCATAGATCTAAGGAGAATGAGAACCTAGAGAGCAAGGGAGAGCAATTTCGTGCAAGAGGTTGTGAGGAAATGAATTGGTTTTGTGTGTACTTAAAGAGCCACGGTTGAAAAGACAAATTTGCCCAAATCTGCCATCGATGGCCAGCAGTGGCACATCGATGGCCGGCAGGGGGCCGGTGGCCTCCCCTGGTAGCAGGCATGGTCCCACCAGCTTCCTATGTCCTTTTGGCTCAGATATGTGTTCTTGGATTCCAAGAAATGCAAGGTGGGCTCAGATTTTGATTCGAAATGCCTCCGCGGAAGCCCAGAATCGCCTTCACAGTACGTGAGGTTCGTCACCCATCAACACAAACAAGGTGTATCCTTTTTAACATGTTGCAACTCTCCGACAGGTAAATCGAGAGTTGCATTTTGAGTCTACTTTGCCAAATATGCTTTTGTCGTTGCATAGAATGCGCATTGTTTTCATCGTTGCATGGAGCATGCATTTTGAATTGTTGCATTGAACATGCATTACCATGTTTGCATAGAGTTTGCATGTTGCATTGAATATGCGTCGTTGATTATCTTGCATAGAATATGCTTCGGTTTCATTTCATACATGTTGTGAATATGCGTCGTTGATTATCTTGCATAGAATATGCTTCTGTTTCGTTTTTTACATGTTGTGCATTGAGCATGCCTCAAACATCATGTTATGATCATTCGTCTTGCGTGAAACATGCATTGTATTGCATTGTACCTATCGAGTTTCTTTCTTATACATGCACAATATTGTATGTACGGTTCATTCAGAGGAATTCCGGATAAAACCATTCCTCTCCTTCATCTCATTGGTTAGAGACACTCGGGTACGCCCGATGTCTACACTGACATTCCATTGGTTAAAATCACCCAGGTACGCCCGGTGTTTACACTGACACCCTGTTGAAAACATTGGGACATGCTCCAATGTGTATACCGCCCTTCGGTGTTAGCACTGCTTCCTTTTCCCTCTCTCGTGTGTGATACGCTGAGAGGTGTTGCCTCTCCCTTTCTCGCGTGTGATACGCTGAGAGGTGCTTCATTTCCCTCTCTCGCGTGTGATACGCTGAGAGGTGTTTACCTTTCCCTCTCTCGCGTGTGATACGTTGAGAGGTGTTGCTTTCCTTACCTCTCTCGCGTGTGATACGCTGAGAGGTTTTTCCTTTCCCTCTCTCACGTGTGATACACTGAGAGGTGTTTCCCCTTCCCTCTCTCGTGTGTGATACACTGAGAGGTGCTTCCTTTCCCTCTCTCGCGTGTGATACGCTGAGAGATGGTTCCGTTTTCCCTCTCGCGTGTGATACGCTAAGAGGTATTTCCTTTTTCCTCTCGTGTGTGATACGCTAAGAGGTGTTTCGTTTGAGACTTCGGGTATGCCCGACAGTCGCTTTTGGTCTTTCCTGCGTAAGGCGCAGTGAAGATTGCATAATTTTCTTACAACCTTTTCATTGAAATGTGTGAGACTGCTATAACTTGTTGGTTTGCTTAAAATGTTGTATTCATTTTGCATAAATGCTTCATTACAGCTTTCTTTGCATAATCATAAGTTATATCATTTGCATTTTGCCCCAGCCTGCGAGTGCATCTATATTGTTACATTGAATGTTTGTCTAAGTCTTCGGCCTTGTTAAAAATGGGTCGTCTCTGGGCTTTGACATTCACTCCCATCATTTTATGACTTTCGAGTTCTGTCAAAGAGGGGCAATTGTAGACACCCCATTTTTGACCATCCTCAAGACTTGGATGTTCTTGTAGGTACATCCAGCAATAGGTTTGATTGCTCGTCGAGTACTCAACTTTCGCGACGGAATGCACCAGGTTTGATCCTTTCAGACCCTATTTCCATTCCGTCTCATATTTGGACCATGTGTTGGCCTTTGCATGGAGATGTTATTGATGGCCTACCGGCCATCATTAAGGGCTGCCGACCAACAATGAGGCCACTATCGGCCACCAATGCTTCAGTAAATATTTTTGCAGATATTTTGACAGCTGTTTGCACAGATTGGCTCATCTGCATGCACGTGGATGACTGGATCTCTTCAAGGGGCTTTTGTATCTTCTATATATAGTGCTCATCTATATGCATGCAAAGGGTTACAAAGTTTGAGCTGAGCTATATATATCTCTCTCTCTCTCTCTAGAATCCTCTCTCTCTCTCTCTCTCTCTCTCTATATTTTGTGCTTGAAAGTGATCTTTCTCTACATATTTGCACTAGCACCCTTAGCCAAACACCTTCACCTTAGAGTTGAGGTTCTTGGAGGCCTTGTTTGAACTCCTTGGAGTGGTTTTGGCTTAGAAGTTTGGCTGTTAGCTTGCTGTTTTTGTGCTGTGCTTCAAGGGTAAGGATTTCACCCGTTTAAGCTTTGTTTTGGTTCATTGCTTGGCCACCTTTGTATGCTACTTTAAAGCTGGTTTTAGCCTCTAAAAAGTTCTGTTTTTAAGGTCTTAAAATGTTGGTTTAAGCCTTGTGTGGTTAGGGGGTGGTTTCCTCCCTTGGCTCTTTGGCTTGTAAAGCCTTTTGAGCCAACTTCCTAAGCTCTTGGAACACCCTTTGTTTGGCCTTTCTACCACTGAAACTCAGAGGAATTTCAGTGGTAGAAACTTGGTTTGGAGGTTTAGAATAGGAGGGGGTGGCCTCCCCTCCTTGTGTTTTGTTTGCATGTGTTGATGGCCCAATAAATGAGCATGTATTTCTACCTTTTTGTAGCTTAGTTCAAGTATGTTTTAGGCTCTAATTTAACATGTTTTAACTCTGTTTGTGGCTGGTTGGAGCACCTCTTGTTTGCTTCTTACACTTGTAGTGTAATCTTGCTTACTAGTCTAGTGCACTTTATGATTTAGCCTATCATTCTATCTTGTGTTAGCCCAACTCTAGCATGTTTTTGGCTCTGATTTAGCATGCTTTAACTCTGTTTTGAGTAGTCTTGATCATATGAGGCTTGCTTTGTATAGTTATAGTGTAAATGGACTTGACTTGCTTTGAGTTTCAAGGTCTTGAACATGCTATGCTTGAGTTGTTTGCATGTTTTGGCGTCATTTCACACATAATTTCAGTGCTTGTGGCTTAGTCACACTCTCACATATTTCACTCTTTCATTGTGTTTGAGAGGTATGCTTTGTGCCTTGTTTATGAGCCGATACATGAGCATGTTTTTCTTGCTTTTCATGCTACCATCTTAGCACATTTTAGTCACTGTTTTGGCATGTTTGGGGTTTATCCATAGCTAGTTTGACCATTTGAGCATTGTATTGCATGGTTCTAGTGTAAAGCTTTTCACTAGTTTTAATGCTTAAGTCTCCTAACATGTTGTGCATGAGTTATTTGCATGTTAAAGTCTTGTATTTCATGCGACTTCAGCACTGAAATTCTGCAACTCCCTCATTTCTTCACTTTTAATTTGTTTTGAGGCTTGGTTAGTCTTAAAAGTTGTGCTTAAGCCATGGGATTGAGGCTTATGCTTAAATGGCTTTAACCTTCTTTTGAGGGTTTCTACTAGTCAAAGGCATGGCTTCTCTCATGTCTTAAGTCATCTTTTGATTGACCTTTTTCTCATTAGAGGACTTTCACATTTGAACAAATCAATTAAAGAATGGTTTGGTAACTTAAAATGTGTAAACAAGAATTGAATCAAATAAAACATATCAAGATAAGCATGTTGCATTTGCATTGCATTGTGTTCAATCGGACGTTATATTGAACACAAGGTGAATTGGTCCATCTCATACTCAAAGTGATGAAAACGAGCCAATTCCCTTTGTCTCCATTGCCTTTGATCTCTCATGATAAGGTAATGGATTTGAGTCTTGTTTGTCTTGTATTTATTGAATGAGTACAAGTTGGATCCTTGGCCATAATGCATTAGAAATGCTTGATTGGTGGCTTTAGATCCAATGGTGCCTCTCCTTTGATGTTTTGAGATGATAAGGAGTGTCACAATACACACATGTCCTTGGGAGACTCTCCATTTTCCTCTAGTTTGAGCTCTGTTGCAGAATGGCAATTCAGCACACCAGTGGCCGGCAGTGGCACACTGATGGCCGGTACTACTTCATCCTTGGCCGGCAGAACACATCTTTGGCCGGCAGGTGGCCGGCAGCCACCATTCATGGCTGGTAGGCCACTGGTGCACTCCCCAGCATTGTTTTGGTAAGGTCCAGCAGCAGGTTCTTGGAGAAACCCTGCAAACAGAGCCTCTCAAGAGCTAACTGGAGAGCTTTTCAGAAAAATAATTTCATCACTAATAAAATTACTTTAGTGACAAAATTTTTTGTCACCAATAAAACAATATTTTATCGCAAAAAATCTTCATTTTCGTTATCAAATAATTACTCAACACCGTATATAAAACTTTAGTTGACGAATAAATTTGTCACACATGTTGATCATTGGTGAGGAAATAATTTCATCACAGTAAGATGTAAAGTTGATGAAATTTTTCGTCTCCAAAAATTAGACATGGGTGACGAAATATATTTCGTGGTAAAAAGATGTATATGCGATGAAATTTTTAGTCACCAAACAACAAAATTAACAAAACTTTTCATATATAAACTGTTATAAATTTCGTCACAAAACTTATTGTTCCATATTTTACAATTCAATTTAAATTATTGTTTCATAAATATTCATGTTCATATCTCAATAGCCTTCAAATATACTAACAAATCCACTAGCTATTATACATCATTTCACAAAACAATTCAGTAACCAATTTATATTATAAATCAAAATATATCCATCAAACAAATTTAATAATAATTCATTAAGTATAACAAAATCACCATCACAGCAAATCTCAAAATGAACTAAAGTATCAATCAACAAAAAAAATAACACTTGATCTTGATTTACAAGTAAAACTAAGTATTAGTCCACAAAAAATATTAACACTTGATCTTGATTTGCAAGTATGCTTCCAAATATTATCAAAAAACCAATCTGCAAAGAAAATAAAAAAGGAAAACATTAATATGTTGGATAAATTATACTTTTAGCCCCTAAACTATACGCGCTTTTTCTATTTGGTCCCTTAACTATTGTTTGTGTTTCTTTAGTCCCTAAACTTTAATAATTTATGTCTGTCAAGTCCAATTTGTGTCTATCATCCAAATCATTAATGGAATAACGTTAGTGGAGGGCAAAAGGGACATTTTACACACAAATAAAACTAAAGGGAATGTTCCCGCCAGTCTTCTGATATATACCCACATATATATACATGGCTATGTATGGGAGAAAAAAAAAAAAACAATGCATCAAGAAGACAAAGAAAAGAAAGAGGAAGGAGAGTAGAAAGAGGAAGAACAATGTACTGGATGGATGTAACGCATTGCTCATGTGGCAGAGCTACTGTGATGAAAACATCTTGGACAAACTTGAACCTGGGAAGACGATTCTTATGCTGCGAAGGATATGGGCTCAATGGGGGGGGGGATGTGGATTTTTCCAGTGGTTTGATGTACCTATGTGTGGCCAAAGCAAGTTATACCAGGACTCCTACGAAGGATTACTAGGATGGAGGAGCAAATATCAAAGATGAAAAGGAAGGAGAAGATACTCTACGTTTGTTTGGTTGTGTCTTGGCTGATCACCTTAGTATTGTTGTTGTAGAAGATACTCTGGGTTTCCTATGTAATATATTTGTTATGTAAGTTGTTGGATATGTAATGAATGGAAGGTTTTGTATGGAAAATTGTGTGCTCAAATCTTTTATAATGGTTGATTGTGTTTACCAACAAAAAAGGAAAAAAAAAAAAAAAACAGAATAACAGTTCAGCCCCTCCTCCCCCCATTTAAAGATAAACATCATCATTATTTCCATTCATAAAAGTTTAAGTTCATTGTCATTACAAACACAAAAAACAATCCTACATTTCTAAATACAAATGTTGTGGGCTTTACTTACAGAAGGTTGAAGCTCTGACTTGCAAGTCCTGGTGTTGTGGCCCTTCTGTCCACATTTTCTACAACTCAAATTCTTTTTAAATCTCCTTAGCTTTGTAGGCCTTTGACCATTAGGTCCCTCATTTGGTTCCCTCATTCGGTTCCCTCATTCTTGCCTTCCTTGGCCTTCCAAGCTGCTTAAGGTATTATAGGGGAAGCATTGGTTCTTTTCCTGATTACTCCCACATCTCAGCACCATTCATTGGGCACATCATGTGTGTGTAAGCCTTCAGAAATGTATCATTTTTGTAACAATAATGGACATAGTCCTCAGGTTGTTCTATTGATGTCCAAATGACAGATATTGCATGTGCACAAGGGATTCCTGTCAACTTCCATCTTCTACAAGAACATGTCTCCTCCTTAAGGTCCACTATAAACTGATCACCATGCATTCCTCTTACTTCAAATTTTTTATCTCCTGCTAATGCTGGAATGTATGCAGCTATAGTTGTCTTATTTTTCTCTAATACCTTGTGTATCTTAGGGCCTATTTTATCTTTCCATTTTGTGCATACTCTCTTCTCTTAACTAGCTTTTCCATCAAATACATTCTAATTCTCTCAAAACAAGTCAAAATTGGCTTGTCCCTAGAAAATACAATAGAAGCATTGAAAGACTCACATAGGTTGTTTAACAGAATGTCACATTTTGCACTGGTACCAAAGTGGGACCTGGTCCAATGGACTAGATCCTTGGTAGCCAACCATTCATATGCCAATTTGTTCTCCCTCTTCAATTCTTGCATTTGAGCATTGAACCTGCCCACATAAGTTGCTCTAGCTAAATTCCATAACCTATCCTTCAAGTTTTGACCTCCAAACCCATCTTTCTTGAAATTGTTGTGTAAATGTCTTATGCAATGCCTATGTTCAGCTGCTGGAAGCAAATCAGAAATTGCTCTCTCCAAACCCATCATCCCTATCTTCTGATTCTTCAAGGCTAGTAAACCCATCTGAGGAATCCCATTTTTCACTTTTTAGTTCAAAAAAATCTTGAACATAACTATTTTCTAGTGGCTTATTTGCATGTTGGTGCACTCCTGTCATTGGCTCCTCATTCAAGCTGTAATCACTGTCAACAAATACTTCATATTCAGCCTCTAAAGCAGAATTTGAACTATGCTCATCCTCATTAACATTGGGTTCATAAATACTTCCTCTGTTGTGTTGCATTCCCAATCCCATTCCTCTACATTGACATCCTGGAAATATTCATCAAAACTCAGTGGAACAGAGACAGATTCCTCAATATAAAGTTCCAATACACCTGCCACTATAAATTTCATCATTTCATACACATCCTCATCAGAACTAATAAATCTAAATCCTCCATCCATGCTCTACTTCTCACTGACTCTGTAATGAAATCCAACAAAATCACTATTTCCTACCATTTGGGCACATTCAACCAATGCTAGCAATGACATCCTCTTCCTATCATTGTAATCAATGTAATCTACTTGGCCCCCAACATAAGACCTCTTTCCATTTTCTGTCCTAAATGGACCACCATTATTCACTTTAATGGTAAAACGATCAGCATTGATGTCTGCATGGGCATTGGACCAGTATAACATTAAAAAACAAAAAATTGAGGAACATATGCAAATGCATGGGACCACAGTATCATTCACAAACAAAGCATGAAGACAAATACTAAAAGACAGGGGACAATCAGACGAACTCGTACAAGAAGAATTCACTTTTTGGAACAATACATACACTTCAAAATTTACTTGTTCAAAACAACACAGTAAACAAGAAAGATTCAACAAATAAAAAATTGACCAAAAATATACAAAACTGACCGAAAATGCTCAAAAAATCATAACCATGCAAAAATCTTAACCAAAAACTAAAAAAATTATGCTTACATTTTGGTATATAACTATCTTGACGTCGTACATACTTCGCCATGGCCATCTAACCTCAATCAACACCAATAATGTAGCAAAACCCTTCGATTCTTCAAGAAAACTGCAAACCCTAGCCTCAATTGAAGTTCTGAAGATTCAATCGATAATCTGAAAACCACAAACCCCCCATTTTTGTTACCCCAATTCGCCTCACGTGTATGGCACATGCGATTGAGGATGAAATGTCCATTTTGACCTTCGTATCAGCCTTACGTATCACGTGGAATGCACATGCAACGCTATTCCGTTAATGATTTGGATGACAAACACAAATTGAACTTGACAAATGCAAATTATTAAAGTTTAGGGACTAAAGAAACACAAACAATAGTTAAGGGACCAAATAGAAAAAGCGTGTATAATTTAGGGGGTAAAGGTGTAATTTACCCTAATATATTATCAATTACATCTAAACTAATATATAAATAATTTTATTTTATAAACCAATTTAGCAAAAATGAATTTTTTTAATATTGGACTTTCATTTGTCCTAAATCACAAAAAACAGCTGATCTAACGAAGGGCAAGTGAATCATGTGAAATGAACACATATGAACCTGCCGATGTTGAAAACAATCAAGCAACATGATGATTTTTATTGTCATATAGAATGGTTCAATGAAACTTGGAAATTGGAATCAAAGGTGGTCACTAATATGCAAGCATCATATCCAGTTGGTAAGCAACTAACCAAAAACATAATAAAAAACTATACAAATAAACATAGAAAGCAACAAAACCAATGTACACCCCCTAAGCTACCATCCCTTGAACTAGCATACATTCCATTCATCAGCAACAACCAAACACACTCTATATCTGCAGCAAAACCAATACACACTTCATTTATTGACAGTAGCAAATATAAACCTCAGTAGTAGCAAAATAATATGTCTTAGCTAGTTCTGAAAATTTAATAACATATGCTCTATAAAGTCAAAGCCATTCAAGTTCCTAACTAAATTGACATACTTAAAAGCTTAATTTCCTAAGACTAAGTTTGAATCATGATCTTCAATTTTCTACAGCATGACAAACATAGAATTACTAAGACTTTCACTTTAATATTGCATTTCAGGCTAGCACATCCCAAATGAAACCATATTTTTTAAAACCAATCTCAAAAATGAAATTACTTGTTCACAAAATAATTATTTCTCATAACCCCTTAAATAACCACAAAGAAAAACAAAACGTAAAAGTAAAATAATCTACCAAAGAACATTATATGATTACATTCTAATAGTATATAAATAGAGTAATGCTAGAGACCCCAAATATTTTATCAAATATTCTACTAAATGTCTCACATGGGTGGGACCCATATAAGATTCACATGGTGTGAGTCCTACACTATGTAAGACATTTGGTAAAACATTTGTGGTCCCTAGCATTTTTCATATAAATATTTGTGGTGGAGATCCCAATTACAAAAACATGTGTTCAATACAAAATACTTCACACAACCAAAGTGACAAAACTTCTAAATGGAAAAGGAAAACTATTAAAAGATTAAAATAAATAGCTGTGGTGCAAGAGGGATTGGCACATAGATACCTTATTGGTAAAATGTAGCATAATTGAGTCTGAAAGTGTAACTTTCTTAAACTATTGTGCTTTAACCAATATATAGGTCTATTGTCACTCAACCGTCAACAAAAACCAAAGCAATAAATAAGGTAAAACCCATTAACTCATAACAAGATAAAAGAAAACACTTAGAGCAACGTTCACTTAACCCTCAACAAAATGCTCCCTAATATAAATAACTTTAATATCATACCGACACTAGATTTGGGGGGTTGCCTCTGTGCCTCTACATCGACATCAAGAGGTTGTGAGTGTTAGGTCTCTACATCGTCATGTAGTGACATCAAGGAACCCCCATTCAAAACAAAAATTGCCTCATGCGAAGGTTGAAGAGATGGTACTAGTACTAGTAGTGCATAAAGTTTTCACTCATCTTCTGTTATCCTCTCCAATTAATGTGATGATAAACCATCATTTTTTAATAAACTCAAAAACCTTCTCTACCTATTATTGTCTATCTGAACACGATATATGAGAACATGAATGACAGGACACTGAAGAAGTTTGCTTCTCAACCAGATCCAATGAACTGATTCATCCACCTCATACTACCAAGTTTTGAAAATATGAGAAACCCCTTTCCCATTTATTTCTACACTCAGATCAGCACTGTTTTAACAACTAGAAAGGGTGTAGTTTAAATTAGTGTCAATTCCACTATTTTTAGTAACTATCAGCCACATAACACATTCAAATTGTATCAATTGTCACAATAACAGAGGTTATAATTGTAAGATATTTTACAAGTAGTTCAATGGAAGAGAAACAAGAACTTAAAAGGTCCATATTACCTCTAACTTTGCCTTTCCAAGAGCAGTTCGTGATGAGGGACTCCAGTGAACTGGTTTTCTGCCTCTATATACCCTTGAAGGGCCATCTCACCAAACACCTCAATCCAATAAAGGAAAGGGTGCAGAACAAACAATAGCTAAGCAACTCAACAAATTATAACATCAACATGAAAAGATAGAAACACCTTTTCATCTTCAACTATATAGCGGTGTTGTAGACGCGCCCTCCGAGGGCCTCATGCTACTACAGTTCGGACTCAAATGTCAAGGTTCTGAATCTAATCCCGCAAAGTGCAATGCGAGACCGATAAATCACCAAAGAGTCCAAATCCGGCAAATCGTTTTGGAAAACTGATTTTTAAGAAAGAAGTGCCAAACATGGACTGCTTTGCCAGATACAGAGTCGTCACCTAAATATTTTATTTTGGGGGAATTTAGGAAACCCTGACTCGTGCCTAAGGCCACGTGTCTATCATCACCAAAGTTGCCTCGGCTCGGGAACTTGCGTACGATTGGGGAAGGTCATCTATGAGCACCCCTATTCGCCCGATCCGAAGATCGGCCTGTACTGAGCATGATATCGAGTTTTTGAAAACACATGCGTTCTTATTCTGGTTAATTGGCTAATCTTTACTACGTGATGCACACAACACATAAGTATAGACTAGATCGCCTAATTTGGAACAAAGCATCGCATATCCATTTGTTTGGAAATGGTTTTGAATTTTGCTACTCGCAAGTAGGCTAAAACATGGATTTCGATGAATTATTCCAATTCAAGCAATCCAACCTTCATCCACAGGCATTCAGGCAGTTATATCACATAAGCAATTAGTCTCATGGTAAGCATGCTGACATGTCAACACTTACACACATGCAAGATGCTAAAGCATAAACACTCACAGTGTACTCCGAGCCAAAACAAAGAACATGTTAGTAATCAAATGTATGATCCAAGTCCATGTTAAAATGGCTAATGCATCGCAAGCAAAATGCAACTAGAATAGGCTCGGCTAATCTAAGAATGGCATGTGAAATGCGAAAACTCGATACACGTATTCAAGTTGGAATTGAAGTACTATGCAACTAGTATGATGCGCCGAGCTCGGTGCATGCAATACAAATGAATGAATGCAAACATGCACATCATAAGGTATGCTAAATCAAATATGCCCTAAAACTAACCATCATAAGTGGTTAAATAAAAAGGAGAAAGAAGTGGGGGTTGGAAGACATGCATCGCACACACGCACGCTTATTACACAATTGCGCCCTCTCGACGGAGGGTCCGAAAGAATAATACAAATTAATAAACTAACAAGCTAATTAAATATTACACAGTACTTAATTAATTAAATGAATTATTTAAGCTAAGAAAGTAGTAAAGAGGCCTCGGGAAGAGGGATGAATGCATGCACGCTCGGCTCTGCTCGGAAATCCATCACCATGCTCATGCTGCCTCTGTTTACACTGTTTTGCTCCTCTGAAAACTTTACAAGTCCCAAAGATGCTTCTGAATCACCTTCTGAGCACTGTGGGATATCACCAGCCAGGAGTCAAGGCCACCGGCCAAGGGGAACTGGTCATCGACCACTTGTGGCAATATTGGCTAGAAATTCATGGCCGGCCGGCACTGAAGATGGTCAACCGACCATCTCTTCCTACAGAACCCTGTTTTGCTGCAGCAGAGGACAGACAGGGCATGACAATGCATTTTCAAAGCAATATTTGCACCACCACCCTCCTTATCATGTCTAAGACTCAAAGGAGCATGGTCCTCGACCCTTGGGCCACCAATCACGCATTTTGACGCATGATGGCCAAAGAGGCCAAGTATGCAACTTCAATATTAAATGAAATGCATATAAACACATAAAGGGGCCCAAGTCTCTATCATGATTGATCAAGAGTCAAGGGATGCATGCTCGATGCTATGCAACCTAAACATGCGAGCATACTAGTGCAAAATGAGCATACAAGCAACAATGTTACACAAGGTAATTAGCATATAACAATATGCAAAGACAAGCATGTAAACAAGCGTGTGACTTCATTCAATCATGTAACAACATGTGAGGCAAACATGTAACAACATGTTAAGCAACGTAAAACCAAAAGAATGCATGCCAAGTGCACTACCACTTAAGCATGCAACAACATATTAATAGGCCAAGTATGTAACAACATGCAAGGCAAGCATGCAACAACATGCAAACGATGGACTTAAACCAATATGGGCAGCTCTCAAATAGGCCCAAATCAGTGGCCAAAGTTAAGAATTTGAGGCATGAAAATGCAAAACAATCATGCACGTGTGAGTGGTCCAACACTTAAGCAATTATGCACAATCCTCAAGCATGAGCAAGATGTGATAGATATGAGAATATGACAATGCATTAAGCTCTGAAAATACGTGAGGAATGATGCCAAATCAACTAAATAAAGCAAGCAAAGCATGCAAAAAAGGTCCAAGGCCTAAGGCTAACCAAAAGGGTCAAACCATGGCCATACAAGGCAAGTCCCAAAGGGTCAAAGGGACTCAAGACAGTCCCAATGCAGGCCAAGACAAGGCCAAAAACACACTTAGATGGCATCCAAATGGCCTAAGCATGGAAGCACACGCAACGATCCGTTCAAGAAGCATAAGACCACAACTCTTTAAGACATTAAAGGAGCGATGAAAGCAAATATTCAAGCATGAATCATGGACTGAAATAGTACAACAAATGATGCCAAATCATTGAAATTGTCCAAGTAATGCATGCTAAAAGCTTGGACACCCGAAGCCAACAAGCTAGAATACATGGTAGCTATACAAAGCAATGCAAGCATAACCAAAACAATGAAAAACAAAGCTTAAGCATGCTACAACAAGGCTAAAAGCTTCATGGAGTTGAGCCAAAATCATGTTAAAAACACATGTTACAACATGATGCATGTTAAGGCCAAATCACGGGATTACAAGACAAGTGTATGAAGCATACAAGGCATGTCTAAACCAACTCAAAACAGAGGTATATCATGGCAAAACAAAGCCTAATACATACTGAAATGAAGCTAAAACAAGTTAAACACACATGCTACCACATAAGCCATTTATGCAAGCATCAAAGACAACAAGGAGAGGGGATGACCCTCTCCTATTTAGGACCTCAAAACACCATCCCCACCACTGAAATCCCTCTGGATTTCAGTGGTGAGAAGGCCAATACAAAGTGGTCCCGGAGCTCACAAAGAAGGGCACAAAAAAAGAGGCCAAATAAGGCCTAAGGGGGGGTAAACAACCCCAAACACCAAAGTGATCTTAAACAACTATTTTAAGCACTTAAAAGCATAACTTTTATCAGTTATAAGTTAAGCTTAAAAATAGATGCAAGATAGGCTAAAAGCTTGTGCAAAAATAGGGAATAAAGAGGGTAGTTTCTCACCCTTGAAGAATCTCTTCAAGAACACCACTCCAACAAGTTTCTCTGATCAAACCAGCCCAAAGACCCTAACAATAACTCCTTAGAGCCTCAGCAACCAAGGATGGTGTAATGCTAGGTGTTTGTGTGCAATAGTGTGAACAAAACACCCTTTAGAGCACAAAACATACACACAAATGTAAAGAGAGGGAACTGTAGAGATAGATAGATACAAATTCTCTAACCTAAATTCCAGAACCTCTGAGAAGGGAGGAGGGCCTCCCCTCTTATAGGAATTCAATTCCTAAGCTTGTTGGAGAAGTTAACACAAGGGAGCAAATCCCTCTACACACGTGTATGAAGGGGGTGTAATGTGGATGCCAGCTGTGACAGCTGGCATAAAATATCTGCCAAAAGCAGATGGAAAGGGGTCGACCAGCAGAAATGGCCGATTGACCAACAAAGGTGGCCGACTGACCAACAAAGGTGCCGACTGGCCACAACCTTTGGCCGATGGCAAGAAAAAAGGGCCGGTGGCATCATGCCTTGGCCGGTGGGTTGAGGGGATGGCCAATCAAGCCACCCTCTTCCCTTAAAAACAGAAATACAAGTGTTTGGTCCACAACCAAGCACAAAACAGTCAAGTTGAGAGATCTTGAGGTGAGGCGTGCGGCCGAGACCTCCGAGAACTCAAAACGAACACGAATATGGATGATCACCGAGTGTTCAAACGGTGACGTCTAAGTCTTGAGGACGGTCAAAAATGGGATGTCTACAGGTGTCTTTTCAAGTGTGGTATGTATGACTACTATCCTAAAGAGTTATAACAATCAGAAACATTAATAGAATCCTAGAATTAATGGCACCTCAGAGAGTTATAGTTCATCCTACAGATTTATATGACTACAATGCCACAGGAACTTCGCAACTTAAATTTAATGTCAAGAATCCACAGAAAGGAAACTTTTCAAAAAGTCGTACAAGGTACCTGAGCAGCCTTATAATTTGGATAAAGAGTCAGATAAAGATGATCCCAATCTCCCCATACTCCAAATCGCTGTAAAAATTGAACATATATGCTTAATATTCGAGCATCCCCTAAACTAAAAATTAGCAGTGATATGCAAGCAAAAAGGAATTTTTTAGTGAAAAATGAGTACGCTAAGAGCAATTATTAACTTTACAAAGAATACAAAGGCCATCTGTTAAAGATAACTTTGATGTATTATTATGGATACCAACAATTCAAGCAACCAACCTTAAATGAAGCCATTTGTGTCTTAATGGTGGTTTTCACAAACTTGGTTGTGCCTTTGCTCTTAATTTCACTGATGTGAACTCCTTTCTAACATCGTGTTCCAACGACTACAACACTAAAATAACTCAAAACAACAATTAAATCTTAAATAGAAAGTAGAAGAAAAAAATAGAGGGAGATAGATTCTGCAGAGAGAGCGAGAAAAGGAGAGGTATGGAGAAAACTTAGTTCTTAATTGTGCCAAAAGTTCTGATAATTCATTACACTAAACCAGTGAGCCCTATATATAGGCTTCTCCCACAAAAGGAAATAAATAAGTGAAAGCCTAAATTAATTTTTTTCAAAAAAAATCTTAAAATAAATTTGAACTTCTAAATAAATACTTTATGTGAAGCCTCTTGTCTTCCTTGATCTCCATCAACCTTTGAGCTTCCAACACTCACAAATTAGCAATCCAACCATCGCAAATCAAATATGGTTCAGGCAACAATTGTGAATGTGACTTTTTATTTTACTAAACATTGAAAAAAAAAATGTAAATATAGTATTTTTCAAAAAAAAAAATGCAGATACATCATGACGGTTAATGAATCTTACTACAAGTGATGACATTTGATTATAGTAAAATGACATAAAGCCTCCAACTTTCAAGATAGCCCGCCATAGGCAATATGTCAATAAACTTCACTGTTTGCAGTTAATTGGAAGCATCATTGTCAACAGATCATAATAACATGAGAGTTTAAATTAGATGGCAACACTACCAAAAAAAATTATATAAAGAAATACTTGCCTTTCAACTCAAGGCATGACAATCCCTACTAGGCACATACTTATTAGTCTTTCAAAGAAGCTGCTGAAAAAAAAAAAAAAAAAAAAAAGAAAAAAAAAGAAAAGAAAAAGAGAGTAAATACGAAACAACAATAGCTATATTAATATTTTTGTGCTTCAGATGTATAACGTTGACAATATACAAATAAATTATGCAACCTTCAGACTATAACAATTACCCCCAAAAAAGTGTTCAACATGTCAGGAAATGTTGTAATGCTCATTCAATATTGGGCAGCACCAATCTGAATATTACATGCACTAAGGGTGCAAAATACATGCACTTGATGCCTCTTAGCATCCATTAAGCTCACCAAAAGAATATTGCACTCACAATTTTAACATCTTCCAAGAGAGCCAAGTTACCTCAAAGATGGATCAACTGTATCAAAATTATGAATCGGTAGTAAAAAAGGATACAAATTTATTTAATAAGAAAGGTTGAAGGATTGTGTAGACATATAAATGTATCGTATGACCATGTGCCATTAATTTTGAAAGGATGAACATTAATCTGAAAGAAAGGGAGAGACGTTCATGTTGAAAGAAAGGATGATCATTATTATGAGTTTGAGATTGCCTCTAGTTCCTTAATGTTTGAGTACAATTACAAAAATAGGTTGGAAAACTAATTATAAATGAAGAAAATATTGAGGTTACTATGACAAGATGTATATCCAAAAAATTGTGAAAGAAACTCACAAAATTCTAATAACCATTTCCTTTTCTTTTTTCTTTTTTCTTTTTTCTTTTTTGTAGTTTCTATAATTAATAATCAAAGTAAAATTGCTCCTAGTTTTCTAAATAAACAAATTTATTGACATGTTTTTGATTGTTTCCCAATTTCTTTTTCCCCAATTTTTGGATGTCATAGGAGGAAAAGAAGAAAATCCAAAACGTCTCCAAAAAATTTCATCTGTTTACAAATTGAAGAGCTTGAAGTTACAGCACCTAGTCATATAATTCACCAAAACTATTTTGGATGCAACAAAAAGTACTCTGCAAACACAGTCAAAACCCATATCCCCTGCGCAATGCTCAACTACAAATAATGTCATAATTACATATAAACAATTAATTTAATATTGTTAGGGTTTTGGAAATTAAGGAAAACAACAAAATTAGTTTTGAAAATTAAGAAAAACAAAGATAGAAAAATAGAGAAATTGAGTGTGTGTGTGTGTGTGTGTGCGTGCGTGTGTGTGTGTGTGTGTGAGAGAGAGAGAGAGAGAGAGAGAGAGAGAGAAATGGTTTTCTGCTAATGCATCAGAAGCAACTAAGAATCTGCAATTTCCTTCAAATTCCTCAATTCAGATCCAATGCTAAGTATCTAAGGTTGCCATCTTTCTGGGGCGAAGCAAGGCAGAAGCTTTCAACTACATTGAGGAAAAGCTTTGAACAAAATCCAGGGATGGAAGTAGAAGCTTCTCTCACATGCTGAGTGTGAAATTTTATTAAATCTGTGGTTCAAGCTATTCCCGCTTACACCATGGCTTGTTTTCCTGTTACCAAAGAGTTTCTATGCTAAGCTTAATTCCTACATCACAAAGTTTTCGTGGAGGGGAGATATTGAAGGTAAAGGGTCCATTGGCTGAATTGGGATTTTCTAACCCAAGCCAAATTTCAAGGGGGTTGGGCTTCAGAGATCTGAGATCCTTTAATTTGCCTTTTCTAGCGCGTCAAGCTTAGAGAATTCTTCAACATCCAAACTCCTTTTGGGCAAAGATACTTAAAGGAATATACTTTCCTAGGTCGAATTTCCTACATGCATCTAGAGATTCTAAGGCTTCTTGGTTATGGTCTAGCCCAATTCAAGGCAGGGAACTTCTTGCCAAAGGTTTAAGATGGCAGATTTTCAATGGTGAAAAAGTTGATTTTTGGGATGATAAATGGCTTCCAAACACTCCTGGTTGCAGAATCCAATCCTCTAGGCCTTTGGGGTGTTGTATTTTGAAGGTTAGCGAGGTCATTAACCCTTCTTTCAAATCTTGGGAAGGGTCAAAATTGAGAAACATTGTCAACAAGGAGAAGACAGATCTGATTGGGTGTATTCCTATCTCAAAGAAAGATTTCGAACACAAGCTTGTTTGGAATTTTTCACCAACAGGCCAATTCTCTGTCAAATCAGGTTATCAAGTGGCTCGCCAAGATTTTTTTTGAGGTAAAATTAGAGAGTCATCATCGTGTCAACCTTCCACAAACCTCTGGAAATCCATTTGGAGTTTACCCTCCCAAGGTGCGGCATTTGTGGTGGAGAGAGTGCGGAAATTGCCTTGCTACTAAAGAAAGTCTTTTCAAAAGGAAGCATTCCTCTCTAACCTCTGCCCTATCTGTTGTATCAAACCAGAATCTGTGGGACATATGCTGTTTGGATGGTCTTGGACCATTTCAGTTTGGTTTGGTTGTAATCTGAACTACAAGGTTAAGACATCTATCACTTCCATGACACAATGGTCTGCTGCTATTTTTGAGGACAAAGGCAACAACAATGAGAACCCCCATAGGATTGGTTATATAACTATGATAGCTTGGCATATTTGGAAGGCTAGGAATGAATTTGCTTTTAATGGTATTCCTCTAGATCCGTACTTACCTGCCCAAACAGCAACCCATGTTGACGACCAGTTTCTTTCAACAAACTCTTCACCAACAAACCGGACTCCTCCTCCAATGGGTGGTTTCAAATTGAACTGTGATGTGGCCATGGACAAGGAGCGCAATAAAGCCTCTCTTTCTGTTGTTATCAGAAATTAGAAGAGGGATTTGATTGACAACATTGCCAAACCAATCCTAATTTCTTCGATCATACAATGTGAAACGTTAGCTATTCGGGAGGCTAGTTTGTTTGCCAGAACAATGGGTCTTATTCTAGCCTATGTCAAGAACGATAGCCAGATTATGATTCATTTGTATCTTTGAAATAGTACCACCCTAGGAAAGAATGAAAAATTTTCAAGACATTTAAGGATGTGTAGCAGATCGATTTCAACTTCATTTAGAGGCCTCGAGTTTGCAACAAAATAGCTCACTGGGGTAGCTCGAGCGCACCTACATGGCAAGCTTTATGCGAATTGGTGTTTGAACCCATCTCTTGCACTTTTTAAGTGCCTTCTGTTTGATATTTCATGTCCTCTTTTGTAGCCTTTATTTATTATAAAAATAAAAATAAAAACTCGATTTGACATGCTCTTTTGAATAGCAATTCCTACAGTTCTCTGTTCGTGGTCGACTATCAAACTGGACACGTTGTCCAGTAGTCAAGTAAAATTGGACATTTTTTAATTACTTAAAAAGTTAAGCTACAAAACCATCATATCCCATTGTAATTTGAAGATTCTGCGAATTTGAAAATCACAAATTCTCTTTTATTTTTCAGGTGAGAGGTTTATGAAAGAGGAAAAGTCTCCAATTTCTCCACCTCTGGTATTCCCTTTCAACATAACTCCCTTACGGATTTCATTGCTTAGTGAGGTTGGAGTAATGAAATTGCCATATATAAATACACAAAATAAATCCAAATAAATCCAAAATACATATTGCTTTACTCTTTTATTCCTAGCCAATAACAAGACGACCCGTGGGGTTCCAACTAGCAGTAAAATAAGAACATCTCCAATCCTTCATCTTTTCTTTCATCAAATTTAAATTTGATGAAAAAGTATTCAAAAATCATCTCCAATCCTTTCATCAAATGTTCATCAAATCAAGGGAGTCTTTTTTTTTTTTTTTTGATCAAATTGGGAATTCATCAAATCCTTCAAATTGGGAAAACCAATTATAAATGAAGAAAATATTGAGGTTACTATGACAAGATGTATATCCAAAAAATTGTGAAAGAAACTCACAAAATTCTAATAACCATTTCCTTTTCCTTTTTCTTTTTTTTTTTTCTTTTTTGTAGTTGCTATAATTAAAATAATCAAAGTAAAATGGCCACTAGTTTTCTAAATAAACAAATTTATTGACATGTTTTTGATTGTTTCCCAATTTCTTTTTCCCTAATTTTTGGATGTCATAGAAGAAAAAGAAGAAAATCCAAAACATCCCCAAAAAATTTCATCGGTTTACAAATTAAAGAGCTTGAAGTTATAGCACCTAGTCATATAATTCACCAAAACTATTCTGGATGCAACAAAAAGTACTTTGCATACACAATCAAAACCCATATCCCCTGCGCAATGCTCAACTACAAATAATGTCATAATTACATATAAACAATTAATTTAAGATTGTTAGGCTTTTGGAAATTAAGGAAAACAACAAAATCAGTTTTGAAAATTAAGAAAAACAAATATAGAAAAATAGAGAAATTGAGTGTGTGTGTGTGTGAGAGAAAGAGAGAGAGAGTGTAGCGATCCCAGTTTCGATCGTTCTTTCATGTTTTGCCACTTCGACTAGGTTGGTCGAGGGTCGAGCTGCCTGGTCAGCTCGCGGGGGTCCAGGGGGTAGCACTCCTTGGCGGGTCCAAGGGCAGCGCCCTAGCGGGGGTCAAGCTGCCCGGTCAGGTTGCTGGGGTCTAGGGGGCAGCGCCCCTTGGCGGGTCCTAGGGCAGCACCCTGGTGGGGTTGAGGGGTAGCGCTCCCAAAACAAAAATGCAAAATGCATTCGAAGTTGCTTGTCCACTTAAGTGGCCGTTTATGCGCTCGAGCAGAGAATGTTTGGTTTCAGAAGCTTGACCTGTCTGCAAAAGTACTAGGTTAGTGTATTTGACGCTCGAGCGGGGCATTCCACGCTCGAGCGGACCATGTTATATTAGTTCGTGAATTTGATATTTCATATCACTTTTTCAGTCCCCTCTCTCTCTAAAACTCTCCAGAATTCTAGATCGGGAGCTTCTCTCTTTAGAAGTTATCTTCTCTCTTTGATTTCTCCAAATTCATTTGGATTTAGACCTAAGTTCTTCACCAAAGTTGGTCATCATCTCGAGGACTTTGTTGTGTGCGGTGGAGATCGAGTTTCGACACGTTGATTTTGGGGGTTTCATCTCATTTCTTCTTCAAAACTTGAGGTAGGGATTTTCTTAGAGTTATATATATGTTTTTGCAAGATCTAGATGATTTTCGAAATCATCCTTTGATTAGCTTTGAGAAATTGATTGTTGATTTCAAGAAGATGAGTGATTTGAAAGAGGGTTTAATTTCTTTTCCTTTTAAAATAGAAATTGAAGGTTTTGAACCATATTGATTTAAGAAAGATGATTTTGAGGAGATTTGTAACAAGCCCGCGGGGGACCTCGCTACAGTTCGGACTCGATTTGTGTCACGGTTCTTAATCTGAACCAAAGAGTCCAAATCTGGCAAATCTTTTTGAGAAAACAGATTTTTTGAAAGAAGTGCCAAACATGGACTGCTTTGCCAGATACAGAGTCGCCACCTAAATATTTTATTTTTGGGAAATTTAGGAAACCCTGACTCGTTTGCCTAAGGCCACGTGTCCGTCATCACCAAAGTTGCCTCGGCTCGGGAACTTGGGTACGATTGGGGAAGGTCACTTCGTGAGCACCCCCGCTCGCCCGATCAAAGATCGGCCTCTACTAACCATGATATCGAGTTTTGAAAACCTTATGCATTCTTATTCCGGTTATTAGCCTAGATTTACTATGTGATGCGCACAGCATACAAGTATAGACTGGGTCGCCTGAATTGGAACAAAACATTTCATGTTTGTTTTTGAAAGATGGTTTGCTACTCGCAAGTAGGCTTAAAATGCAGATTTTGCCACCCTCGGGTGGGCTTAGAAAAGATGGTTTTGCCACTATCTAGTGGGCTTAAAACTCACAGTTGATGATTTGTTCCAATCCAAATAACCCAACCTTCACCCACAGGCATTCAAGCAGTTATATCACATAAGCACATAGCCTCATGGTAAGCATGCTATCATGGCAGTCACTCACACACATGCAAGGATGCTAAAGCATAAAAACTTACCGAGTACTCCGAGCCAAAACAGAAGCTAATTAGAAATTCATGCATGATCCTAATTATACAGAAATGCCTAATGCAACACATGCAAAAATGCAACTATAGCAGGCTCGGCTATTCTAAACATGGCATATGGAATGCTACAGCTAACATGTATTCAACTCGGAATTGAAATACAAATGCAGTTAGTATGATGCGCCGAGCCCGGTGCATGCAAAACAGGTGAATGAATGCAAACATGCTATCATACTGTATGCTAATTGAAACATGCCCTAATCTAACCATTATAAGCTGGTAAATAAAAGGGAAGAAAGACGTGGGGTTGGAAGACATACATCACACTCACACACACTTATTACAACATTGCCCTCGCGCAGAGGGTCCGAATAAATAATATACAGTCCCAAATGAATAGTACAGTCCAAATAAATACAAAATCCTAATTAATTTACAGATTAATCTAGGACAGCATTAAAACTAGCATGCAAGCTAGGGACTGCCTCGACTCCGTTCCGGATGATGAATGATGCATGTTCGGCGCGAAAATCCATCGCGATGCCCCGATTAGCCTCTGTTTGCAATTGTTCTTGGAAAGTGTGCCAAGCTCCGGAAGGCTGCTGATTCTTGATTTGCTGCAACAGAGAGCAGGAAAGGGGCATGGCAATGTATTTTCACATATGTATGCATGCCTCGATCCTCGTGCCACCAATCACGCATATCGATGCATGATGGCCGAGGAGTCGAATTGCACGACTCAATATAGAATGAATGCACATGAAAACACAACAATACCTCTACTCCATCATGGATAATCCGGAGTGTCGGTGACTGGGAATTGAGACACGTTCCGTCACTCGGAGTACGAAACGTCCTCGTTTCCCGTGCTCGGGCTAACTCCTATCCCAAGCACAATGCAATATGCATGGCATGAATGCAACTAATATACAACCTAACATGCACAATGCTATGAAATGGCATACACGATGCACGAGGTAACATGGCATACACAATGCTCTAACGTACAACCTAGCATACGCAATGCTATGAATTGAAATGGCATACACAATGCATGATGGACTTACACCAACACAAGTGGACCTCAGCCACACTCACATAGGAGGCCATAAGATGGAAATGAGACACTCGAGATGTGTGCACACATGCACGCAAACCGAGGACCGATCCTAAGGCACGAATGCCACTCTACCAAAGCATGGCAAGGCATGGAATATGGCATACAAGCATGCAAATTTCAGTACCAAAATATGATGCAAAACAGCCCCGAAACATGGAAACATGGCAGCCGATGCATGAAATGAGACCCGAAACTCAAAATTAGGCACATGGAATGACTTATAGCTATACAAAGCATGCATTATTTGAACATGAAGTGTAAAGACAGAGTCGAGACAGTCCCAAAACATGCACTTTTCCAGTTTAAAGTGTGGCCAAAAAGTGCTAGCAAGATGGCTTAAAATAGCATGCGATTTTGATCAACAAACATGGTTTACATGGCAAGTGTAAGATGAACATGGAATCTGACCAAACCATCAAAAATCAGTGAATAAATCATATGAAAATAGGCCCAAATAACCACTGATATGCAACCATGGCATGCCAAAATGATGAGTTGCTTTAGAGGTCCATACAAGGGATTCTTAAGCACATACAAGATGAACATGTGGCAGCCCCAAACCAACTATGAAAATCAAATATGGTGGTCCCAAAACTCAACAAATTGGCCCCAAAATGTGACTAAGAAGCATGCAAGATGGGGTCGCTTTGAAAGGCCAAAATGGCTATCAAACAAGTCAAGGTGAGAGGGAGTCACCCCCCTCTAAGTTGGGGGCTCAAAACAGCAGCCAACACATTGGAAATCCACTGGATTCCAGTGGCTAGAGGGCCAAACAAGGCATGCAACAATAACTAAGATATAAAGCTCAAAATAGGAGGCAACCAAGCATACAAGATAGCATATGACCTCAAACAAGTATGGAACCTTAATAAAACATGAAGATACTATCAAAACAAGCCTTTTTCCAGTTTACAACAAGTCTCAAAAGTGATCACAAATATGGCTTATCTATCATGCAAGAAAAGGCCCTAAAAGAGATGATAGAGGTAAGGGGCAGCAGCCGGCCCCAAATAGCCAAGAGCCCTTCAACAAAGTTGAAGAGGGGCTCAAAACATGGCACTTCACAGTTTACATCAAGCCACGAAAATAAACACAAGTAGGCCTAAAACATTACGCAAGAAAAAGGCCAAAAGAGGGATAAAGAAGCAAGTAATAGCTGCTGGCCTCAAACAGAGGAGGGCCCTTCAACAATGTTGAAGAGGGGTCCAAAAAATGGTATTTTTCAGTTTATGGAAAAGTCCAAAACAGCTCACAAATAGGCCTAAAATACTATGCCAAAAAAGAGAGGTAAAGAAGCAAGTGGTAGCTGGGGACCTCAAACAGCAAGAGGTCCTTAATTAAACATGAAAATGAGCTAAAAAAAAGACTATTTCCAATTAGGGTCGGAGCCCAAAAATACTTGCAAGCAAGGCTTAAATATAGAGCAAGATAGGAACAAAAAAGAGGGAAAAGAAGCTTACCCTTGAAGACCAATGGACCAGCAGCTCTTGGCCTGAGAAATGGTGCTCCTAAGCTCTGAAAAACAGCCCCAAGTTGTTGGAATGGATGGTGGTGGTGTGGTGCTATGAGGTGGTATAGAAATGGTCCAAGAACAAAGGTATTTTTAGGCTTGGATGAGAGGGAGAGGGAGGGATGTGTATACAAGGCTCAAAGCAACTTTTCTAACCCTTAAAACTGAAGGGGAGGGGCTGGTTTTATAGGCAAAGGAGTGGAGAAAAAGGGGGGGAGATTCAATTTAAATTTCCCCCCCCCCCAAAAGGTTGACCCTCGGCCATAGGGCCTAGAGGAAAACAAATTGCACATCTAGAACACACTTGGGGAGGGGGTCATGGCCGGCCAGCTCAAATGGGTAAAAAAGGTCAGCCAACTAGGTAAGTGGCCGGCCTACTACATTTTCTGGCCGGCCTGCTACTTTCAGGACAAAAAAAATGGGTCTGCCGGAAAGAAAGGTGGCCGGCCAGTGATTGGGAAGTCCAATGGTGGCCGTTCAAGTGTCCAAATTGAAGCCCCGGAAGTTAGCTTTCCAATGGCACAAACCTTGCATTAAAATTCCTCTTGTGGAAAATGTTATGTCCTTTTTGGTGAAGCCGCGCAGATTTCGGTCCAACCGGAGTGATGCCCTACTTCAATCAACTATATCTCCCCCGTCCGGAATTGGATTTAGGAGATTCTTGAGTGCAAAATGAAGCCCCGGAAGTCTTATTTCCAACGGTGGTGGCCTCATAGCTTGATTCCAAGTATGCAAATGAATAGGCCCGATTCGGCGAGGGCTGTTCGACTCTTTCTTAACGGTTCATGCCCATTTTCTCCCCCAACTGGATTTCTTCCCTCTTCTCCTCTTTTCTTCAACTCCAAACCCCTAAGTAAGGTGTTTTGAAAGATTTTTCAAAGATTTCATCTCTCTTTCATTCATTTCCACTTTGTCCTTGCTCGGTTTACCAAAAAGCGCAACATTTGACAAAATGCGAGCCTCGGAACATCGTAAAAACTTTATTTCAAAAACGTTTTGAAAGAGAGGGTTTTAAGACTAAAATCTTTTGATCAAGATCGTTTTGGTCCAAAAAAAGGGTATGAAGTTAAGATTTGACTCTCTCTCCTTGCCGAAGAAATTGAACCTTTGCACTGCACAACTTCCAAAACCATCAGTCGCATCCAAGTCTTAAAGGTGGTCAAAAATGGGGTGTCTACAGTTGCCCCTCTTTGACAGAACTCGGAAGTCAAGAAGTGACGGGAGTGAATGTCAAAGCCAGAGACGACCCATTTTTGACAAGGCCGAAGACTTGGACAAACAAACAAAATATAGATAAATAAATGGTTGTGCCGCAGGCTGCCTACGTATCCTTTTGTAAGGAATCAAACCAGCGTAGTTCAGGGGCAGGATGCAAAATGATATGCAGAAAGATTTTGATAATTGGACTTATACGCTGCGAAGCCGGTTTGAAAGTTGGACTTATACGCTACGCGAAGCCGGTTTGAAGATTGGACTTATACGCTACGCGAAGCCGGTTTGAAAATTGAGGACTCATGCAATGCACTGCAATGTAGTGGCTAAGATGCAATGTAATAGCTAAGAGGTAAAGGTACCTTACAGGGGCAATTGGCAATGACTTACCTCGGCAATGTCCTACCTCATGCTGATGTGGGAATCTTCCTCTTCTTCTCAGTTGAACCACATGTACTACTTTTCTCCCTAACTATGGTTGCAGCTTTCCCTATTCTCCAACAGGGTGACAGACTAGGTTGGATCAGTATCCAGAATTGAGGCGCATACAGATGCTATCTCAATCTATGGGGCTGCCATACAGATTTCAAGCCGAGGATATACCCCTGGGTATTTAAACCAGACTTTAGTCTCGGAAATCCGAACCTTTGTGTTCTAGGCATGAGCCATTCGAACTCTAGTTTCCACCGTCTCAGTTGGTCTCCTAGGAACTCACCGCTAACACAGGCAGGTGGCTATACCAGACCACCGGAAGTCGTTCGGGTACGACAAACACCAAAGGAATTGCACCTTTAGAGGATTTAAGGTCTCCTAGACCGGGCAATAAAACAGATATGATGCAATGGATGTAATAGATGTGATGCAATAGATAATAGATGTGATGCAACAGAGAGTGCAATAAATGCAAAATGGTGACGTACGCCAACCACGCTGGACTCGTGAGTGGAGGAAGAACAAAGAAAATCAATCAGGAGCGCGTTCCACGCAACCTAAGGTAAATTCCAAACACGCTGAGATCGTGTGAGGAAGGGGACACTCGAACCACGCTGAAATCGTGAGAGGAGGTCCAAAAACAACCGCTCAAGTGCACGCACAACGCAACCCGAGATAAAATCCAAACATGCTGAAATCGTGTGAGGAAAAGAACACTCTAACCACGCTGAAATCGTGAGAAGAGGTCCGAAAACAACCGCTCAAGTGCGCGCACAACGCAACCTGAGATAAGATCCAAACACGCTGAAATCGTGTAAGGAACGGGACACTCAAACCACGTTGAAATCGTGAGGAGAGGTCCTAAACAACCGCCCAGCGCGTCTTCAACGCAAACTGGGATAAATTCCAAACACGCTGAAATCGTGTGAGGAAAAGAGAACACTCTAACCACGCTGAAATCGTGAGAAGAGGTCCAAAAACAACCGCTCAAGTGCGCAAACAACACAACCTGAGATAAGATCCAACACGCTGAAATCGTGTGAGGAAAAGAACACTCTAACCACGCTGTGAAATCGTGAGAAGAGGTCCAAAAACAACCGCTCAAGTGCGCGCACAACGCAACCTGAGATAAAATCCAAACACACAAAATCATGTGAGGAACGGGACACTCAAATCACGCTGAAATGTGAGAGGAAGTCCTAAAAAACAACCCGCCCAGCGCGTCTACAACGCAACCTGGGATAAATTCCCAACACGCTGAAACGCTGAATGTGTGAGGAAAAGAACACTCTAACCACGCTGAAATCGTGAGAAGAGGTCCGAAAACACCGCTCAAGTGCGCGCACAACGCAACCTGAGAAAGTCCCGGAGGACAACGATCCCAAATGCTGCTCAGCGTAAAAGGATAAATGGTAGAAGATAACACAAGATGCAAATAAATGCAACTAAGGTGTGCATGACAATACGAGTGGAAAGGTGCATAACAATGCGGGTGGATGGGTGCATAACTTTGAAGCAAGCTTGATCTTGCGCTGAGGAAGAGAGGCACACTCATACTTCGAAGCACTGACAAGGCTTGAAAAGGTACATCCGGAATACAATCACGGAATTTTCTGAAGTTGAAGCACACTCAGATGCTTCCATTTTCCCTCTTTTCTTTTGCTTTATAGTCCGGAACCCATGTAGCTTCAGATAGGTCCTTGTTTTACTGTTCACACTTATCGGGGGTGGACCCTGCAGTTTTATGAAAGAAGAACAATACTGTTTTGAACAAATGTGGAGAACGGAACGGCACTCGGAGCACAAAACGATTTTATTTTCGAAATTGAGAGATGAGTTTTCGACCAGGTATTGAGCCTACGACTGAACACAGCAAAACGACTCAACAAGGAAATAAAAGGCACACAACGTAGACACATCGAGTAACACTCAAAACGACTCAAAACAAGAATCGAGATAAAACAAAAAAGACACGACACTTAGACGTGCATAGGGAGCCTGTTTCACCGGGTAGTGTTTCCCACCCTTTCTCATTTGTGATTCTCATATCACTCTGGCACTCAATCTCTTGTTTTCTGAAAAAGCCCTTTTCTCACTTTTCTCTCATCGCACATCTCTCTATTCTTCAATCTCTCATTTTCAATCCCTCCCCTGGGTGGTTGATGGATAAACAGGGAGTTGCGGGCTCTTGCCCCTAGCATGCTGCTAGATTCTCTTTCTTCCGTTACAGCTAGGTAGTAAATTCTCCCATAGAAGGGTTGAGCTACAACTTGGTGTGTAGCAA